>CM076582.1:584596896-584756854 GCA_034641835.2 Pinus albicaulis | reverse complement strand
TAGCAATTGCACCGGGGGTGCAAGGGAATGCCGGAAGGAGGAGACATGAATCATTTTGTGGTACATGTTAGGGAACATGATGAATGTGAATTTTATGAGGGGTAAAATCTACAATTGACTGATTACATGAATTTTTAGATTTCAAACTCTGAAAATTAAATATGTTGTTTTCTCAACTTCAACAATCATTCGCTCAACTTAAATAGTGTTGGAAGATTACTCATTCTGAATAATAAGAATGTGCTAAAATTTCTAAAGTAATCTAAAGCTAAATATATTACATTAACATTATTGATGGAAAAATGTAAACTACATTCAATTGTTTGGTGGCTCCTTTTCGTAACCTCTTTGATTTATTCTTTGATATTATAAATGGGATAAATAACTTTTATAAATTAATCATTATATTTTAAACCAAACTTTTATAAAATCAAAATGAATTATCATTTATTTGATAATTTCTTTTCTCTATACAAAATATAACAAATAAATATACAAAATAAAACAAACAAATTTATATTAATAAAATTGTAAGAACATAAATCCTGCCACGCTGACCCTTACTCACTGGTCCAACGATGAACCAAGATCGTCCTTCAATGCCAATATTGGTGTCCCAGTCCGTGAACCTTCATGCAAGCAAAATATGAGACAAGCAAAAACCAAAAGGGTATTGTTAGGAAGCACTTTGTTGAGAGGGGTCTGTGAAGCTGGGAATCGATGCAAAAACCACCCAAAAAGTGACCCTTTTAAAGACACTTGGGATGCAACATGCAATGTAACACACAACCACTATACACAGGCATTGAACCATTCCCACCCAACCGCCCTAGATTCATTACATAATTCTGGTAATAAGGCTTACCATAAGCAATTTCATAGTCAGGCCTTAGTTGAGTGGCACGTTGATAGCACATAATTGCATCTTGAGGTCTGCCCATCGCCTAGAATCACAACATTAAAGAAAATGAATCCCTGCACCTTATGCTTCACATGAAAATATCCAACTCAAAGATGAAATATTTTTACCTTCAATACATTCCCTTGATTCAGGTGTGCATCAGCAAAGTTGGGTTTTAATCTGATTGCTTCCTGTGAATAACAAGGGCAATCAAAGTCAAATTCTGTCCATAAGAATACTTTTTGGATATACAATTTATCCTTCAATATCAAATTGTTACCTTATAATATGCAAGTGCTTTGGCATAATCTCCTGCTTCCATAAAAAGGCCTGCTAGATTCGACCAAGCAATCGCAAAAGTTGGTTGTATGCGCAAAGCCTCCATGTAGCATAGGTATGCCTGCTCATGTGAAAATAGTTCAACAATGTTCCTTAAGAGTGTATATATTAAAATGGATTTCAACAATTTCTCAGCAAGCCACCTAGCTTGATTTTTATATGAAAAATATTTGTCTACTTGAACACTCGAACTGCTATGATTCATGAAGCCAACATTCAACATCACAAAAGGTAAACTTTAGGGCATACATGTTGAGTTAATCTTTGTGCCTTCAGCAGATTTCCAAGGTTGTTGTGCGCATCAGATGAAGAGCTTGACGACAGCATTTTGCTGCTTCAGTCAATCTTCCTTTGCGCATATATGCACTGGCTAGATTAGACCATGCATCACAAAAATTTGGCCGTAGCTGTAAAATTGAAATATAATAAGTCAGAAAAACTTCACCATCACGTCTAGGGTAGAAACATAATTATGTGATTATTGGTACTAAAGCAGTTTGAATTGAACTTTAAGATAATTCTGCCAGAGGAAAAAAATAAAAAGTAGCTAAAAATAGTTCTTAAAATATCAGCATTCATCATTTTCACAAAGTTCCAACATATCACACTTCATTGAACAGAAAGTCACAATCAATCACAATGTAAAATTCATCTGCCCTAGGCTGAAAGAACCAAACCAGTATTGTAGAATAAATAGTACAGCATTTATCCTTGTGTTTATTTAATTAGGAGTTTCTTATGTACCTCAATAGCAATCAGATAAAATTGGATTGCAAGATCGATGTTTCCTTTCTCCTGGATAAGGAATAAACAAGAATATTAAAAATCAGTTTTATGATAAAGAAAAGCACTTCAGTTATATCTCAAATTATCATTAACAATAAGAACATCAGTTCAAAAAATCAAGCAGTGGAGCTCCAGGAAAAAGGAAACTTAAAACAATACTTTCCAGGCATTAGCCATATTGCCATAACACTCGGCAAATTGAGGATCAATCCTGATGGCTTCCTCATTTTTGGTAATGCACCTATCAAAATTAAGTAGCTGTATAGAATAAAAAAATTAATTACAATGTAAATGTATATAGCATATACTGTAAATCAAAATAACAAAAGCAATTATGGAAAATTTTGCATTTCATAGTTGATGGACTGCAGAATTGCAGAAAAGCATAGTCGATATTCATATAACATGTAACTAGGTATGTTAGCTTCAACCAAGCACAAAGTACTAATTAAAAAAGCTCACCATCCGCTAGAAGAAAAACATACTTGGCCACTAGTTCAATGAATTACTAAATGTAAAGAGATGAGCATTACCTTATTCAACAAATTGAACACAATTAGAGCATTCAGACACAGCTAGTAACACTGAACAGAGAAATACCTGGTAGTATATAGCACCAAGAAGAAGAAGATTGTCTGTGCGTTGAGGGTTTTTTTCATAAACAACATTGCAGTGTTCCAAAGCTTGAGAATAATTGCCAGCTTTTTATTTTTGATGAGCAAGAGCCAATAAAATATCTTCATCTATTGCAATAAAATATCTTCATCTATTGAGTTGGTTAATTGGATTAGTGATCAACATAATATGAATTGAGTTGGTTAATAGTGATAAAACAATTATGGTTCAAAATTGAATTGATTTGGTTAATTGTGATGGAACAATTTAGTTGGTTAATAGTGATAAAACAATTATGGTTCAAAATTGAATTGATTTGGTTAATTGTGATGGAACAATTGGATCAAAATTGGATTAGTGATCAAAATAATGTAAAATAATGTGAGTTGAATTGGTTAGTTATGATGGAACCATTTTTTATCAAAATTGAATTGATTTAGTTAATTGTGATGGAATATTTTTTTATCAAAACCGGATTAGAGATCAAAATAATGTGAGTTGAGATTGTTAGTTGTGATGGAACAATTCTGGACCAAAATAATGAGCCCTATGATAACAAATAAATCCATGGGCAATGTGAGCCCTATGATAACTGAAAAATCCTAGATTCAAACTCAAGACAAGCCATAAACCTACATACGTTTTCCTCTGCCCAACCACCCTTAATTGCTTTTACAAAGGCCATCTCAACAAATAAATCTAGTTTCGAGGTGCATCGGCTGAAACCATGGATCATAATTTCTAAGAAGAGCTGGAAATTAAAATATGCACATGCATAGTGCTGTAGACCTGAACCATCAATTCAAACCTCAAAACCCTAAATTTGTGCATGACCCTAAATTTGAGCCTGGTTTGAAATGATAGATCTGGTTTAGTTTCACAAAATAAATCTAGTTTCGTGGTGCATAGACTGAAACAATGGATCATAATTTCAAAGAAGAGCTGGAAATTTAAAAACATTAATCACAAACAAGAAAAGACTCGGCACAACCAGAGTAAAGATAGTACTTTTTTGTAATAATCGCCAACGAATGGATTGACATCAAACTCGCATAATACCCCATTCAGCAAATACGCCAATCCAGAGTGATGTATACACGAACCCACCTTGAACTATCAATTTAAACCTCAAGACCCCCAAGTTTGGGGCTGGTTTCATTTCAAATAGATAGATCTGGTTTGGGAAAATAATTGTCAACGAATAGATTGGAAATCAAACTCGCATACCTCATTCAGCAAATACGCCCATCCAGAGTGATGTATACACGAACCCGCCTTGAACTATCAATTTAAACCTCAAGACCCCCAAGTTTGGGGCTGGTTACAATTCAAATAGATAGATCGTGTTTCAAGCTCATAAGACTAAAATCATCGATCATAATTTTAAATCATTAGAAAAGCATATAGACCTTATAGACCACATTAGCATATAGCTGAAGATTAAAAAAAAAAAAATCATCCAAAAAACAGACTGGGAACGGTCAGAGTAGATATGGTATGAAGGTTGGGAAAATGATTGTCAACAAATCAATTGACATTAAAACTTGACTGCCCATTCGCCCTAAATTGCTTTCGCAAAGGCCCCTTCAGCAAATATGCACATGCAGAATGCTGTAAACAGGGCTTGCCTTCAACTAACAATTCAAACCTCAACCGCTAAGTTTAGGCCAGGTTTCATTTCAAATTGATAGATCTATTTTACAGTGCACGGACTGTAGGCCTGGTTTCATTTCAAATTGATAGAACTATTTTACAATAATCTATTTTACAGTGCACGGACTGTAGGCCTGGTTTCATTTCAAATTGATATATCTATTTTACAATGCAAACTGAAATGGTGGATTTTAATTTCAAGTGGTCACTTAAGAAAGCCATGGACCTTATAGAATACATATTAGCATATAGAAAAGATGAAGATTAAAAAAAAATCCATCCCACAGAAAATGTACACTCAGCACATCTAGAGTAAACATGGTATGATTGTTGGGAAAATGATTATCAACGAATCAATTGACATTGAAACTCGATTGCCCATTCGCCCTAAATTGCTTTCGCAAAGCCCCCTTCAGCAAATATGCACATGCATAGTGTCGTACACAGGGCCTGCGTTCAACTATACATGTCAAACTCAAAACCCTAAATTACTACCCATATGGTAAATCATAAGAATAAAAATTCCAGGGAAAATAAAAACCCTTAACAGTAAAAACACAAATTGAATGTAAAGGTCGCTAACTGGCCAGCGCCAAATCACAAATCCGCAGCTTGTCGGCCTAACAGTACATGTAAAACTTAAAACCCTAAATTACTACCCATATGGTAAATCATACAAATAAAAATTCCAGGGAAAATAAGAACCCTTACTGTAAAAACAAATCGAATGTAAAAGCCATTAATTGCCCAGCGCCAAATTACAAATACACAGCTTGGCGGCCGATGTAAATCATCTAAGCATCGTTTCATTTATCACATCCACTGAAGAAGCATCCATGCCATTGGAGCATACCTCCATCAACCCATCAAATGGAACCAGAGGCCCTGCCACTGCAGGATTAACCTCTCCCAAATCTTTGAGCATGTAACTGTTACGAACCCTCAAAATCTTTTCTTGCGAGACTAACCGCTTGAGCTTGGAAGAGAGTGCCCGCATGAAACTTGGGGGCAATTGGTGTCTCTCCTCCATGAAACTTGCAATCGTGGTAACATCAGTCCTGTTCGGATCTCGCAGAGCTGTATCGTAATCACACCTCGGCGAATGATTCCTCGCAGGAGTTGATGTTGAAACACTCTTAGGGGAAGAAATAATATGATCCGAAACTGTTGCTGCTGCAGAGCATGTTGTTGCAGGTGACTAACGGGCAGCTGAAGAAATAGGAACAGGTGCAAGGGGCTTTTGTCTAGGGGTTTTGGAACCCTGGCTAGCAGGAGTCAAACTACTCATAAGGTTGCGCCATTTGTCTTTCAAATCGACATTGGAACGAGCTGCAAGACAGGCTGCAAACTCTGGGTCCTTGAGAATGGTCCTCCACTTACCAGTCCCATACTTTACGACACCTACTCGCAGAGCACTCTCCTCTTCAGAGGTCGATTTCAAGTTCTCTCCATCACAGAAATGAGAAAACGTGGTCCGCTTCACGGCTTTGACAATAGGCACTCTGTTAGGCGTGTACTCCGTCAGAGGTGATTTCAGAGCCTTCATGCGCAGATGCTCGACTGGCTCGCAGGAAACAATCCCTATTCTGAAGAGGCGTTCCAGCTGTTTGAAAAGGCGTAATTTTCCGTCAAACATGACTCCGCAGGCAATCTGGTGCAGAACGAAGGCGAGCCGTCGGATTCTCGAACACGTGGCGAAATATTATTGGTTTCATGCGCATCGAAAAGTGTCTCTCATTGGCTGGGGTGAACAGTTTGCTCACCCCAAGCCCGCAATGGAAAACGCCTCCGGCGTAATAACTATTAATGCACACTTTATTATTATATTAATGTTAATATTAATATTAATATTAGCAATAATAATAATAATATTAATATTAATAATTTTTTTTCAAAATGTCATTAACTTTTTTAATTCGAGTTTTGATTTTTTGGTTTTTAGTCTCTTTAATAAAGGGCTTAATTTCATCCTTGCTTTGAAGAAGACTCTCGTTAATGACATTATCTGTAATATTGAATTTGGCACTAAGGATCTTCCCGAGAATGTCAAAGAGACTATTAGACAAGATTGCTCCATTGTTCTTAGGAAGGCTAAGCCTCCCAGAAAAAACTTGAACAAGCTTGAGGTTCTTGCCCTTAAAACCTTGAGGGGCAACCCTAACATTGTCATTCTTAAGGCTGATAAGCGTGGGGCCATTGTCATTATGGATAAATCTGACTATGTCAGCAAAATGATATACCATCTCTCCAATAGTGGTAGTTACATTAAGCTTAAAAAGAATCCCCTTAAGTCTATTTCTAAAGAGATTTCCCTTTCCATTAAGTCAGATCCCTCCCTAAGTCCTCTCTCTAGAAAGCTTATCGAGAGAAATCCCCTGACCCCTAGGATTTATGGCCTTCCGAAGATTCATAAATCTGGGGACCCTTTAAGACCTATTGTTAACACAATAGGTGGTCCCTCTTATCATCTTGCTAAATTCTTAGCCCTTAAGCTTAAACCCCTTGTGGGTCTCACCGACTCCTATGTTAAGCACTTGGCTTCCTTTCTCAAAGAATGGAGGGACATCAGATTGGAACCTGGAGAATTATTGGTCATCTTTGACGTTGTTTCCTTATTTACCAAAATCCCCATCCAGGAAGTCGTTGATGTCATTAAGCAGATCTCTGACCAGGACACTTCTAAATTAGTTATCCTCTACCTCAACTCGACTTTCTTCAGTTTTCGAGGTGAGTTCTATGAGCAAACATGTGGGGTTGGTATGGGTTCCCCTCTCTCCCCTATAGTCGCTAACTTATTTATGGAGGATTTTGAATCGAAGGCCTTGGCCTCTGCTCCATTTCTCCCTAGGAAGTGGAAGAGGTTCATGGATGACACTTGTGTCATTTCGCCCCATGGTCGAGAGAAGTTAGATCTGTTTCTTGGTCACATGAATTCCTAGTCAAACTCCATCAAAGTCACGATGGAAGTGGAGGTGGATGGTTGTTTTCCCTTCTTAGATATCCTTCTCTCTAGAATGGATGATGGTTCCATTTATCACCAAGTTTTTCGCAAGAAAAATCACACGGAAAGGTATCTTCATGTTGGTTCTCATCATTTTCCTACTCAAAAATTTAGTGTTCTACGCACCCTTGCTACCCGTGCTCTAAGAATCTCTGATGACAATCGTTGGAGCGGGGTCCCCTGAGGCACAATTTTCGATGTCATTTTGTATAATTTTGTATGTGCGCGTTGCGCAATGGAGTTAAGGGGATTTAGGGTGGGTCAAAGTCCCCAATTTTGATGTAAATGGGCTTAAGGGTAAATTGTGGGCCTCAAACCATGGTTTGAGACCATAGTATCTGCATGCTAGGCAAATATAAATAGATAGATCGTGTCTAAGCTAAGTAGTTCTAAGTAATATAAGTTCATGATATTGATGTTTACGTGTTTGTAATACGCTATAAGGGTTGTCTGGGTTGGGTTAAAAGGCTCCTGCTGGCTGTGTGCGCGAAGACCTAGTCCTGGCTGTGTGCAGACTCCGTTGGTTGTGTGCGTGGAAGGGTTTTGTAAGGGAATATTGATGTATTGAAAGTTGATGATGTATTGAATAGGTCTGAGTTAATAGAAAGGAAAAATTTTGGAAAAATTCTTATGTTATGAATCTGAGTTGTTTATTGTTTGTGTTCTGTTGAGATCGCATTGCTTTCTGTTGATTATCGCACAGATATATATGTTATGATTATGAATGCTTGTTGATGGTTGATAGATCTTCTTCAGTATTTGCATTGTTTAAGATTTGGATTTGGTTCTATTCTGTTTATCTGTGCTAAGGCATCAATGATTCTGTGTTATTCTATTAAAGACTGCGCATTCTCTATGATTTTGCTGTATATTGTTGTGCGCATCTATTTACAATTGATATAATTTTGCCTTCGGTTTGCTGAGGACCACTTCATTAATTTCTCCCTCAAGGTGTGGAAACTTGGTTCCTGTACCCCCCCATACTGCTTCGGGTGAGACTTTGGTCTGCGCAAGCAGATCACTGCCTAAAGGGCCAGTAGTTGGAGGGTTTTAGGGTTTATCCATAAACTATGAACTTGGGCCAGGACCCCTCAAGCCAACAAATGATTTCGTTGCTGAGACTGGGATCATTTTGAGAGAGATTTGATGTTGTGGCATCTGTCACTAAACAAATTACAAGATTGGTTGGATAGAAAGATCCTTGAATTTGCGCTCCAAGACAATAGAAGTACTAAGTTGTTTGACAAACAATGGGTACATAAAAATACTTATACAGAAGTGAAAATATTATTTTGTTCCTTTGCGCACGAGCTACAAGAGTGGTTATCACGCTTAGCTGAATTCCATCACTGCATTAAAAGATGACGTAGTCAATGAGTGGACTCTTGAATTGATCCAACAAGCAGAGAAGTTTGATAATAAGATCACCTACGCGGTAGATCATTGGATTGATCGCCTTTTGGGAGGATTTGTGACTGAATTTTCCATTGATCAATTTGTGTCATTTTCTAAAGAAGAAAGAAGGTTTTTCAAAGGCCCTAGAGGTAAGTTCCCGCGCTCATTGAAATTATTGTTGAAAATTCTATTGTGTGAATGGGGTTTTATGTGCGAACATACTGCTTGAATGCATCAAAGAGGTATAACTATGTGCAATGGAAAAGTTTACTATGAAGATTCTGAAAAAATTATTTATAGCCCTCTGAAGCCTAGATATGATAATGAACCTGAACCAAAAACTGCTAGCTCAAGTAATTCTGAAGAATAAATCTCATCACACCAGAAACCCTTGAGTCTGTTTCCAACTCCATCTAGTCCACTTCTAAACTCACATCACAGATCACCTACACCACTGCACAATCCATCTCCACCACCACCTCTGCCTCCCCCTAAAATAAATATGGCTGCATAAATGAAGTTACCTAATTTCAGAGGCATTGGAAATGAGGATACTGGTCACTTCTAGTTTGTGATTGAGGCCGTATGGCAGGCTCAACAAGTTAACAATATTGATATTCGGAAGGCGCATCTAGCTACTGCATTCCAATACCGCGCATTAGATTGTTGCACCAGGTATGCTCAAGAAAACCCTAATGATACCTTGGAAGAAATTAAAGAGGCCCTAAAAGAGTAGTTTAAGAAGCCTAAGTCATATGCACAACTAGTGACAGAAATGAAGGATATTCGTGAGGAGTCTAATGAATATGTATGGGAGGTTGATTAAAGGTTGAAGCACGCCATCAGAGATGGTGGATTTGTCATTGATGATACTCAGCATAAGGAATGGTTCATTGCAATGTTGCTCCCACATCTGTGCCAACCTTAGGTCAGAAAAATGTTGCCACACAAGTTGAGGTTGTGGAAGTTGAAATGAAATTAGTGGCTAGCCTAACACCTATTGCACTGGGAATTCAACAGATTCAAAATTAGTGGGAAGCCATGCATCTAGAAATTCAAAGTCTGTGCAAAGACAAAGGCAAGGAGGTCTACATAGAGGTATGGTGTATAAAATGTAAAGCTTTTGGGAACCATGAAGACCAGTGTCTTGTCTTCAACAATTATCTGAATGTTGGAGGTCATAGTCCATTGAAGAATCTGGTATGGTGCACTATCTGTCAAATTTTTGGATTGCATGACATAGATTCTTGCTCAAGGATTGGAAAGTATTAACATGACTTGAAGCAATTGTTCTACAAATTATGTCTTTCATTAGGGTATGATGAGCAGCATTGTCGTACTTATGATATGATGCTAGATAAAGCTGAAATATATAGAATGCAGGTTGAGCCTACATCATCAACATCCCCTTCTGGGCACGGAGGATTCCAAGGCAGAGGAAGAGGTCGAGGAGGTGGATCAGCTGGCTGAGGAAGAGGACAAGTCATTTGCTATAAATGTGGAGATGTTGACCATTATGCGCACGACTATCCTAATCTAACATGACAATCTTGCAGACATTGTAGACAATTTGATCATGTTATAGAATATTGTCTTGTCTTGATTACTAAAATGCAGGAAAAGAAGACACAAACCCCGACAAAAGATCTTTAGATGGTTTGCACTGAAACTTGTGAAGAATATCCCAGTGTGAATGTGGTTACTAGGAGTGTTGTAGCCACCAATGAAGATAAAGGAAAGAAATCATCCAATGATTTATGGATCCATAAAGCACTTGTTGGCTCGAGGGGTCCTGACCTAGGTTCAAAGGTTCAAGGTTTTCCAACAAACCCCTATACTACTGGCCCTTTCAGCAGTGACCTATTTGCGCAGGCCAAAGTCTCACCCAAAGTAGTATGGGTGGGTAACCAGGTTTCCGCACCCTGGGAGAGGGTAGGTAAGTCAAGTCGAGCTGTGTTTAGTGTAATATCCAAAAATGGGAATGCAGTAGTGCATAAGCACAATAATGGAATAGCAGGGTGAAATTAGGTCATAAAATGTGTTGATAAACACATAGCCATCAATTGAATGAAACAATAGCAAAAAGAAGCACTTCTACATCCTCCTAAGTGGGGAAAATGCAACATTTTAACCCGGAAATGTTATTTATGAATATTTACATTTTAACTGACAGAAATAATGCTTTATTCCCTTAGCACATGGTCTTAGACCCTCACATACCAAATCCGAGCTGAAACAAATCACTTATGATAAGTTAAACAAACCTCTTGGCCTCAAATCAGCTTAAAAATAGCCAAATCCCGTGACTTAAGCTATGCAGAATTTCTGAAGCACATGACAACGTTATTTTCTGAGGGTTTCTGTAGTATAATTATAGAACAACATGGATCTGGAACTTTATTGAACAATATGCCAAGAAAATGAAGATCTAGCCTCCTTAATGCATTATAAAGACAACCCAGCAAAGGTTTCATGAAAGTACAAGTACAAGAAAGAGAAGATCTGAATATTCAGCTCTGAAAAATGTAGTATTACTACAACATTATAGAAATATAGCTGAATAATACATCAGAGGGATAAGAATCCCTTATTCTAGCTTTCCGGGAGAAGGATTGGCCCTTTCCCTAGGAAACTAGCTCAAAATCAGGGGCTTAAACCCTGTTGTAGCAACTCTGTAAAATGACGCAGTTCTTGCAAGGGGATGCACTGTAGGAGATGAGGAATAGTCTGGCCTATTGCCAAGATGTGAAATAAGCCCATAAATCTTCCTAGATGATCTCTCAAGAGAAGGAAGGCACCCTCTACTTAGAAACAGATCCAGAAGTGGTGTTATCAAACCTCCATTGCAACACCCTACAACACAACAATATTATGCTACAGAAATAATGCTGAGGCTGGAGAATGGTGCTTGGCCTCAAGCCTGGATGTGGAGAAATACAATAAATAACTCTCCCTAGAGGCCTCTCAAGGGAAGAGGTGGGATTCCTGCTCGGGAACACCTTGTGCTAAACAACACTGCAACCTTGTTAAACAACAAGAGGAAGCAAGTCTAAATAGACCAAGATCAAATGATCAAATCCAAAGAATGAATAAAAAAGGCTCCCATCCTCTCCATAAATAGCAAGTGAACCTCTTCACATTGGGTCCCATCCATATGTGCCATCAAACTCATGCAACTTTTCACTCCACCAAAACTGCGTTGTTCATCAAGGAGATTCAATGTATGTGGACAACTTCATTGACTTGGTCAAAGTTGACTGAATCAACATGATCCCATCTCTGTTCACAGCTAAAGGAACTCAAATTAGCTGCTTATTCTTCCTCCTTTCACATTAGGAGTGTTTTTATTGCTTCAAAAGAGGCTAATGGGCCTCCCTACCTATTTATTCACCTAACTAGTGATAAAACAACTCTAATATTCCATTTAGCATGAAGGCTAAATTTTTGGAATATTATAGTCCTCCCCTTCAAAATGTTGCTTGTCCTCAAGCAACTGTATAGGGAGAGGAAAATTTCCTCCCCTCCTCTTCTTGTGGCCTCCTCATCAAAATTCCCCACCACTGATCAAAACAATTTGCAAATATGCCCTCCAATGTTTCCTCCCGAGCATGAAAAACCATATGGCTCACATCATAGAAAGGTGGAAGGTGTAAGTGGAAACGTACTTGCTGTCCAACGGCCTCCTCAAGGTAGGAGTGATGATAAACATGGGGAATATTATTCCAAATGAGTGACTTCCAGACCCATGCTATCATCCAAATGAAATGAGCCAATCTATTTAGCTCAAAAAGAACCTCAAACCCCAGTTCATACAATGTGATGGGGCTGCATGGAGAGATTGGATCCTCCCATCCAAATGGTTTCTCTCCAAATTTATGATAAGTATGGGGCTGCTGCTGATATTGGGATGAAATTTCATGACCTCCAAGATTGGCCCAAGCTACCCCACCAAACAAATAAATCTTGAAGTTCCTCCTCAGAAAACTCAAGTTCTTCAAATGGCTCCTCCGATATGAAGAAAAGAGATGTAGTTTGGAAATCATGGGCTGCCCATTGCTTCTCCTGAAACATGCATCATGAAAATTAGGGAGATTCATACTCCCAATGGGAATCTACAACTCATATCCCACTCTCCAAACAAATCTCCCCATGAACATAAAAATATCAGCAATACATGGAAGAAAAAGCCAATAGAAACAAGTTGTCATATGACAACTGGAAAGTGGATCAAGGTCCCACACATGGAACCAGTGTAGTGCATCCTTTGCTTGCATCAAATCAAACATTAACAAGTGCTTTTCCAACCAACTTTTTGCTGCCACAATCATTTTACAACATAGAAACATGAAATTACAAAGTGGTTGTTGAGCCCCAAAGATGTCCTTCTTTTCCACCACATTTCACTTCATTTCCTTTGTCCCTCATCAATTACAGGCTTAAATGATCAATAGGATTGATTAGGATTACTTTAAGAATGTATATAATGACTAACTTGCTATGTTTTCATGATTTTGTTATTGTAGCAATTTTTTGACTAGACTCGGCTCACGAGACGCGATCATTTTGTAGCCGGTCGCCTATTCATGACTATATTCATGTTTACGCAGGTTCCAGGTGTCACCTCAAGGAAAAACACATATGGTCGTATTCCACATCACTCCCCCATAATTTATTTCTCTCCACGAAGTCTGAGCTCGAGTCTATAGGTGGTTATGCACGTGGGAAACCAAAACTAGGAGATAGACTTCTAATAGGACAAGGATTGTACAGATGTCCTTAATCATAGTACGAGACCACCACTAGAGTTCTAGTTTGATTTTAGTAGGGAAAGAAATTTATTCCTGTTTTATCTCAAAGACAGTTATGTAATTTTTTTATAAGTATGGCTCGGGAGACCGAGAAACAACTAGCTAGATTTTGTTTTGTAGCTAGATCTCAGAAGACCGTAATACTCTGTTTTTCGAAGAATTTCTCCTTTAATGAAAGAAGCATCACTTTATTGCAAGAGCTGAGTCAATCTTGAGTAGATTTGCATGCTAATCCGGTGGTAGAGGGCCCTCTGCTACGAGAAGCTTTGTTCATATGGTTTAGATAAGTAACTTAGCCTTGTTTCATTCATAGTTTAATCAATTTTTCGAACTTTGTGTTTTTTATACTTACTTGCGATGGATACTACGATCAGTCTTGTTCTTACGAATTATTCCAAGATATCACTAATATTGAATGAGATATAGCTGTAGTATTTTTAGGAGTTAGTTGCATTTCTCCGAGCTTTATGATTTTGTGCTCAATTACATCGGTTATTGCTGACTATTCTTGTTCTTATAAACTCTTCCAAAATATCACTAACTCCGGGGTGAGACATAGCTGTGGTGTTTTAGAGCTTTGTTGTGTTTTTGTTGAATTTTATGCTTTTTATGCTCATTTACATAATATGTTGTAGCCGATCTGTTCTATAAATTATTCCAAAAAACCACTAACTCCCGAATGAGACGAGCTGAAACATTTCATAGAATTAGTTGCATTTTAGTCTAGTTGTAGTACTCAGGAGGTAGATGTTACTCTAGTTTAATTCTATCATCGTATTTCAAGTTTGATAATGGCACTCTAGTTCAACTCTGTTCACCATATTTCAAGTTAGATTAGTGGTATTCTAGTTCGGTTCAGTTCATCGCATTTCAAGTTAGGTTAATGGCATTCTAGTTTAGTTGTGGTCATTTGTGTTTCAAGTTTTATCAAGCTCGCATTCTAGTTCAGGTGTTATCCATTGTTCTTTAAGTTGTATTAGCTGTCAAAATTAGACTTCACGGCCTTCATTGTTTACAAACTACTCTTGTTCTAACTTTCTATTAATGCACCATCATATGGACGAGAATTAATGATATCAGTTTAAGGCCTTGATTGTTCTCGCAATCTTTTCCAATTTCACGAATAAGCCTTTTTTTCCAAAAACTATTCTAGAAAATATTTAACTTTTTGAATGAGGTTTAGTAGTGATAAGTTGAGTTAGCAGTAATGGATTAGTCTTAGCATTACAAGTAAATTCGAGTAGAAATCTTATTGTGCTACAAATAGTCTTTTTCCAATTGTGTTCTAATAAACTTCTAGCCATGGATGAGATTCTTTGTAATATTGCAAGATGATTGTTTACTTAGGAGAACCTCATTTGCACTAAAGTTGTCCTTTTCTCAAGCTATTCCAACATATTTCTAACGAGTGATTTGGATGAGTTCATGTTATGAGTTATTGAGTTCATGTTGTGATTTTTTTTCCCTTGCTATGAGTCATTATCAAGCTTTGCATTTTCTCGTTCTTTAGTACCATACAGTTTAGAATAGGTTTTTCTCCGTTTTAAGTGTGTCCAACAACTTCGTTTGTCAAAACTTAGTTCTTTTCCTTTCTAACATAAAACCATAAAACCAAAAAACATCGAGAAAAACACTAAACACAACGTAGTGAGAAACAAACACCTAGGCACATATAGTGCACCTCACTTCAGACAATTTACTAATCCTGGTTGACAATTTATGACCTTAATTTAGGAACACTAAGTTGAGCACACATTTTGGACGCCGTTGTCGGGGGAAGTGTAACTAGGTAGCCTTGTTTCTTACCTCCCAAAAATAATGACATGCGTAGAGAAAGAGACTCAAGGGGTAGATTTATAAGAAGCAGAAGCTTGATTCCTAGAACACCACTTGTTTCACCAAGACCAAGAGCCAGCACACCTTCAACTCAAACCTACATTCCATCCTTTACTAATCCTAGACTTCCAGAGGAATTAAGATCATATATTCCATCAGAAAGACCTTCCACTTTACCCACTGAACCTGTCTTAGAAGAGGATTCAGGAACCCTTGCTAGGGACTTAAACCTTTCAACTTCCACAGAAGAATCAACTATGGCAGAAGAAGGGGGAGGAGGAGTCTTTAATGGAGAACACACACTATTTGGAGGGGGTAGAGGTAGAGGTAGAGGAGAAGGAGGTAGAGGTGCAGAAGGAGAAGGAGGTAGAGGAAGAGGTAGAAGAGAAATGGGAAGCTCTTTTGGGTTTCCTATAGTAGATGAAGAAACCAATACAACTATGAAAAACATTTCACCCTTTGTCCTTCCAAACTTTTATGGACTCAAAAGCTGAAGATCCTAAAACCTTCTTATTTGAATTTGAAGTCCTATGTAGAACCTATGACTACTTTACAAGATGCTCAAAAACTTAAACTATTTCCTTCAACATTGAAAGGAGCGACATTGAAGTGGTTTATGAGTTTGATCAATCGGTTCTATTAGGACATGGGAAGACGTGAAACAAGCATTTCTAGAGAGGTATTTGAATTACCGTATGCCAGTCAACCATAAGGAGGAAATGCATAAAAATGCTACAATTAGAAGATGAAAATCTCGGAAGATTTGTTGGAGAGATTTAACTACAACATCAAAAGAGCAAAAATGGAAAACTTAGACCAAGACACCTTGAAAGCTCTCTTGTTGAAGACAATTAGGGATGAATGGTTAGATTTCCTTAACATGATGGGAAAAGGGGATATATCTCAGCTTACATTACGAAATAGCTAAATTATGTATCAACCTTTCAAGAGGGAAATCTAAAAATTGTAAAAGGACCAAGAGACCCCTGCTCTTTCAATGGCAAGTAACTTCTTACGGGACAATAAGTAGGCGTGAAATAGGACATATGCTTGATGAGTTCAAATCGATATCTTGGGGAGTCTTAGTGAACAGGATATACACCCTTAAGTTACAAAACAAGAAAAAAAGTTGAATGTGATGCCTTAGCAATCTTTTGTCCCGGTGTAGAAAGAAGCATGCCTTGAGAGAGTGCCCTTTGGATGCAAAAGTAGTAGAGACCTGTGTAATTTGTTCGAGAAAAAACATGAGACCAAGAGTTGTCCTTCACTTCTGGTCTTAAAGCTATCCTTCAAGAAGATACTCCCTACAAGTTCCACAGAATCTCTCAATTTTGTCTCCGAGGAGGCCTTAGCAAGGACCTCAAACACAAGGATTTCATGATCGGTTGTATAATCAACCCCCACCAAATTGGAATTCTTGGCGAGCAACCTTGGCCCCAATTTCAAAATCAATCACAAACTTGGGCGCAAGGAGCACGGAATCCCTATGGAAGATACTCTCGGTATTACCAATATCCACCATCCTATCCACCATATCCACATTTCCCTCCTCAACAAAATTTTCAACAAAATCCTTAAAATCCACAACATCAAAAATCAACCACTTCCATTACCATTTCCTCGGAAAAAAATCGGTTGCCTACCCAACCCATACCAAACCCCAACAATAAAAAATCCTCTCAGAACACATACATGATAGAAGACCAACGAGTTTCCAACTTATTTGATCACTCCTTTAGACCTTAGTGATGTTCAACTTAGGTGCTGAAGAGTACTTGAAAAGAGGAAACCTTCTATAATCATACAAGAACAAAGAAAATTCGAGGAAGATTCTCTACGAGTAAATAAAATTCTTGGAGAGAACACAACTTTCCAAGACCCAAACATTGAAAAATCAAAAAAAAGAACCAATAATTTCAACTCCTATATTAGAGCATCCATCAACATCCACCTCTACACCTCCCTTTCCAGAAAAGATTACAAATTGATAGGGGTGTATTAAAACAAATTATGGTGCCTAATTATGATTTCCTAGATGAGCTAAGAAATTTTTGTATTAAGATCCCATTATTGCAAGCCATCAAGGAAATTCCAATCTTAGAACAGATAATAAAGGAGTTGAGCATGAAGAAAACAAGAAAAAGAATAAGAGAGACAAAGAAAATTCAGGCGGCGGGGAAAAAAATAGCGGATATCATGATGGGTAAGATTGCTATTCCAAAGTATCTAGACCCAGGAAATCCAGTTGTTAAAATTCACATCAATGGAATTGAGATCCAAAACACACTTATTGATTTAGGAGCAGCAATCAATATTATGAGTAGACAAATCATGGATAAAGCTGAAACTTCCTAATCTTCTTTTTACACCCACATTATTACAATTAGCATGACATATACGTGATCAAACTCGATGGGGTAATAGAAGACATTCCAGTGTCCCTAGACTCTTGGGAGTATCATGTGGATTTTATGATCCTAACTCCCTAAGAATAATCTAGGAGGACACCCTATTATACTAGGAAGACCTTGGTTAGCTACTAGTCGATGCTTTCATTAGTTGTAGATCCGATGATATGTACATCTCTGATGGTATTTCAACCAAGAAATTTACCTTGTATCCTCCAACAAGAACAATTACGAGAATTAGATGATACTCAATGGATAGAGGATGAAGAAGACTTACAACCTCTCTTCACAATTTCAGAAATTAGTGAAGATAGCCGGATTATGAATACCTTAGAAAACTTTGAATCCTCTTCGAATACAAACATGAACAATTTCAAGAAGAATCCAACATTGAGTTTTTATCATCAAGGCAGATGTCTCTCTATTCTATGGATAAATTTGGCGACTCTACAATTGAGATATTTCAGAAAAACTTTAAACATAAACAAGAACCTAGAGAAATCTCAACAAGAAGAGCTAGTCGAGATATTATAGAGACATTCTTCTCGCATATGCATGGGAGTACAACGATATGAAAGGGATAAGCCCCAAGACTTGCACTCATCACATCTACATAGAGGAAAAATTGTAAACCAATCGGACAACCTCGAGAGAAGGATGAATCCAAATCTTAGGGAGATTGTTAAAGAAGAATTACGAAATTGTCAAATGTCAACTTTATCTATCCCATTTCAGATAGTCGATGGGGTTTCTCCTTTGGTAATTGTGCCAAAGAAAAATGGTAAATGGAGGGTATGTATTGACTACAGGGAATTAAACAAAGCTACTCTTAAAAATCATTTTCCCTTACCTTTCATAGATCGGGTGTTAGATACATTAGCTGGAAAAAAAATACTTCTCATTTTTTAGATGGGTTTAGTGGTTATAATCAAATCCAAGTAGCATCGTAATATCAATACAAAACCACATTTACTCGTCCTTGGGGTACCTATGCTTACCGAGTATTGCCATTTGGACTATGCAATTCAACCGCAACATTTCAAAGGGCATTACCGAGAATTTTTTCGGATCTAATACATGATTGTGTAGAGGTATATATCGATGATTTCACTGAGTTTATGGAAACACATTTGAAGAAGCCTTAGCAAACTTGGAAAAAGTCTTAAAGAGATGTAAAGAAGCAAATATTTCACCAAGTCATGAGAAGTGTTTTATGATGTTTACTGAAGGAATTGTTTTGGGACATCACATTTCAGGGGATGGGATTAGAGTTGATGAGTCAAAAGTTGAAGTCATCTCTAACTTATCTATTCCAAGTTGTCAAAAAGATGTTAGCAGTTTTATAGGATTTACAGGATATTATCGAAGGCTTATAGAAAACTTCACCAAGATAGCATCTCCACTTTTCAAATTACTTACCAAAGACTGTGAATTCAAGTGGAATCCTGATTTCCAGTTAGCCTTTGAGACCACGAAAACAAAAATCTCCGAAGCACCTATTTTAAGGGGACCTAACTGGAAGTTACCTTTTCATATTTCAACGAGATGCCTCGAGATACGGCTCTAGGAGCAATATTGGGACAAAAAGACTTGATTCCTTATGCCATCTACTATACCAGTAAAAATTTGACTCTTTCAAAGTTAAACTATATTGTAAGCGAAAAAAGAGTTTTTAGTTGTTGTTCATGCCATAAAAAAAATTTCGAGTACACTATATAACGAGCTATGAAACTTTTGTTCACACGAGATCACTCGCAATTAGATATCTAATGAACAAAGCAATTACTAATGGCGATTCATAAGATGGTTATTTCTTTTACAAGAATTCAACATTACCATTCTAGATAGGCTCTGGAAAACAAAACACAGTAGTTGATTTCCTATCTAGACTCCAAAACATCAAAGACAATACTCCGATTGAAGATCAATTCCCAATGAATATCTTTTTGCAATTTCTACTCAAACTCCTTGGTTTCTCGACATTGCTAATTATTTAGTTTCGAGAAATTTCCTTCAATAATGAATGTAAGAAACAAAAGAAAGATCATCTATGACATTAGCAAAATATTCATGGGTTGCTAATGATTTATACAAAAACAGTCCAGATTTTATCATTAGGAGATGTGTTCGGGAAGATGAGATGCTCGAGATCCTCAAGGCATGTCATGATGAACCTTGTGGCGGACACTTTGCTTGATAAAATAACAACTTATAAGATCCTTCATTTAGGATACTATTGGCCATCCCTTTTTAAAGATGCTAAAGAGTGTCAAAAGGTGTGACAGCTTGCCAAAGGGTAGTGAAACCTTCTCCTTCTGAGTGAGATGTCATTGCAGCCTCGTGTACATATTGAACCTTTTAAAAAAATGGGCTTTAGATTTTGTAGGACCTATTAGTCCTCCATCAAGGCAAAAAGAAATATATTTTAGTTTGCACTTGATTATGTTACCAAATGGGTAGAGGCCAAGCCATTACTTTACTCGTCATGAAGCATCCGTAGTTAATTTTATTTTTGAGGATATTTTTACTCGTTTTGGTGTCCCAAGGGAAATTGTTACGAGATCAAGGAGCTCAATTTACATCAAAACTAGTGGAACAAATGATGGAGAGGTACAAAATCATACACGAAAAAATCTAATCCCTATCATCCACAAGAAAATGGTCAAGTGGAATCTACCAATAAAGTCATTGAAGGGATCCTAACAAAGACTGTTCATTTACATAGAAGAGATTGGGCGGACAAGCTTCACGAAGCTTTGTGGGCCTATAGGACTACATGGAGAAGCACAACATGCCATACTCCTTATGAACTTGTTTATGGAAAGCAAGTTTTGTTTCCCATAGAGTTCCGAATTCAAACTTTCAAAATGGTAGTTCAACTAGGACTTGATCTAACGAGGCACAAAAGCACAGATTGGAGCAGATTAATGAATTGGATGAGATCGGACAAGATGCGAGTTCGAGAAAAAAAGTATAGTCCAACAACAAAGGACTAGATGACATGACAAGTACATCAAGGAAAAGAAGTTCAAAGAAGGTGACTGGGCTCTCTTGTTTGATTCAAAGTTCAAGGATTTTCAAGGTAAATTCCAAACACATTGGCTTGGGCCATATGAAATTATAAGAATTTTTGACAATGGAGCAATAAAAATTAGGACAATAGATGAAGAGAAGGTCACTTTTCTTGTGAATGGTCATAGATTGAAGTTGTATCACAAGCCACTTTCAAGAGAATAATTTGTCAAGAGATTCCCGAGAAAACAAGTGATATGAAGTTAATGAGGAAGAATTCTTCTTCTTCATCAACTTAATTGAATTTTCGAAGTCGGATATTTAAAAAAAATAAATAAAAATAAATAAAAATAAAAAAAATAAAAAAAATAAAGTATAAACATGAAAATTAATCTCCGATTAGCATGTTTATACGTAAAAGATAGAGTGAAAATCAAAATCTTTTCGACACTTTAGCTTTTCAAGTTTGTTCTTTTACTCAGCGACTACCATAAAATCATAAGTGATTCACATTCCACTTATGATCCATTTCACCCACTCATCCATACTCCATTTTATTTCATTCATCCATACTTCATTCATTTCATTCTATGGTCCACCTCATTTCCATCTCGTGAGTTTTAAGATTGATTTCTTTCTCGCAATTGAATAATACGGATCATAAGTTGCAGGGTCACTTTCTATACTTCACTCCACTTCATAATTGTGATTCATTTCATTCCATTATTCACTTCACTCATACTCCATTACACCATATTTCATTATCCATTTTTAACTCATTTCATACAACATTCCCATTCATGCTTCAAACCATTCCATTTCATGTTTCAAGGCTTCTACGGTACATTACTGCAATCGATCGGACATTCTACGACGTAAATCCCGAAGGCACTATCCAAGTAATCACTTGATTTGGCAACAAATTGATCTTGCATATCCAAGACAACAAGCAAAATCAAAGGAGTTATGAGGACTGAAGATCAATGATTTTCAAAGGAGGACAAGGCATATCAAAACCACAAAAAAAATAAATCAAAGGAAAGGCAAAGGTAAAAGTTATGAAATTATTATGGTGACAGATCATGAAAAATTTTAGCATAGTTAAGTCATGTATGATTCAAAAAGGTTATTTTAATTAGTCGTGTTGATCATGCCTATCAACCATATCATAAAAACTTCGAACAAAATCCCTTCCATCTTGCCATATCCGATCATCATTTAAAACTTAACGGTTAAGTACTGAAGTGATTTAATCAATCACGTCACTAAGCCAAAGTATTTAATGATGATTTTGAATTTCTCACGAAATATCTCCGCGGTATTTTATTCCGTGATAGCTTTCAACTCATATGAATCACCCTCACCACATTATACTCGTTTCATAACCCTTCCATATCCTTTCTTTACGTAGCCAATTCTTAGCTATTCCCTGCATCAGAAAACGAGAGGAAGCATATGTGGGGTAAAAACAACTCTTTAACGACCATTTTCACAAGTAGATAGAAGAATAGTAAATTGAAGGTTTGAAAGAGAAGCTATGGGTCTCATAGTAAGGACCGAACCAGTTGGAACCAAGTACTTGGAGGGATATCCAAAAATCAAAGAAATGCTACGGCAGTGGGTGGTTGCAATTTTTTGGAAAAAATTCAATGGTTTTTCACAAAGAGGTGACTAAAACATTTGCACGGTCCTTCAATGGAGCGAGAGGTCGAGATAAGAGATATTAAATTCACTATTACGAGAGGTTTTTCATTGAGAAGCAATGGAATTACCCAAACAAGGAGAGCTTATTTGGTTCAAAAAATAGGGAGTTTCGTAATGAGGCATGGAGGAAAATACTCAAAACTCCAGGGTATGGATGTTTCCATTTTTAAGAAGGGTATTCCTAGCTAAAGACTTTGAAAAAAACAAATGAAGGAATATGTTGCTCATTTTGAAAAAAAATTTATCACTTGTGAAAGAAGATTTGGTACCCTCTATGTTTATCATACTCGGTTAATGATGCATTTCTTAGATGAAGAAATCAATTTTCCCTTTTTCTTACTTCATAGTTCGAAAAGAATGGCCTCTAATGTTCAAAATATGGTTCAATTTCTAGAAACCACTTTGTATCACCATGGTTTAGTCAAAATCCTAGTTGAACATCATTTGAGAAAAAATGGGAGATAGTTGGGAAGAGTTTCTAGTGAGGAACCACTTTGAAGAACCCAAGGAATCTCCACCTAAAAGCAAACCTACAAGAAGAAGCATGAGAAGGAAAATTTATGAAGTTGTTGAAACTAAAACTAGTAAGTCTATACAAGAGGACAATGAAGAGATGATTTAGAAATTGGCTCAAATTAAGAAGCAACTTAAGAAGGAGAGGATAATAAGAAAATATGCCCCAAAGACAGGGGGAGAAGGGCCATCTCAGTCGAGACGAGACCCACGAGGCTAGAGGTATACTAAAGAAAAACGAGAGGTTAGACAAACTGGGATCATAAACATTGAGGATGAAAAAAACACCTCTTGCTAGATCACACGAGTATCAGTATGAGGAGGATTTTGATGAAGGAGCTCCTGAAATAGACCCAAAGCACAACAAGAAATTTACAATTATGTTGAGACACTAGAGAAGAGAGCTTCAAAAAGTAGAGACAGAACTCCCTAGCCCACCAAAATCTGCAATTGATGTACTAAGAAGAGACAAATATGAGTTAGAAGTGCTCAATAGGCATATCAAGAATGAGAATGAAAATTTAAGGGAGAAGGTTAAGTCGAAAGGTGATATGAATACAACTACTTGTCTCTACAAATGAAAAAGTTGTACAAGGCTAGTGAAAAATTGAAGAATAAAAACAAAAAAGTTAAGCAAGGCACTTACAAATTTGAGATTCAAGTTAGCCATAAGGAAACCCAGAAAGGCCATTGACTATCGAGGCAAAGCAAAAGAAAGAGGGTTGGATGTCCTAGCGAAGTCTCGAGTACATGGAATAGTTGCATGAGGACATGCAAAAGCCTTGCGATGGGGGGTATGTTGAGCCCCAAAAGATGTCCTTATTTTCCACCACATTTCACTTCATTTCCTTTGTCCCTCATCAATTACGAAGCTTAAATGATCAATAGGATTGATTAGGATTACTTTAAGAATGTATATAATGACTAACTTGCTATGTTTTCATGATTTTGTTATTGTAGCAATTTTTTTACTAGACTCGGCTCACGAAACGCAGATCATTCAGCAGCCGATCGCCTATTTCGCGACTATCTTCATGTTTACGCGGAGTTCCGAGTGTCACCTCAAGGAAAAATGCATATGGTCATATTCCACATCACTCCCCCCATCATTTCTTTCTCTCCACGAAGTTTGAGCTCGAGTCTACGAGTGGTTATGCACGTGGGAAACCAAAACTAGGAGATAGACTTCTAATAGGACAAGGGACTCATGCAGATGTCCTTAATCATAGTATGAGACCACCACCGGAGTTCTAGTTTGATTTTAGTTGGGAAAGACATTTATTCTGTTTTTATCTCAAAGATAGTTATGTAATTTTGTTATAATTATGGCTTGGGAGACCGAGAAACAACTAGCTAGATTTTTGTTTTTGTTGCTAGATCTCATAAGATCATAATACTCGTTTTTCGAAGAATTTCTCATTTAATGAAAGAAGCATCACTTTATTGCAAGAGTCTGAGTCAATCTTGAGTAGATTTGCATGCGAATCCGGTGGTAGAGGGCCCCTACTACCCGAGAAGCTTTGTTCATATGGTTTAGATAAGTAACTTAGCCTTGTTTCATTCCTAGTTTAATCAATTTTTCTGAACTTTGTGTTTTTATACTTACTCGCAGTGGATGCTACGGTCAGTCTTGTTCTTACGAAATATTCCAAGATATCACTAATATTGAATTGGATATAAGCTGTAGTATTTTAGGAGTTAGTTGCATTTCTCCGAGCTTTACGATTTTGTGCTCAATTACATCGATTATTCTGACTTATTCTTGTTCTTATAAACTCTTCCAAAATATCACTAACTCGGGTGAGACATAGCTGTGGTGTTTTAGAGCTTTGTTGTGTTTTGTTGAATTTTATGTTTTTATGCTCATTTACATAATATGTTGCAGCAGATCTCGTTCTATAAATTATTCTAAAAAACCACTAACTCCGAATGAGACAGAGCTGAAAAATTTCATAGAATTAGTTGCATTTTAGTCTAGTTGTAGTACTCTGAGGTAGATGTTACTCTAGTTTAATTCCATCATTGTATTTCAAGTTTGATAATGGCACTCTAGTTAAAATATGTTCACCGTATTTCAAGTTAGATTAGTGGTATTCTAGTTTAGTTCCGATTCTACGCATTTCAAGTTAGGTTAATGGCATTCTAGTTTAGTTGTGGTCACTTTGTGTTTCAAGTTTGATCAATCGCATTCTAGTTCGGTGTTATCCATTGTTCTTTAAGTTGTATTAACTATCAAAATTAGACTTCATGGCCTTCATTGTTTACAAACTACTCTTGTTCGACTTTCTATTAATGCACCATCATATGGGACAGGGGAATTAGTGATATCGGTTTAAGGCCTTGATTGTTCTGCAATCTTTTGCAATTTCACGAATAAGCCTTTTCCCAAAAACTATTCTAGAAAATCTTTAACTTTTTAATGAGGTTTAGTAGTGATAAGTTGAAAGTTATAGAATGGATTAGTCTTAGCATTACAAGTAAATTCGAGTAGAAATCTTATTGTGCTACAAATAGTCTTTTCCAATTGTGTTCCAATAAACTTCTAGCCATGGATGAGATTCTTTGTAATATTGTAAGATGATTGTTTACTTAGGAGAACCTCATTTGCACTAAAATTGTCCTTTTCTCAAGCTATTCCAACATATTTCTAATGAATGAACTGGATGAGTTCATGTTATGAGTTATTGAGTTCATGTTGTGATTTTTTTTCCTTGCTATGAGTCATTATCAAGCTTTGCATTTTCGTTCTTTAGTACCATACACGATTTTAGAATAGGTTTTTTCTCTGTTTTAAGTGTGTCCAACAACTTACTGTTTGTCAAAACTTAGTTATTTTCCTTTCTAACATAAAAACCATAAAACCAAAAACATCAGAAAAACACTAAACACAACATAGTGAGAAACAAACACCTAGGCACATATAGTGCACCTCACTTCAACATTTTACTAACCCTGGTTGACAATTTATGACCTCAATTTAGGAACACTAAGTTGAGCACACAGTGGTGTCAATGGTGCACACCCAAAATCATGTGGCTTTCCCCACAAACCACCAATAAGATAGCCAATCTCAATGCTATAAATGGCTTCAAGTACATCATCATACAATATGCAAGAAGGGATGATCCTCCTTGGTACAACATGCTACTCATATGAAGTAAAGAAGTACAAAACATAATGTGGAATTATACATTCTCCACCATGTACTTGGGACCTTGAGCTGAAATGGCTCAGCTGGAAATTATCCCTCACCTCAAAAGAGTAGGGAAGTGGTTGTGTCATCTTCTCTATCACCATCCGGGCTATGAATCTTTCCATATGCTGAAATATATCATCGTCGGATGCCCTCCCAAATAAACTCCTCACGCAAGGAAAAATATGCATCAAAGTGCATGGAAAAGAAGTCCTCATGTGCTTTTGCATGTAGCAACTTCTCCTTGAGCTTAGAAGCTCTAGTCAAGAAGACTCTGCCATGAGAATAGATGACCACATCATCCACCATATATCTAACATCTCCATTAGGGTCATCAAGAATCATGCAAGCATCAAGATCCTTGGAGTACTCTACCAAGAGTTGAGACCTCCAATATGGATCAATCCTCCTAAGAGACAACGGCGATGATCTACAATGTGAAGCTCCCCACATGTTTTTGTATTTTCCTTTGACATCCCCCATGTCAAATTTATCCTCCAAATTGCTTCCATACACATCATGCGATTGCTCATGCTCAAAAAGTAGTGACCTTTGGAAGTGGGACTCCCATGAGAAGCTCTCCTCCAAAAAGAATCTCCCACTCTTGGCCAAAGCAAGCATGAGTGGCCTCCATCTAATCCAATGTATGTAGGATTCCTTCCTCAAAGGAAGTACCCTCTGTTTCTCCAAATCAATGGAGCAGCTCCATTGCACCATGAAGGTGCCCTCCTCCATCATTACGTTAACTTCTATCGGTGCGAGTACATATAGTGAGAGTGGGTGGTGCTGAAAATGGGAGAGTGTCTCCCTCCTCCTTGACTCTATCCCAAAATCTCTTCGTTGTACTAGAATCCTCCAAAGTCTTCACCTCTTTGGAATCTAAGAGGGTGAACCAAATGGCAAGATGCCTCTCACCAACTCCAAATCGAGGTGGCCTTCCAAGTGGAATGCCTCCATGTAGTGAGACATCAATTTCAAGAGTAGACTTTGTACATATGGTTGGGAAACTTTGCCCTTGCCCTCACAATGCAAATCAATCTGCCTCTTCCTTGCATCGGCTCTACGAAATGGATAGGGGTGTGTGCTCCTCATCAAATGATGATGACCTTCCTCCCTATCTTCTCCTTCCATCTGCAATGCTCCACAATCATGTCTGTCCATTGATTGTGCCTTGACCTCCATATGTGAGATCTCGAGGAACTTCTTGCAATGCTACAAGAAATCCTCCTGTTGGAGCATGTGTTCCTCCTTCCTCTACATGAGGTACTAGATGTGCTCTAGATGTGATAGTACTTGTATCCCCCCATCCTTCTCTTCATCTTTAGTATAAATGGGTGGTACTTGCTCAATAAGAGGATCCCCTTTTGAAAAAGGAACCTTCATGCCCTCTTGTCCAAGTTATGAAACAAGGATCTTGCCTCTAGCAAGGTATCATGCAATGAGCTTCTCCAACAGTTTTTCTGAAGTGGATTTGAGTTTGTAGGTCCTTCCATTTCATGCAATTTTTTTATTTTTCTTGGTTTGATTGTTTCATGTTTTTTTATCAAACCTTTCTACCAATCTCTTAGTAAAATTTGCAAAAGAAGAAGTATTGACATTCTTCAATGAAAATGACTCAAACATTCGCCCAAGCAAAGGCCTTACCTTCAAAGTGCGGTCACTAACTCCGATGGATTCATCTTCGGAAATTTGGTGCTACTGCAAATAGGTGTGCAACTCCTCCACCCAAGATTTGGCTGAAAAAAGTTGGGGATCGATCAAAGGTAGATAGAGAAAATATATCAGTGTTATGCGGCTTGCTCCTCTCCACCTTGATCTTGCAAAACTCTTGGAAAGTGATATGATCTCTAAACTTTTCAGTTTGAGATTCATACTCTTGTAGAAAATTACTAAGAGTTTCCCTCCTTGGAATTTCCTCTTCTTTCATCTCTTTCATAGTAGATCTGGGCATTTGATTTGTGCTATTCATAATGAGGGTGTAGCTACATGCTCACACCTATCATGTGCCAATCCAAATTCAAACTTCTCTAGAGATTCCATCTCCTCTCTCACCTTCTTAAGATCTTCATTGATGCTTTGCATTGATTTTGGAAGAAGCTTTGAGAGCCCTCTCCTCCTTTCTCCATCCACATAATGGAGTCTTCTTTATATTCATCTCTCCTTCTCTTGATAGAATTATGGCTAAGTTCCATAGTACGAGCCAAGACTATGCTTTGATACCACTGTAATATCCCAAAATGGGAATGGAGCGAGTACATAAGCACACTAATGGAATAGAAGGGTGAAATTAAGTCACAAAATGTGTTGATAAACACATATCCATCAATTGAATGAAACAATAGCAAAAAGAAGCACTTCTACATCCTCCCAAGTGGGGAAAATGCAACATTTTAACTCACGAAAACGTTATTTATGAAGATTTATGTTTTAAATGAGATAAATAATGGTTGGTTCCTTTAGAATATGGTCTTAGGCCTTCACATACCAAAGAGGAGCTAAAAAAAATCACTTATGATAAGTTAAACGAGGCCTCCCGGCCTCAAATCAACTTAAAAATAGCCAAATCCCATGACTTAAGCTATGCGAAATTTCGAAGCACATGAAAACATTACTTTCTAAGGTTTTCTGCGGTAAAATGATAGAAAAACATGGAGTTGGAACTTTATTGAACAATATGCCAAGAAAATGAAGATCCGGCCTCCTTAACGCATTATAAAGACGACCCTGACAAAGGTTTCATGAAAGTACAAGTACAAGAAAGAGAATATCCGAACATTCGATTTGAAAAATGTAGTATTACTCGCAACATTACAAAAATATAGCTAAATAATACATCATAGGGATGAGAATCCCTTTTTAGCTTCTGGAAGAAGGGTTGGCCCTTTCCCTAGGAAACTAGCTCAAAATCAAGGGCTTAAACCACTGTTGTAGCAAATCTATGCAAAATGATGCGGTTCCACGAAGGGACCCGCACTCTAGGAGATGAGGAATAGTCTAGCCTACGCCAAGATGTGAAATAATCCCGGAAATATTCCTAGCTGATATCTCAAGAGAAGGAAGGCACCCTCTCTGAGAAACAGATCCGAAGTGGTGTTATCAAACCTCCACTTTGCAACACCACGCAACACAACGATATTATGCTACAAAAATAAAAGCTGAGGCTAAAGAATGGTGCTTGGCCTCAAGCTTGGGTGTGGAGCAATACGGTACATAGATCTCCTAAAAGGCCTCTCAAGGGAAGAGGTGGGATTCCCGCTCGGGAACACCCTGTGCTAAATAGCAAGAGGAAGCCAAGTCTAATCGGACCAAGATTAAATGATCAAATCTAAAGCATGAATAACAAAGCCTCCCATCCTCTCCATAAACGATACAGTGAAACTCTTCACATTGGGTCCCATCCATATGTGCCATCAAGCTCATGCAAGTTGTCCTACACCAAAAGCTGCGTTGTTCATCAAGGAGATTCAATGTATGTGGACGACTTCGTTGACTTGGTCAAAGTTGACTAAATCAACATGATCCCATCTCTGTTCACACCTAAAGGTGCTCACATTAGTCGCTTATTCTTCCTCCTTTAACATTAGGAGTATTTTCATTGATTCAAAGGAGGTTAATGGGCCCTACCCATTTATTCACCTACCTAGTGATAAAACAACTCTAATATTCCATTTAGCTTGAAGGCTAAACTTTTGGAATATTACATTCGATCTTATAGTGACCGGATCGTATATCACAGAGCTAGATCTACAAATTCCCTTCACATCCATGTGCTCAATAGCAATTATATTCACGAGTAATCAACGAGATCATTAACTTATATAAATATAACGCGACTATTCCCGGATCTTCTTGAAGGAAATGTAACGAGAATAGACCCGGATCGCAGACATAAACAAGTAACACAAATATATTCGCAGACTTAAATCAATAACACATCAAAGCATATATTAATCAACCAAACATCATAGATTAATTCCAACAGATACGAGACATCCAACAATACTTCCGCATTCATTAATCCTTGAGATCTACTTACAATACTTAAAACCCAACTCTGCACACATGACAGAGGGTTTGCACACGATGAGACGGAGAATCTCCGCGCACACAGCATAGAGGAGTCCTTCCCCAAAAACCATAAAAAAAATCTATCAATTCGCACTTAGCATCAATCTCTATCCAAAGTCTGTCCTACAACTCAAAAGAAGTTGAACTACTTATACTATTTTAGCCTACATATCCAATGAGTCTGCAAATCGTGGTTTTTAGACTCTTGGTCTACCCTAGACCCATTTACAATGAATTAGGGGCTTTGACCACCGTAGGGTTTTAACCCCGAACAAAAATTATCTACACACGAATCTTATAACGAGAAAATAAACAATAGCGAGATCATAAAACATAAAACAGGATAAACACATAGATTTTCCCTTGGATCCCAAATCGGGACGACCGACTTGATATTTCATTATATTCCTTTTAGTGTTACAACACATATATATACATGCCGAAGCATACATAAACCCTAATCCATTAACCCTAGATTAGATCATAACCGTGGTTCCCTTGACCGGATCTACAAAAAAATACCAGGGGCTGAAAACCATCATACCCCAAAAGCATGTGCAAAACCATGCACAAAACCATGGGTGCAAACCGCCCACCGGAAATTAAGGACCAAAGAAATTTTTCGCAGAGTGCACCCACTCGAGCTCATAGACGGGGGCTACCGCCCCCACTGTGACCCCCATTGTGCCCAACGCAAAGGGGGGGGCTATTACCCCTGCGCGTGATTAGTCGTGGAAAGAAAATAACACATACCCAACATTCTCCCACTTGTTGTTTTCTTTTCTGCAAGGGGCCACGAGGAGAGCTTAGTCATTGGCCCAACTCTTCAACACCCATTGTATATCTACACCAAGAGAAATTTTGAGTGCTCACGGACTTTGTCAATGCATCTGCAACATTCTTCAAAGTGTCCACCTTTACCAGACAACACCCTTTTAGCCTCAACCATATCTCTAACAAAGTGATATTGAACATCAATGTGCTTTGTCTTTGAATGATAAGCGGGGTTCTTAGCCAAGAAAATTGCACTTTGGCTATCACGAGTCTATCCTTATAGCTTCTGTACCAACCCCATACTTGAACACAATCTCCGCAACTAAGCTGCTTCCTTGCTTGCATGAGTGGGCGACATGTATTCTGCCTCTGTAGTTGAAAGAGCTACTACAGACTATCTTTTACTCATCCAATGCATTGCGCCTCCAAATAGGCTAAACACATACCCACTTGTAGATCTTCTTTGGTCTAGATCTCCAACCCCTATACGCATCAACAAAACCACGAATGCCCAACATTCTTTCCAATCTGGTCTTCCCCGGTAGCACAAGCCATAATCACTAGTGCCACGTAGATACCCGAAAAATTGCTTCATCTGTTGTCCAATGCTCCTTCCCCTGGGTTTGACATAAACTTGCTCAATACTCCCACTTGCATGTGCAATGTATGGTCTAGTACTGAGACCATTGCATACATCAGGCTATCCCACTGCACTTGCATATGGAACATGGGACATATCCTCCTCTTCTTCTTGTGTCTTGGGACAACTTTCATTAGGGAACAAATTTACGACTACGAGGAATAGGAAAATTCACCCCGATTTTACTATCCTACATATTGAACCTACGCAATATAGTCTCGACATGCTTCCTCTAGTTTAACCAAAGCTTCCTCTTTGCCCGATCTCTCTTAATTTCCATGTCCAAAATATAGTTTGTAGCATCCAACATCCTTCATGTCAAATTTGGAGAACAGTTGGGTCTTCAAATATTGGATAATTTCTTTGTCATTTCCAATCAACAACATATCATCCACATACAAGAACAAATAAATAACACAGGTCACCAATTAATTTAAAATAAACATAGTGATCCTCCTTTCTTACGGGTGAAGCCAAGTCCCGTATATAGGTATCAAATTTACGATACCACATCCTTGGTAATTTGTTTTAACCCATACGGAGACTTCTTCAACCTGCATACCAGTTCTTTCTTACCCTTCACCATAAAGCCTCCAGGTTGCTTCATGTAGATCTCCTCTTCTAGATCCCCTAGTGAAGAAATGTTGTCTTCACATCCATCTATTCTATCTCAAAAATCAAATGCGAGCGACAACAAATAAAAGTAATCTAATAGAAGTAACTTTGGAAAGCAGGGAGAAAAAAATATCACCAAAATAAATTCTCGGCACTCAGGAATAACCTTTTGCTACCAACCAAGATTTGTATTTCTCCACCTTGCCTTCTACATTCATCTTCTTCTTAAACACCCATTTTCTCCCGATGGAGCTTCCTTCTAGCTGGAAACTCCACGGATCCCATGCCTCATTTTTGTGCAAGGATGTCATTTCATCAACCATGGCCTCCTTCCAAAGTTTTCCATCCTATGAATCTCAGCCTCCACTGATAGTTACGGGATCATCATCGATTATAGTTAAGGCAAAACCTGAACAGGGAAAGTAGATGGACTATACCTTTATGGTTGCCTTCTTTCCCGAAGCTGATCTTCTCATAGTCTGGAGCTTGTGGCTCTCTCCTCTTACGAATCTTCTTATGCTGTAGAGTCCCGATTCATACTCCTTTTAGCTAAAACTCTATCTTCTCGGGTTACTTGGTATGATTTCATGTTTAACAACATCTTTCACCTCTCTAAACACCACATCTACAAATTGTACACAACCTTCCTTGTTTCGGGTTCCAAAGCTTGTAACCTTTTAAACCATCCTTATACCCAATAAAGATGCACCTTTCGATTTATTATCCAACTTGGTCCTTTACGCTTTGGAACATGTACATATGCATCACACCCAAATACCCTTAGATGTGAAAGAGGGTTTCTTACCAATCCATACCTCGTGTGGAGTCTTATCCTCCAACAACGATGAAGGTGATCTGTTAACTGAGATAGCATGGGTCTCCTTGCCTCGCCCATAATTATTGTCCTAACTCGGTACCACCGAGCATGCTTCTTGCCTTTTCCATCGGTGTTCTATTCATTCTTTCTGCAACTCTGTTTTTTACGAGGTGTGTATGGAGTAGTCTTCTGTCATGCTCTACCACACTTCTTACAGAACTCTTCAAATTCCTTCTTGCAGAACTCTCCACCATTATCTTTCCTTAGCGCCTTTATCTTCTTCTCTGTCTGGTTTTCCACTAGAGCCTTAAATTCTTTAAATCTGTCAAAGACTTCAGATTTATTCCTCAAGAAATATATCCATTTATTCCTTGAGAAGTCATCTATGAATGAAACATAGTACATAGAATTTCCCGATGATGGGAACCCGACACGGGTCCAAACACATTATTGTGCACAAGTTCTCATATCTTGTTCACCCTCTTAGCACCGGAAAGGAAAACTCACCCGATTCAGATTCCCATATACACAATGTTCACGAAATCAAATTCCGAGAGAAATTAGACATACCTTCTACCATACCATTTCTATGCGATATCAAAGGCCCCTTCTCTCCAATATGTCCAAGCCTTTGATGCCATAGCATGGTCTTTTCTCCCGAGAGACAACTAGGGCTTTCCGCTCCACTTTCGGGGAACCATAGAACTATTACACCCATCAATAACAATGCTACCTTGTAGCTTGTATGGGAGTTCCGATCCGAACTCCCCAGCGTTAATACTAGTGCTCACTGAACCATCTTGAAGGCATCTTTCTTGAACATCTGTTTTACACTGCATCATCCATCTTGCTTACGAAATCATATTTACGGCCATACAGGAATATGCAGAACACCAGGAAATGTTCTAATCCTTCCACCTTGTAGCTTCAGCTTGACCTTTCCATGTCCGATGATTCTAGCCTTCCTATCATCCCCTAGAAAGAAATCACCACCATCATATTTCTCATACTCACAGAACCACTCCCTATGGGGAGTGAAGTGAAAGGATGCACCTGAGTCAATCAACCATGACTCATGAGATACATGTGTATTTGAAGAAGAAGACAAATACACATCCCCACCTTCATCCGAGGTGGTTTTTTCCTCTGCAGAAGGAGCATCATTAGGTCCCTTTCCTTTCTCAGGAGCTTTAGATTTGCAGTCCCTTTTTTAGTGCCCTTCCTTTCCGCATTTCCAGCATACCTTTAAAAACTTTCCAGGAGATTTATATCTTCCTCTAGATTTGGATCTCCCACTTGAAACCTTATTCTTGTTTATGTTTTGGGACCTTCCTCATACAGATAAGGCATCTCCATTCTGGCCCTCCATATTTCTCTGTCTCATTTCCTCTGGCAAAGAAGGCTGAGAGAATGTCATAAAAATTCAAGGTAGTTGTATTGCTACCTATTGCAATAACAAAAATGTCCCACGAGTCTGGTAGAGAACACAACAAACTGATGCACTTATCTTCATCTGAGATTTTAATATCAACAGATGACAGCTGACTTACCACAGTATTGAAGGCATTCATATGCTTTGTCACTGAGTCTCCATCCTTCATCCTTAGGTTATACAGATTTTTTTCAGGAACAACTTATTCACCAGAGACTTAGATTGGTACAAAGTCCCAAGTTTTTCCCACAAATTCTTCGTCGTAGGTTCCTCAGATACATTCAACAATACCAAATCTGAGACACACAACTGTATTGTTCTCTTAGCCTTCCGATCTAGTTTCTTCCAGTCTTCATCTAACATTGCCATTGGTTTAGTACCTGGATCTACTGCGATCCACTGATCTTTATCCACCAGCAGATCCTCCATCTTGAGCTTCCACAAATCAAAACTCTGACCATTAAATTTCTCGATCTCTGTATTTCCACTTCTCACCATCTTCTTTCACCACAAGAATCGATCCTGTAGATCTCCCACTGAACAGGGTCTACCTCAAGCTCGAGAAAAATACCCCTCAGCGGCAAAGGCATCCCCTTGAAGCCGAAACTGCTCTGATACCAAATGTAGGTTTTAACCCTAAACATAAATTATCTACACACGAATATTATAATAGAAAATAAACAATATCGAGAGAATAAAACATAAAACAGATAAACACAGAGATTTTCCCCTAGATCCCAAATCATGATGACCAACTTGATATTTCATGCTAGATTGGAGATTTCTGTGGTGTAGTTTTTCAGAAGTAAGACTCGGAATATCCACAGTAGTCATTTGATATTTCATTTTATTCCTTTTAGTGTTACAACACATATATATATACATCCCGAAGCATACATAAACCCTAATCCATTAACCCTGGATTAGAACATAACCGTAGTTCCCTTGACCGGATCTAAAAAAAATACCAAGCGCTGAAAACCATCATACCCCAAAACCATGTGCAAAACCATGCACAAAATCATGGGCGCAGACCGCCCACCAGAAATTAAGGACCAAAAAATTTTCACCGGGGCGCTGCCACGGACCTCGACAGGGGGGGCTCCGCCCCCCCATGACATCGACCCCCCTCTTACCCCCCCACGCGTGATTAGTCATGGAAATAATATAACACATACCCAACAGACCCACCCCAAAACCCATGTGTTAGACTAGGTATAATAAAAAATATACAAAATGGACCAGTTTCGTAGCTGTTGGACGGATAAATCATTCTTATGGACAAGACAAATCTCCCTAGTATCGTACGATAACTAGCAACAAACAAAAAGATGTAAACTACTTTCTCTAGATTATGTTTGATTTATAATTATCTATAATGAAGGATTTAGGACTTACCTGTAGTCCAACGCTAATCGTAGTCTTCCTTCCTGTCGCTTTGAATACGTCTCCTTTTTGGATCTGCAATAAAAAACATGAAAGAATCAGAAGCACCTGCATAATATAGATTAATTCATAAATCATAAACCTATTTTGATGATCAAGGAATTCAAGAAATAATCCATTTAAATAAACAACTCATTGAGAAAACATGATCCATTTGTATTATATTTGATGAAAGAAGGAGCCTTACAACTGTTTTTGCCTTGATGTCGTACAAGTCCTTTTGGGGTTCGGAACAAGCGTTTCCTCTACTTTGACAAGCCTTTGCACTCTCTCGACTAACATATACATGGGTGTGTAATCATTCCCATATGGTAATCAATTAAGAGATTCACCAACAATTCTCCTCAAAAAATATCAAAGCCTAACTCCCCTTGAGGCTGAACTATGGCCTCAATTTATAGCAAAAGAGAAGAGGTTGCAACTCCAAATAAAAGCGGATAGAATCCTCTTTCAAGGGATTAAGTTCCACATACCAAGGGGTAGGCTCCTTTAATGGAGGGATGAATGTACTTGAAAGGAGCGAACTTTCCATCGAATAATTTCTTCCCAGAAGCTTCCGCATTCAACCATTTGGGCTTCAAATTTTATACGCCCTCACTTTACCTTTTACTTGGAACCACACCTTTAATGAAGAAAAAAGTGTGGGATTGTGATTCCGTATGTTATAGAGAAAATAGATGCGGCATAGTAGCTAATACTAAGAGAAAGTCACGGTACACATATTTTAATGACTTTTATAAGCTTTTCTCTCAATTTCAAGGCTTGGTTTTAGGAACTTGATGTTTGTAGACTTCTAAGGGAGTCGATATGAGTAATGTTGAACCCAGGTCGATAGTAAAACGTCATGGTGACATTTTTAGTGTAACATATTTCCCCTAAAGTGCGAAGTACGAGAGTATTCAAAAGTGATGTGCTTTATCATTTCGAGGATCGCTTGTGGAAACCCTATTCGGAACTGTAAAAAAACATTGAATGCAAAATATATATATATAGATATCATCATTTGAGGTAGGCATTCCCATACTCGGATCAAACACTAACTAAACTTGTTACGATATATAAATTATTTTACTATCACATCAATAATGTAGACACAGACATGGGACTGTGACCATCTATTTTATATGAATAGTCACTACATAATGAATAATAAAACTCCTCATAGCCTGGATGGTGGAAACTAGATCCAAGGTCTTGATCTTCGTACCCGAACTAGTACGATTCTATCCATGCGATTGATTGTGTCGAGTTGAACATGGTAGAAACCACTCGATTACCAAAAAATGATGTAAAATGTTAACAAGTGTGAGAGAAAACACCAATAATGATAATGGCTCTCAAATTAGTCGGTACAATCCATGGAATGTGAATAAATGATCCGAAGTCGAACATTTCACGGAATCATTTGATCGAAGGTCAATGATTCAACTTGTCGTCGAAAGGCGAAAGTAACATCGCCATTAAAGGCATGCAGATTCCAAAGTACTTGAAAGGATTCTAGATCAACTTCCTAGATGATGAGTACATCATCGATAAAGCAATCCGTCATGGGAAAGCCCATGACACAAAATCACTAGATCAAGTTTTGTAGAAATATTTTGCAGAGGCGACTCGGGGATGGTCAAATGGAGACAATTGTTTGCAAATGAATGGTTTATTTGAAATTTCCTCTTGAACACATAACGACACTGCAGATGGTTTGGTGACAATTGACCTATACTAATACCCTAAACCAAGTGAAGACTTTCAATATGGTTTGATTAGCTGATAGGCAAAGGATTTTTCCCAACCCGAGTAGAAGTGTGACAAAAGTGTCATGTTCAAGAGTGGTTGTTAGTATGAATATTTTTGTCGAAGTGTACGAAAAAAGACCACTTTAGCTACGAATAACTTATAGCCCTAACATTAAATATGGCTGCCAATATCTTCAGATCTGCAGTTAGTTGATCAAGACAAGTGCTGCAAAAAACCAGATCTATGCATATAGAGACATTAAGCAGTAAAAATAAGGTTTTGCTCCATACATCCAATAGACAAGACAAGAACAATTTTTGAAAGATTTTTTTGTATTAAAGGCACCTGGAGGAAAACAAGAAGGTGTTTCCAATTCTCCTCAATGGGATGGGTTCTTGGAAGTCCTCAGCACTTCAGATCTAGCATTTCTCTCTCCTGTTGGTGTAGAAAACCCAGACAAAGATAGAACTCAAAGGGAGCTCACACAACAAATAATGGAAAATATGACAATGATAATGGCTCAAAGTCATACCAAGAGTATAGATCCAGAGTGATCTAATAGGCAAAAAAAGGTGAAGAATGGTAGGAGAAACCCTCCTATTTATAACAAAATATTGGGTAATTCTAGATCTTGGTGCATGATTAAAATAACATTAACCAAATCTAGATCCACCTTTTATGGAATATTTTATTATATTTGTTGGAGGGAAAAAGTATTTGACTTGGGTCAAATCCCTTTATTTGTAAATAATAAATAAATAAATAATTTATTTATCATTTAAGGAAGTGGTTGAAGGATAATCAAATAAATAATGATTTATTTAATTATTTATGGGTGATTTAGTCATATTTAACAAGGACTATTATTTAAATAAGATTTAAACAATTATTCCTAGAAAATAATAAGATAAATAAGGATTTATCTAATTAATTTCTGTGTTTTGGGTTAAACATGACCAGGAATAATAATTAAATTATTGTTTAATTAATTATTCCTTGAGGAAAATCAAACAAATATAGGTTTGTTTAATATTTCCTTTTGAGGTTTCCTGTTTAGACCATAAACAACCTAATAAATGTGTTTTATTAAGTTATTTTACATAGTGAAAGCAATTTTACTTAGGGTAAAATTGGTCTTACATGGTGTACTTGGGTCCATCTAATGATAGTAGGTTAGATGACCAAAAAATGGTGTAACAGATTGCCCCCCAGCGTGTGAGTGTTAGGAGAAAATCGTATGACCGAAGTACGTTGTAAGAACTCAATCACCAGACATCAAAAGGGAAGTCAGAGAGAGAAATGTGAGGTAGACTAATGTGCTGAAGAACTAGACCCTGAGGAGACGAGACTTACAGGTGCAACAAGTCTCTTTTTATGAGAGGTTACTTGTGCTAAAGGCGGCGGGGGAGGCATACCTATGCCCGCCGAGACAAAGTACAAAAGAATAGTGTGTCCAGTAAACAAGGGACCGAACCATAAAGTACAACCGGCATAAACATGAGCCAGATAAGAATACAATGAGGAATCCCACATACATGCGGTGCCTGGGATAACAGCCAGGACTTATACAATAATATCTGAGTACATGAGATACAAATACAACCCAAATGCCCCCTATAAGCGGGGAAGGGCTCACAAAATCTGACTGATACATGCAAATCAAAGAGGCGCTGCAAGCGGCTAAGGCCGGCATCATCAAATATATGGAGCTGCATCAAAGGCTGTAATGAAGAGGTCATCCGGGCATGTGGGGGGCTACCTGCAGGGCCACCCCCTCATGAGGGCTGAGACATCTCACACACACCCGGGAATCACCAAGAGCTGCTGCTGCATCACTGAACCATCAAGTATACGGATCTCGATCATGCTGAAAGGAGCTAGAGTGGAGAAACAATCAAGTCAAAGGGAAATGAGAGATCCCTTTGCCTGATCCGAGGCACCGAACAAGAGTGGAAGCTGGAACCAAGGTACACCGCCCTCTAGATCTGTCTTCTGGAATGAAGGAGCTGATGTCGACAGAAGGAGGTCCGCCATAGGTGAGGCAATGAGAGATCCTCAACTAAGGCACGAGAGAAAATAGTAGAGCGACGGATAGACTAATACCAATGATGAAGATGGAATGGAGGGGACTGAGTAGCGAATGGACGGCTTCCCTTGCTAGAGCATAAAGGGCATGAATGACATGGCAGCGACTGACACAATATCATAAGGGATAGGGGACAGTGGGACTAAAAGCCATAATGTGCGACACAAGAGAGAGACCAAGCAAGGAAGGATGGAGGACTATAGCGGGGTACAATGGGACTCGGGATAGACACCATGAATGCGATGATGACTCAACTTGGATGCTCTAAACAAGGGCAACTCGATGGTGCTGCCACACAGAAAAGATCCCATGGGGGACCCGAAAAACATGAGTACAAGATGGTATCTCATGACGAAAATCGACACAAACAAAGACAAGTATGGAGGCAAAGTGGTGCCCCAAGTACAAGTGTTGTAAGTGAGGAAATTCGATTTTGGGGGGAGGTGAAGTGACCCATCTTGGACAAAATGTGTCCTGGTGAAGTATCAAATCACGAGAAACTAACAGATACCCATTTGAGGGCTCGGTGAGAGCTTTCCAACGGTGCAGACGGTTTGTCAAACGGAGCTACGGTGTGGTCGCAGCAGGCGAAAGAAAAAACAAAGGTTCTCTTTTAATAAGGCAGTTTTCCCTCCAAATTCACTCATTTGCTAGTGTTGATGTGGTGAATGTAGAGAGGAGAGAAGGCCCTAAATCTTGCGGCGAGCGTAGCAGACAAACCGACCGTTGGAATCGAGATCCGTCAGTTGCAGGTAAGAGGCCTAACCTTACTCTTTCATTTTGATGGATTGAAAGTTCAGATTAGGGCCCAGAATCTCAGGAACAAACCCTCTTTCACCTCTTCGGCCGGGTCGCACTTTTTGGGTCAAAAACTGGACCTGGGAAGTAGGTTTTGAGCCAAAAAATGTGACCTGTCCCAGGATTGGGAAAAAAAGTGCGACCTGGAGGATGAAGGAGATTTCAGTGCTATTTTAGGGCTGAGATTTGGGTTTTTGTGATTGGTTACAATGTTTCCTATCTGTATACTGACAAAGATGATGTGTTTGTGCAGATATGGCAGATATACGGGTCAACTGGAGAGAGAGAGACCTGGGTACATTACGGTCAGAGATCCAGGCAGATCAGGGTGTCCATCGTGTATTGGCCAGATTTGGGGTTTTGGAGTTTTTGGAGAACCCTTTGATGAGAGCAGGGGAGCCCTTGTTGGCCGGATTGTCAGTTATTGGGATCCAGATCATGAGGTATTTGTAGTGCAGGGGCACAGGATCGAATTGACAGTCCAGGATCTGTATTTCCTGACTGGTCTCCTGCCACTTGGGATGGTGGGAAATACGCAACCAGTGTTACCGCGGGGGCGGAACATCATGGAGTTTGTGGAGCGACATTGTCAACCGGGTCTCCAAGTCAAAGGGACTTGGATACCGATCGGGGACCTAGAGAGATTAGAGACCCGTGCAGTGGTCGCAGCGGTGCTGCGGATCTTGGGCGACCAGGTGCTCCATCACATCACTGGGGGGCAGATGATGATTGTGGAGAGTGTGTTGAGTGGGACCTACTATGGGTGGGCCCAAATGATGTTGGTGTCGTTAAAAAGATAGTTGTCGCTTTGAAAGCGGCAAGTGAACCATGATTGCTCGTATGGGACTTTGTTGTGCTCCTTCTTTTTTGAGAAGATCCCGACCTTAAGACCTCGTATACAGCTCCCAGATGGGGACCCGAGAGAGCCCAGGATGCGCCGGTGGGGGCGACTACTGTGCAGAGGAGGAGGAGGGGTGGTCGGACGAGTGTTTCAACCTGAGTTCTTTGCCCATTGGGATCAGATGTCGTTATACATAGATGACTATCCCTATAGTGGGATGAGTTATTGTGGGGATCCGGACCTACCACTTCCGCCTGGTCGAGTATGGGGACCCGATGGTAAGTGACAAGTAACTACTCTTTTTTGGGCATGTTAAAGTTAGTGAATCGTAGATAGGGTACTGATTCATGTACTTTTGGTATGCAGATATAGCTCCGGTAAAACCGGCCGGATATATGCGACGACTGGCAACATCTGGAGCTGCAGGTCCGAGTGGGTCGAGAGCAGCACATAATGAGGATGCGGCCGCCCTTCTGGAGGACATCCGTCGTAGATGCGAGAGGTTGCTGACCGGGGTGTCAGAGCGCAGGTGGCAAGACTTAGACGACCAGTACAATGAGCCATGTATTGGTCTACCCTCGGAATGGCGAGGTGTCATGCGGCGCATGGCGATGGCCGGTCAGGGGATACGTGATCTACAGGCTGTAGGAGCAGAGCCATTGGCTCGGGATCCGCCAGATAGTGATTAGGTGTGGGACAGGTGGTGCCCCCTAGTGTGTATGTAGGGACAGATGGTGTCCCTAGTTTTGAGTTTTTTGTAACATGCTATGGGCATGTCATATGTATCAGAGTAGATGGACTCTAAACACATGTTTTGTGACACATATTATGGATATGCATCTTTTTTAATGATTATGAATGTTATTGTCTTGTATGAAATGCGTGTGATAAATGCCAATCTAGAACATGGTTTGCAATACTATCTACATAGTGATTATGTTCTCGAGGTACATGGTTGAAAGTTGTGGTTTCAAATTCACATATCAAGAGTTTCACTCGTAAATATCGTCTAAACAGCACAGGATTACGCACACGATAGACACCATTTAGTTGCATGACAAGAAGTAGGGAATCTAAACGAACATGCAGATGGAGGATGCGATGAAAGAGGGCATCGGCTAAGAGACCATGCACTGCATCATATTCGGCCTGATTGTTGGTGGCAGTACCAATGCAGACCCCGTTTGAGAGAACAAGGGCATGCAAGGGGGTGAAAATGGCCCAACCTGCTGAGGCTAGATTCCGGGAGTAACGACTTGCACCATCGGCGTAACCGATATAGGGTGTGGACGGGAGGTCCTGCGGAATGGTGTTACAAGACAAAAAATGGGGGGAGGGGGAAAAATGACGACAGCGTGAGTGTATAGTAGACATCGAGCGGCAACTGCGGGAGGGAGTGTGATGGGCAGGATGGCTATGACACATATACAAAATAGATGGTGGTATATGAGGGCTATAGGAGGTATGGCTGGGACTCGGGCTGCGGAGGTCAACATAGATACGAGTGGGGTTATCCCGTGTATGGGCGGGAAGGATGAGGTCATGGGTGGAAAAGGTTTCCAAGGGGGCATCTAGACAGGAAAAGAGGGGATGGCGAGTGGAAGGGAAACCACATGACACGACAAAGCTACCTAAATCATCAGTATAGGAAGAAAGGCTCGCATACGGATCGCTACGGGGAATGACGAAAGAACAGAGAAACAAATGGTCAAATGATGTTGAGCCCAGGGTGGTCGCTGAAGGGGGATCGAGCGAAACAACAGGGGAGGATTCAAGGGGAATGGTCTCCAAGGGTCTCACAGAGGATGATAGGTAGAGGATGATGGTAGTAGACTCCGTCATCTGGACATAAGGGGGGGGGGATGTCAATGGGAGCGGGGGGATCCTCAAGCTGTCCTGAAGCATACTGCACAAGTATGGGAGAGGCAGACTAATTTTGTTCAACCTCATACTCTCAAACTACCTCTAAAGAGGCGCAGTAATGTGTCAGGTGAGGACAATGGTGGGAGTAATGGCCATGGACACCACACAAAGCACAGGGTTTGTTGGTGCGAATAATATTTGGGTTCTTGGTTACGGACGAGGACGGAATAGAGGGGTCAGGGACCGCAGACTCAGGGAACGCGACTTTAACCATGGGCTGAATATGGGGCAATTCAGGACAAGTATGGGTGGCGTGACCGACGACATCACACAAGGCGCAAGGCTTTGCGGGCAGAGGAGGAGTCGGGTCAATCAGGGTGGCCTTGTCTTTGGATGCCCCCTTGCGAGTTTTTCATTTCCGTCCTGGAGTTGCTGCCACAGGAGCAGGGTCCTGAGGAGGTGCTGGGGGCATGGAGGCAACGGAGGAAGCCAGGGGGACCGGTTGAACGGGTGTCAAAGCAAGATACGGTTTGGGGTGACTAGGTGGGGTAGCGGCTGGAGGGTCAAGGTACCATACGGGTATACTCAGGGTCAGGTTGGGGAGAGAGAGGGTGGCCATGACGGGGACCGAATAGACTTCGGGAGGGTGAGTCAGGAAAGGTATTTGACCAGCGGGGTAATGACCAGGAGGGACAGCTCCGAGATGGTTGAGGGCTGGGGGAACCGACCCAGGAGGATAGAGGGGTTCAGGGATACCAGCTGTAGGAGAAGGGCCAGAAGGAGGAGGGCCGGCTGGCTGAGATGAATGGCTAGGAGCGGGTTGCGGTGGGCGAGGTTGAGGTTGCTGACTAGCCGAAGCGGGCCGCTTAAGGGAAGCCCGAGACGATTGCATCATGCAAACATTTGATAAGCTGGGATCAGAGATAGGAGGAGGAGGGAGACCAGGAAAAGTTCCAAGCAAAGAGGAGTCTTTATAAACGCTGGGAGAGACACTGGTCAAGGAATCGATGGTTTGCTTATTGGCTACAGAAGAGATGGTCGTCTCAGGGGAGGTCTGGGACTTTGGCTCATGATAAGTCAACTGGTCGATGGTGACTATCTTTCCATTGTGAGGAAAAAGACATCTTGCGGCGCGGATGGGACAACGGACATGGCGCAGATGCAGCTTCGCCCACGATGAGATATTTGGCAATGCAGAGGGCGTTGATGACTTCGCGTGGTCTCGAGTCTTAGCAGAAATGGTGATGGGGACGTTACGAAAAGACGATGAGGCAGGGAGGGCGTGGCGAGTCACGCTCGAAGGTCGATCGTGGAAGGGAGCCAACTCGGGGGTCCAGGAGTTGCTTCCCAGCCAAAGAAGCGGACATCACACGGGTGGATGCCCCTGTGGTCTGCAGAAACATTGGTGGGATTTGTTTGGGATTTGGAAGGCGATGGAACGGAAGAGGAGGATGTTCGGTTAGTGGGCGGTGAAAAAAATCATTTGGTCATGAGATCTACGGCGCCCCACGGCAGATGGCAGACTTCTTTGTGGGAGAACGGCTGGAGTTCGATGGAGGAAATGACGACAGAGATTCGCCAAATCATCTATGCTATATAAATGAGCGACTCGACCGGGCGGCATTTACAGAGCGTCGTGGTGCTTGGGGAATCTTGGTATGAACCTCAACTTTGGGTTGAGGGATATGTAAGTGACCGTTGGATGTCGAAAAGAGGCTACGTAGAGCGGAAGAAAGGGGACTCGGGGGTAGAATGAGCGGAAGGCTTGGGTCTTTAAGCGGGCTTGGTTTGAAGAGTGAAGGAGATTCGGTGAACAAGAGGATGGATAGGAGGTTGTCTTTTGAGGATACAATGGGAGGAACCGAAGGGGAAAGGTTAATTGGCGGCCTTTAAGACGGGTAGAACAGGTAGCCACGAATCCTTGGCGAAGGATCGGTAAACACGGTGGTTAAGTAGTGGTCACATTAGGGGAGCATGAGGGAGAACGTGTGTAATGTAAACTGAGACTCCCACATGCGCATACGTAGTAAGAGGGGACAATCGTTGGTGTAATGACGTAACCATACGAACAAGGCTTATTTGTGCGAAGAGGCTGTCGGGCGCCGGTGAGTGCCTGTTGTACAGTTCGCAGGTATTAGGGTCAGCCTTCGAGATTAGGTAAGCGAGTGCAGAGGTAGGTCGATTTGGATTGCCTCTCCGCTTCTTTGAGAAGAAGGATTAGTCGCGCATCGCGCGTACGAAGACTTACCGCCGCGGGGGGGCAGCGGGGGGGTGTTGTTGCGGGGGTGGAGGAGCGAGGGTGGAAGCGCATATCTTTGGAGGAGATAGCGCACAGAGCTGCGGATAGTATTAATGGTTAGGTTGGGAAAAATTGAAGAAGGGTAAGTAGGAGGTTGGGAAAGGATGAAATAAAGTACGGTCTGTCTTACGCGGAGAGAAAGAGTGCGGAGATGCGCTTCCCGGGAAGGAGAGAATGGTACTATTGTAGGAGGTTGAGCATGCGGATTAGAGAGACAACGCGGGTGACCTGCGTGGGCGGAATGAGATGCCCTGGGCGTTAGCGCCACGGAGCTTTGGGAGTCGGGGAAGGACGTGGCAACAGTGAGCGTGATGGGTCATATTTCAAGGCTACTTGGAGGCTTCTTCGGTTTGAGAAATGAGAGTGACATATTTGCCAATGGAGGTAAGAGAGTGTGGAAAGACAGTCCATATAAACCCGATCTTCGAGAAGGGGGGAGCTTGACATAGCTTCGTCTTCTTGCTCCTTCCTGGACATGAGTGGAAAGGCGGGTCAAAGAGGTTTGTGAAAATTAAAGCTGCGGCCACCGATGTGCCAGCGAGAGAGGGAGAATTTGAAATAGGATAAAAAGGCTTGGGCGATGGTCGCAAGGTGGTATGGAAGGAGTGCCGGCAGTGACCTTGTTTAGAAGCTTCGGCACGGTGGCGTGCGTTGGAACAGCGGCAGCGGATGGAATCATCGGTAATGGAATTGGAGGAACACATGGAAAGATGGGGACCTTGTTTGGTTGGGATCAAAGAAAGCCTAGGTAGGTATAAGGCTTGGGATGCAGCGGAGGAGCTTGAGTTGGCATGCTGGAGCTAACCAACATCGTGGCAGATAGGTCTTCAGTCAGGCAGTTGAAATTGGGGAGGTTGAGGGCTGTATGCTGGGAGCAAAGGTAAGTTTGAGGTAGTTCATGGTGGTTCCCGCTAGTAGTAGTCCCGGCATTAGGGCCGGGATTAATAGCGATGGAGCCTGGGGCCGGGCCATAGTGAAGGTGATAGGGAGCAAGTGAGGAGGAGCCTGTGGATCAAGAGGAGTGGGAGTGCGGACTGGGAGAGACTAACCTAGAGCGACGGCGGGAAGGAGTAAGGTCGGCCGTCGGGCGAGGAGTGAAGGCCAAGAAGTCTCACGGGATGTGCGCTTTGGGGCGCGTGGTGACAACACAAACACGGCACGAGGGCGCGTCGACGAAAGGCGGGGAGGTGCGAGGTCAAGTGATTCTGGTGTGGGAAACAAGGGCAAAAAGGTCACGATTAATCGATTGATTTTAAAGTCTTGCACAGTGTAAACGGGCTCTTATTCGCTTAGGGTGAGTGTGTGTCGTTAATTTTGATTTTAAAGCCTTGTTTCGTTTTGAGGCAGAGAAAAAAGTTAATGTGCGTGTGAAAATAATCTTGCAATAGTATATAATGCGAAACAAGAAAATTAACAACTACTGAGGTATGAAGTCCAACAAGAAAAGGCGGGGGGTCTCTAAACTAATCTAAGGGAAAAAAAACGTCCGGCTATCAAGAGGCCAATAGATCTGGGGTCGAAAGGGACGGGGATCTGAGAGCTTCTGCTAAAAAGAGGTGCGGATGCGACAAGGCGGAAGGCAGGTGGGCCGGAAAAAGGAGAAGTAGGCAAAAACGGAAAGGGGCAGAGGGGCACACAAAAGTGAATCAACAAAACTTTTGGAGGTGATTTGAAGGAGGAGAAGGCGTTAAAGGGATGAAAGGTATCGGATGGGAAAGAGGCATTTGAAACTGCGAAAAACGGACCTGGGGAAACAAAATACAAATATCTTCCACCAAAAGTGAAGAATCTTGAAGCCTAGGGGCTATGTTCCCCGCCGGGTAGTGGCTGATGAGAGGATGAAGCTGAGGTGGCGAAACAAGCCTGAAACACGAGACGCGGGAAAACCGCGGCGTGGAAGCTTCGGAAAAACCGGAAAATTAAGGAAAAACAACGGAAAAATTGGCCGGGTCGCGAGGTTCGACACCGACACTGCCCGCCTGGGAGTCAGAAAATGGGATGAAAAGTGCGGGCGGGATTACGGTTACTTGGAGTTTGTGAGCTGAAAATTAGCATTTTTTGGTGGGGTGTGCGACGGCGGTTAGGAAAAGTTACCATCCTAGGTTGGTGGAAGTGTGTCACCTACGCAATAGGGCCGAAACTTACGCGGAAGTTAGAAATTTTAATGTCTTAGGGTTTGATAGGTGAAAAACCGCAGAAAGGAAAAAAAAAGGTACTTGAAACACACGAATTAAAATGGAAGTGGATGTCAGAATATGAGAAAAACGGCAATGGGAAGAGTATTAATTGAAAAACCGTGTGGAGTCGCCAATTGTTAGTATGAAAGTACGCATTCGAAGTGTGCGAAAAAAAATATACTTTTAGCTACCACGCATATTCTGGCCCCTAACATTAAATATGGCTGCCGTATCTTCGGTCTGCAACGTTAGTTAGTGTTGAACAGTCTGCAAGCAAATCTGTATAAAGAGACATTCGTGTAAAACAGTTTTGCTCACATTCAATAGAACGAAATAAGAACAATTTCTTGAAAGAATTTTGTATTAAGGGCACACAGGAGGAAAACAATAGGTGTTCAATTCTCATAATGGGATGGGTTCTTGGAAGTCCTCGGCCACTTGGGGTCTGGCATTTCTCTCTTGTTGGTGTAGAAAACCAGGACAAAGATAGAAATCAAAGGGAGACTCACACGGCAAATAATGGAAAATATGACGTAGTAAAAGACTCAAAGTCGGACCAAGAGTTTAGATCCAGGAGTGATCTAATAGGTAAGGAAGTGAAGATGAGCGGGAAAAACCCTCCATTTGCATAACAACAAAATATTAGGGCATTCTAGATCTTGGGTATAGTTAAAATAACATTAACCAAATGAATCACACCTTTTATAAGATCTTATTTTATTATATTTGTTAGGAGGAAAAATTACTGACTTGGGTGGTCTCTTTATTGTGAATAATAAATAAATAAAATGATTGTTATCATTTTGAGGAGGGTGGTTAAAAGATAGTAATTAAATAATGATTTATTTAATTATTTATGGACTAGTCATATTTAACAGTAATATTATTTGATAAGTTTAAATAATTATTCTAAGAAATAAATAAGATAAATAAAGGTTATCAAACTAATTTCTTTGTTTTAAGGTTAAACATGACCTTGGAAAATCAAACTTGACTGTAAGTTTGTTTTAATATTTCCTTTGGGGTTTCATTTAGAACCATAAACAACTAATAAATGTGTTTTATTAAGTTATTTTACATAGTGAAGCAATTTTACTTAGGGTAAGGTGGTGTATAATTAATACTTGGGTCCATCTAATGATAGTAGGTGAGATGACCAAAAAATGGTGTAACAATCTTTTCATATTTGCAGAACCCTTATTCAATCAGAATCATTAATCATATTTAATCATTCATTGATCATATTTGTAAATATTCAACTTAACAGCACATACAGTATTCAAAAAACCCAGATCTACATGAATACTTCATTGACAAACAATAGAAATATAACAGAAATAAATAGATAACGTCTCCATCAAACTTTAGAAAACCTTGACTTCAATACGTGCTTTATCTAAAAAAAATCTACGTGTATACGTGCTTTCATTGTAGCGAACCAGCATATAGATCTAGAAAAATTAATTCTGTAGAAGTTTTTAGATCTATAGAATTACCCAAATTTCTTCACTTCTCTTCAGCAAACATGTGCCAGGTCACAGATCCCAACATCTCATCAATAGATAAATCAACTACATAGTCATTTAGGGTCTAGAGATCTTGATCCAGCGTTGTATCCATGGGTGCATCATAATTTCAGATCTACAAATAAACAAAACCCATTTCATGCAGATATACTTAAGAGAGAAGTATTCAGTTCAAACCCTTGCACATGCACACCCTTGCACTATGATATTCTTCTCCTTATATAGGTTTAGCCTTTATCAATACCATGAGCCAAAACAACACAAGTCTCGATGGTATTCTTGGATGGAATAAAAAATACAATACAACGCTCAATAATGTGGGCTAAAACCATGGTAATGCCCCCTGGTATCATAATTTTAGAGCACAAAAGACATACGTGACTTGGCTTCTTCGTACCCATGTGTATACATGACTTCTCTTCATCAAAACTGCGTATATACTAATTATGGATGTATACAGGGGTCACCTGTATACAAATCTACATATGTACGTGGGTTGCCTTCATCAAACCTGCATATACATTGTGAAATATTACCTTTTTCATTTCTCTGGCACTTACTGGAATTCCTTTTTCTGTCACATCTGAACTGACCTATAGAAACATCATTTTTACGTCTTTAACAAATAGGTTTCTATAAAAAGGCAACTCATCAAGTAGGTTTCCATCAAGGACAACATATTAAGTCATAATGCCAACAACGGGTTGTTAATATAGAGGAGTGTCGAGAGTCTTACACTACTTGAAAAACATCATACTAGAGAATTTTCTAGCAAAACCCATATAAATTGATGGTAAATTCATTAAAGCCTAGGAATTTTTATTTAGGAGTTTCTATAATAATTTATTCCACTTACTGCATTGTGATTTTTGTCAAAAGGAGATCATTTTGTTCCCTTGTTACACATTTGGGAATACACTATTTTATCTTCTTGATAGAAGGCCTTATATTTAGAACCATTTATGTGACTCTGGATTGGAAATTAATCAAGAGTTCCTAGGCTATTTCATCATTGATTCCCACTTTTTTTTTATTATGTGTTTTGATGCTTGATATTCTATTACTTTTCTTGTGGTTGATGATGGATCTGTGGAACAATTTATTGTTTTTTCTCCCTCCTTAGGACATTGTACTTGGGATTTTTGTATTAACATGATTTCCTCTTGCCTCAATCTTTCCTCCAACTAGAGGTGAGTGATTGATTCTTGATGTTCCAATTCCTTATATTTTCCATTTGGTATTATTGTTTTTTAGATGCTGGCCATCTCTTATTCTAGATTTAGTTTTTCTTTTTGGATGTTACTAAAATATTCAATATTCTAGTTCTTGATTTTCATTTTGAGATATTTTAACTATTGTTGTAAGTGATACTAAAGGGTCCCAAGAAAGTGATATGATTCCTTCCACCATTTTTCAACCTTAGAGAGAAAATCATAATGTCACAACCAAAAAGCCTCAAAATTTAAGGGTTTGTTCTTGGGACTACCAATCCAATCCATAGAGGGTTCTATGTGCCAATTATCCAAATCATGGAAAGAGAGAATAAAAGCCTCAAAATCTATGCCTAAAATATATAGAGAATTTTATTTGAAGAATCTATCATTTCTTGATGTTATTTGAGATGTGCCTACTTGCTTATTTTTATAGGTGTACAAGACATTATGCGTGCTCAAATATATAAGTATGGAGTTACTAATATATTCTAAAAAGAGGGAGATTTCTTCACCAATTCTATGACTCCCACCTTTCTCTTCATTGGGATTTTTTATCATGTTAAAAACCCCACCTATAATCTATAAGATTTTACCTAAAAGCTTTGAGGCTCTTTGATGGTTTTGAAGGAAGAATATTTTGTCAGCATGAATACTAGCACCATAAACATTGGTTATGATACTTGAACTGGCTAAACATATGGGACGAAATTTAATATCTAGGAATCTAGACAGAGATAAGGAATCATGAAGAGAGATTGAGGAAGGGTTCCATGAGATAGAAATACCTCCTAATGCTCATTGGGAATCCTAGGTTCGATAATCATGGTTTCTCCAGAGTTTCTTTAAAATCTTGTTCAAAGGATTAGAATAGTATTTTATTTCTTGAATCATCATGATGTACTGGCGTTCTTGGCAGACTTTATTTTTTAGGAGTATTTTCTTGGTTTTCCCATTAAGACCCCTAATGTTGAATGTGATGAATTTAATTGATAATGTTGAGAGGAGGGTTGATATATGGCACCCATTGCTAACACACTGCCAATATTCACCAAGTAATACTCTTGTAGTAATTGACTATTGATTTTCTGCCCTTTTTTCTTTTGTTATTTTGGAACTCTTAATTAATCTTTGGGATCATTGATTTTTATTCCTTGAGAGGAAGAAAATTTTTATGTTTAGGGGTATTACCTGGTTCATGGGATTTACAAATAATTAGATATTTATTTCAGATGTATGCTCTAGTGATTATTTGAACTTGGTCCTTGAAAATGGTTGTTGGGTATTTGTTTCTCCATTCCTCTACAAGAGATCATATATCAATGTTTTTCAAGTCAATTACCTCAAAATATTTTGCATTAGAAAAATAATGGGTGTTATCCTCCATTTCTAGATCCTTCTAGTAATCCTTGTTATTTAGTTGTGCATGCACATGTTTTGTTGGTTGGGGTGGTTGTTGACTAGTTTTCCCAATCTCTTCTATTTTGGGCTTTTATCGTTTTGTAGTTGTCTCATTTTATTCCAACTTCCGGATGACCATGTACTGGTTATGAACCACATGTACTAGTTGTCTCATTTTATTCCAATTTTCTTCCTTTTTTTGGTGACCCTAGTTAACCCATCTTAATGTAAGGACATATTTACTTGTACATTTTTTTGGACTTGGTTTGTTGGGAATTCTAAGAGTATTTGGCTGAATTCATGGAATTTTTGGTATTTAAAGGGGATTTTCTCATAATTTATTGGTTTTTCCCATATTTCTTCTTCACTGCTTAGTTGAATGCTTGCTAAGAGGGGCTTGGATATATCTATATAATCGCAAAGGTAGGCATAAGAAGTGTATCAACCTTTCTTTGATGTATCTGAGCTCATAAAAAAAATTCTACTTGCATTATCAATGCTTTTAATATTTCAGGGTCCCTAAACTCTTGAGGGACTGAATGAAGATGGATATAAATTGGGGCCACAAAAAAATCTTTTTTTTTGGGTGGAATATATGAACCCATGGATTCATGAATAAGCTGGAAAAAATCATGATATATGATCCTCCCTAAATATGCATTATTTATCCTCTATATTGTTGAATATGGTTGTGAAAAAATCCTTGGACCTCAACTTGAAGTTGAGATCCCATTTGAGTGTCTATATCTTCTATATCTAGCTAATCAGGGTTTCTTCTGAGGGAAAGAGACCTACAAATTTACTTATTATGGAATGGTATTTCATATATTCAATTTTTTTCCCTATTTTTTTATGCGATTTCTTGGAGGGTAGTTTTGAGTTTCTAAGGAAAGAACCATTAGATTTTGGATTATTCTTTTCTAGAGTGGTAGAGGTAGCAGTTGCATATTTATTGTTGTTCCTATTAGATGGATTCACCTCTCTCTATGGTTTGTGAGCTGAGGAATTTCTCAATTTGTGAGAGGTGGCATGATTGGCTTTGGAAGCAACTTCATTTCTGTGGGAGTGACCTCCTCCACCCCCTCATGGGGGCGCAATTAGAGGGATAAGAATTGATGATTAAGGGAAAAACCCTCGAAGCAAAGGTTACAAAGCTCATGTATTACTACTTTTAAATTTAGAATTGATTTTGTGCTTTTTTTAATCTTCAAGGGTATGGGTGATAAAGATTATAGTGTCAATTAATTTGTAATTTTAACCTTAAAAATAAGTTTAAATTAAAATTTTAAAAAATTGAAAAAGGATTAATAAACAAACATTTGAGAAAGAAAATAAAGGTAGACAAACTTTAGGTGTTGAATTTTAAGGTTTTTTGTACTCATGATATTTAAACATTAATGTTGTAGCGAAAAACGTTGGAATTTTGGCCCTAAACAAGGGTGATGTTGCATTGACACTTTTGCATTTTGGGGTGTTTTCTCATGTCTTTCTTAGTCATGATATTTGGTTTTTAATGCCCTGGTTGATAAATGTTGGAATTTTGACTCTAAAATTAAAAAAAGGGTGATAATGCATCACCACTTTTCAAAATGGGTATAAAAACTAGCACTAAATGCGACCTATGAAAAATCGAGGACTCAGTTAAGTTTTCATTAAGGTGGTAACTATTCCGGACTTATGAAATAACGTAATAGAATATAGATATAACCATAAACATGGAGATGAAGAAGAAATAAAACTTCGTTTCATTAATATCAAAGAACTGAAATATGCTTACATACAGAAATAGACTAGCTCGGGAGATGGTAGCTTATCTCTAAGAAGAGATGTGGTAGATACATCCCTATGAACTGTCTTACAATGAGGCTCAAGGGCCTATTTATTATTTAGAAATAGTGGAAAACCCTAAACAACATAACCCTAGGAGATGAATCACCAAATCTGTGGGCCCCGTTGGGGTAAATTAGTACATCAACTTCCTGAGGTCGTAAAATTGGCATACAATCTTCATTTGACGTGAAAAATACCTCGTTAGAAAGATCTACCTGAGGAATAAAAATTTAAACTGCAAGCATAAAATTCAATTTCATGTTTTCCTGTTTAACAAAAAAACTCCGTTTAGGGCCTCAAAACGGCTCTGGAAGTTCAGGACCCGAAAAATTGCCAAAAAGAATAAACTGTGCTACAATTAAGGAAACTTAAAAACTGAAAGAAAAAATGGCCGGGGTCCAAGTGGAATAGGTGGGTGGCCACCAATATACACTTGTATCAATCCTTTCCCCTTAAGAATAAATGGTCCCCATAGTGTTGAGACGTGCTTCCATGAGATGGGGAAAATTTTGCTGAACTTCGTCCTTGGTGAGCCACTTGCCTTGGTGCAGGAGTTGGCCAGATTTGACAACCCAATACAGTTGTATCTTCTTCTAGAAAGTGTTATTGATCTACATGTCCATGATATGATCAGTTTTTTCCTATTCCACACAGTTTGGGTTCAACTTCGTTGTAGTAAGTTATTCCGCAATGTCGGATGTGCCTTGTAATGGTGGAAAGTATGGCCAAAGGCGGTCCACATTGAAAACTGGGTGCAGGAAAATGAAGTATGGAATTTTGATCTCAAAGGAATTGTCCCTACAACCTTGGTGATGGTGTGAAACCCATATTAGAGTGGTAAAAGCTTGAGGTGTGGCCTAATGAGGAGCTCCTTTTGAAAATGTAGCCAAAATTTGTCGCCCACTTGGAACTTGTGTGGCACCCGATGTTGATCATGTCACTACTTGTACTTATCATTGTATCTATCAAATATTTCATGGACCTGCTGGAGGATATGTTGAATGTGCTCAATGAAGTTTTTGGCCTTGTCAGCTTCGAATTGGACATGAGCCAAAACTACCTGAGTAGCTACAAGTGGTATGGCCACATCAATGGGACATATTGGTTGGAATCCCAACCCCACATGAAATGGGTTGTGGCCAGTTGAGCTATGGAAAGCTCTGATGTAGGTATGTTATACATAGGGGAGGATTTCATCCCATGTGTGTGGATGCTTCGATTTTTACATGCAAATAATGTGTACGATCATCTTGTTGACAACCTTTGTTTGGCCATAAGTTTGGAGGTGGAAGGTCGTGAACTTAGTGAGCTTGGTATCCAACATCGACTAGAGACTTGACCAAAATGTACTTAGTAATTTTTTGTCCTGGTATGAGAAAATGGACTATGGGATCCCAAAGTGTACCCACACTTGTTAAAAGAAGAGTTTTCGTAGTGGCTTCTATTGTGATGCTCTTCTTGCAGGCCACCAAAATGAACATCTTAGAGAATCGGATGACGACCAAAAAAACACAGTCGTTTCCATTCTTAGTAGAAGGAAGGCCCGACATGTAATCCATGGAGATGGATTCCCAAGGTCAACTGGGAGTAGGTAGAAGAGTATATAGTCCATTATTCTTGATGGTCGGTTGGGAAATGGCACAGAAAATGGAGAATTTGATGTACTTTCCAACATCTTGTCGAAGGTTCAACAAAGAAAAATACTTCTCTAACACCACCACTATTTTCTCTACCTCGAAATGTCCAACGACCCAACTGTAGTGCACTTCCCAAATCATCTTGGCACACTCTCTTGAAGGAACACAGAGGTGTCCCATGTGGCATACTAGTGCATCCTGGAGGTAAAATTTGGAACTTTCTTTCTTTCCTTGAGCTTCTGGTATGTGTTGCCAAATTTAGGATCGCACTTGTAGAGATGCGGCCATTCTAAATTCTCATGCCCACAAGATTCGAGCACAGTGTTCAGTGCCATGACCAGCAGTCGGTTGAGACAGTCTGCAAAATGATTGGTGCTACCCTTCTTCTACGTAATGTTCAAATGGAATTTTTCTAGGTATGTGGACCATTTATGATGGTGATTGTTCAAAAACTTCCCTTGTGTCTGGATAAAATACAAGGGTCGGTGGTCTATGTGGATGACCATTTCCTTCCCCAGAATGTAATGCTTCCATTTCCGACAGAATTGCACAATGGAATACATCCCTTTGTCATAGGAAGGGTAATTTCGGACGATGTTTGAAAGTTTCTCACTTTGATATTCCACTGGATGCCCATATTGAGTAATAAATGCACCAATAACATAGACGGAGGCATATGTTTCAATCTCAAATGGTTGTTGCAGGTCTAGTAATGTGAGAACTGGTGTAGAGCATAGGAAATGCTTCAAATCGGTGAACTGCTTCTATTTTGATTCAAGCCAAAATAAATTTTATTTCTCTCCTCCTTTGGTGACTTAAATCAAAGGCCAAGTGATATGAGAGAACCCCAACAAGAACCTACGGTAAAAGTTGGCAAGACCCAAAAAGCCACAAAGCTATTAGAGTGGTCGTGGATGACCAATCTTGGATGAATTGTATCTTGGCTGGGTCCATATGCACACCCCGCTCATCAATGATGTACCCAAAATATTGAACTTGGGTGATACCAAAAGTTCATTTTTCCAAATTGGCACACAACTTGTGTTGTTGCAGTGTTTGGAGGACCTATCGAATGTGGTGGAGGTGATATTCCCAACTCTAGCTAAATATCAGGATGTCATCCAAATATACCACAAAAAATGAGTTGGTGAATAGTCACAAGATGTTTCCCATCAGCCTCATGAAGGTTGCAGGGGAATTCATCAACCTGAAAGGCATGAACAACCATTCGAAAAGGCCCTCCTTGGATTTGAAGGCAATCTTCCACACATGAGAGGGTCTGATTAGTACCTGGTGATAACCAGACTTCAAGTCAATCTTGCTAAAATATTCCCCCCCTTGAGCTGGTCCAGAAGTTCATCAATCCGCGGGATCAAATACCTATTCGAGACAGTGATCTTGGTCAACACCTGATAGTTAATACAAAGTCTCCAGGTCTCGTACTTCTTCTGTACCAACACGATCAGGATCCCATAGGGTGATGAAATTGGCCTGATGTTCCCTTTCTACAACATCTCCTAAATATTCCTCTTTATTTCATCATTTTCCAGAATAGAGCATCGATAAATCGGTCCATTAGGTAGCAACGCACCCAACGTCAAATCGATGGAGTGATTGACCTGACAATGTAGAGGTACCCCGGCGAGTGAGGTGAATATGTCCTTGTACTCCTCCACGAACATTTCCAACTGTTGTTGCCGCACAGAGGAACCTTGTTTGGAGGTCATGGCCAAAATCTTCTTCTTTCCCTGAGGGTGAATCATAAGGGAAAAAAATTTCCTGATTTGGGAAATGATCTTACTGCATTGCTTCACAGTGATAAAAGAGATGGCGATAGGCAGTGCTACCTCCAGTATCCTGTACAAATTATTTCCCAAAGTAATAATAATAATGTGAGGCCTAAACTCATAAAAAACATGTTGCTTCCACAAGTATGGTTTTCCTAGTAATACATCACAAACTTCAAGAGGAGCAACATCACACAATACCACATTTGTGAAGGGCTTGATGTTGTAGGGGAGGCGACACTGCTGGTTGACGCAAAGATGTCATCCTTAGTGAATCCACCTGATGGATTACAAATAAAGGTTTGCTATGGTCGGTAGGCCCAGCCGCTTCATGGCCTCTACTAAAGTGAGGTTCTTTTGGCTCCCGCTGTAAAAAAGGAATTGCATCAAAAAACCGTTCACCCACATATGTGAGTGGAAGAGGTGCTCCCCATGCTCTGGATATTCGGACTCATCCTTCTGGATCTTGGTGTTGGAAACAATGGCACTAGGATCCACATCAATAATTTACTTCCTTTTTTATTTCCCCCTGTCAATCTCTGACTCAGAGTCAGAACATGCATATGATTCAGAAGCCTTAAGCTCGACCACCAGTGACTGCTTGGCTCGACACTCACTTGTGTTGTGAGTGGGGCTCTTATGGAACTCACACCACTTTCCCATGTCCTTCTTTATATTTGTGGTGTTTTTCTTTACTTGCGACTTCGACAGGTTGTACTGGGTCACGCCACCTTGGCCTTTCCCTTTGTTTTGCAGTTTGGGGGGGTGCCTTTTCCTTGCTTTAGATTCACATAACTAAAATCTCACTTCTTCTGTTTAAATATTTTCTCGATATTGACAACATGTCAATAGGCAGCACCGAGTGAGGAGATGTCCAGAAACTCCATTTTGTCTTGGATGTACTTATGTAAACAACTACAGTAATTGAGTACCAAATTCCGCTCAGAAACCTTGATACCTAGCATCGTGCAAAGGACATGAAACCCATTTGTGAACCCTGATACATCTTGGTCCCTTCCATGCTTCAGTGTGGCCCACTTTAAGTATTTATCTTCATAGCTCCCAACAGGGTAATATTGTTCCTTGATGGAATCTCAAAAAGAATTCTAAGTGGTTGCAAATGAAAAAAATGAGGATTCCCTCTCATCCTTTTGCTTAGAGTAAGTATCCCACTAGCCCTTGACGTGGGGGGCATATTTGAGCAGTGAAAAAGTAATCATTTCTCGATTGGAAAAGTCATGAACCGAAAAATATCCTTCCAACACATTTAACCATCTATCTATGACTTCTACATCTATCTCACCTTCAAATATGGGAATGTCAATGTTAAATTGTACCTTAAAAGGAGTGGCACCTACAAAGTGGCTTTTATATAAATATGTGTCACCTGTGGGTATTTTTCGAAGGATCTGGGAAAATTTATCCATCATCGTGTTCCTATATTTCTCAAGGGCATCCTCGATCAATATTTTGAAATGATATTCTTCTCCCTCGTCTTTATTTTCTTCCACCATGGGAGGCCGTCAGGGTTGGCGAGGCTGATCTTTCAAAGGTTTAACCAGTTCAAAATCTAACTCCTTGTACCCTAACCTTGTTGGGGACATCCAAATAAAAACAAAGAAATAGCAGAACCTCTCTGATACCACTGATCCAAAATTATGCAAGAATGCAATAGAATATAGATATAAGAATAAACACAGATATGTAGTAGAAATAAAACTTCATTTAATTAATATAAAATAATTGAAATATGCTTAGCCCATGTGGTGTAACTCAATTGGTAATCGCCTTGTTCTGAAATCATTGTAAAGAAATATATTCAAAGTTCAATTACCTGTGGGTTTGATCGACAAAAAGAAAGAAAGAATTGAAGTATGCTTACATACAGAAATAAAATAGCTTGGGCGATGGTAGCTTATCTCTGAGAAGAGATGTGGTGGCTACATTCCTCTGAACTGTGTTACAATGAGGCTTAAGGGGCTATTTAATATTGAGAAACAATGGAAAACCCTAAACATCCAAAAACCTAACCGGGGGTTGTAACTTGCAAATATGATCTTCGTTTGTCATGCACAACACCTCATTAGAAATTTCTATCCAAGGAATACAACTTTTTATTGCAAACATCGATCACATTCTCATATATTCCTGTTTTCCAAAAAAAATACTTTTAGGGCCTCAAAACGGCTCCAGAAGTTTAGGACTCGAAAAACTGCCAAAAAGAGTAAACTATGCTACAATTAAGGAAACTAAAAAAATGAAAGAAACAATGGTGGGGTTCCAAGTGGAATAGGTAGGTGGCCAACAATATCCATTTGGATTAGTAAATTTATTGTGGATGAAACTTGGACGTAGAAAGAAATATGGCACCTCATATCTTTCATCCAATAAGATACTCCTAATGGAAAATATAGTTGTGCATCATTAATGTAACATGCCACTCTAGAATTTGGATACCATAGCATCCTTTAGAATATTTATCAATGAGATAGTTTATGGCGACATAGTTTTTAGGTATAAACTAATATTGTGAAGATGATGTTCAATGAAATTAATGTTTGTATATTTGATGTTTTTCCATGTTTCTAAATTATAAAATTGTTGAATTGGTCGTGCATTTTGTAGAGTGTACAAAGTAGTTGGGGTTGGGATTATTTGTGGCAGTTGTTATTTCCTTTGTATATCTTTCTCTAGCTAAAATTTGTGTCATAAATCTAATTATGGTGTGATTATTTCATATTTTAATCATTGTTTTCATATTTGTAAATATCCTAACAATGACACATTCATTCTATTTATGAGCTTGTAAGGATATTTCCATGGTTGTTAAAGACACTAAGGTAAAGCAATCCAAAATTGGGTCTTATAATCAAGGAATATGGTAAGGTAAAAAAATATAGATAAATTAATATAGCCAACCATTAATGATATGATTAATGACACACATACCCATGGAGTCCTATTAAAACACCCAACTAGAGAGATAATTTAGTTGGAAAAAAGTAGGATGAAAACATCCTTGAAATGACCAATCTCTTCTTCTCTTTATGTCACTATTCACCACTTCAATGTTATTGGAAACATTATATATAACAATATATTCTCTTTAGTAGTGAAAGTAAATATGATGAGATAAGAAACACTATCATTTTATGAATTGGAGTGGAGTATCAATAGGTAGCTACCTATCTATTTTTGTGCTCAAATAAGTTGATGGAAGTGATAACATTTCAACTAAAAATATGGTGGGTGGATTTTTTTGCAAAAATAAAAAAATTTGGAAGTGTTTTCCTTCCTACTCCATTACTGAATTTTTTGTGTGGGTGTTTTAGTTCCTACTCAATTTCTTTCAATGAATAAACTGCTCCTCATGAAAATGTATTGGTGCCTCCATTAATTCAACATGCCTCTTATGTGTCTAAATACAATAACACTTTTAAGAAGATCCTTTGTTGGTATAGTTGGTGTAAATTTAGTTTATAGTTATAGTGAAGATGAAGTTTAGTGAAATTAATTTCTATATATTTAATAATAAAAAAATTTGATGAATCTTAGAATTTGTAAATTGCACTACTATATATGGTGTCTATTTTTGATGGGGAGATTTTACCATACATTTAAAATCGACCATACCATCAAAATTTACTAAGGAATTATTAACATCTTGTTATTATTTTCTCTTTGTGCCTTGATGTTCATTATAAATTTGACTATAGGTGATTGTTGCTAGACTTGTGATACCCCTTTGATAGTTTGCAATAATTCCACCTACCAAACCATTAGGGACACATGGCATCCCATTGAGAAACATCAACAAAGTTATTATCTCATGTGTGATATTAGCCTTAAGCCACTTAATTACTCTTTATATGGGGACTAATAGTGTCAATTTGGGATTATCATATCCACTAATGTGCCTAATATGTATGAAAAGGCTTAGTGTGCCACTCAGGCATTCATAAATACTAAGGGGGGGGGGGGGGGTGGGGTGTGTTATCACTCTTCCAGATTCCTAAGGCTGGAGAAGGAATCCCAACAGAGGTAACCATGGACCAACCTCTTAACTTGGTATCTAGCCTTACCAAGTCAGAGAGGGCTCTCTCCATAAAAATTACAGCTAAGAGGGCTAGATGAAAATGTTTTAGGATAGCTATGAAATGCAGAAGCATTTTTTATTTTTTTATTGGGTTGGGCTTGTTGGATGAGGATTAGGTCAAGGGGACTAGGTCAAGGAAAATGAGATGGAATTGCAGTCTATTCGATGGGGCAAGGAAGGTAGAAGTTTTAGCACTTAAAGGTGATTTGGTGAGATGGTTTAAGACTGATGAGGATCTAGGAAGAGCATAGGAGATGTATTCTTCCTAAATTGAAGAAAATGGACAAATTATGACAAATTTCCCAAAACAGAGCATGAAAAACATGTATTCTGCCTATCAACTTGAAATTTATCATATAATAGACATGAAATGTTTATGAGATTACAAAACATTCATACAAATGATCACAGAGAAAAAAAAATGCCAAACATTCATACCACATGAATCCCAAGGAAATAACTGCAATTCTTCATTAATTTTCAGGCCAAACTATTTCTTGAGCAATACACTAGCATCCAAACTGATTCAAAGCCTTGCTAAGAGTGAAGAAAGGGAAGATATAGATGTAAAAACTACATTCTCGCATCCTCAAGGGTCGAATTCCCGAGTTGAGGATGAGATCCACAAAAATCTGAATTGAAAGTTGGAGTGTAGGGAGGTCTCAGTGACTCCTCCCTAATTACATTGAAACTGAGTCATTTGAATTTGATGATTACATTTACATCATGAATCTACCACTAGGTAACTTATCCATATCATATTTACATTTACCATGCTCAATTACATAAGTGAAATCATGATTTTCAAGACAAAAGTCAAATTTGCATTGAAATTTGAAAAATATCAGCACACTGTCAAACACACCCTCTCTTTGGTAAACGCGCCCTCCCTTTGGTAAACACACCCTCCATCTTGCAGGTTGTTTTTGAGTGGGTTGCAGGTGTCCAAATTGGCTCCAAGATAGCTTGTTGGAAAGGCCTTCAAGTCTAGTTTCTGAATATGCCTTTAGTTTTGAAAATGAATCTCATTTTCCCTGTTAAAACTCAATCCTCCCAAGACTTCTCAACGCATAGCACCTGGGCCAAAAATGAGGCATAAACATGATTTTTTGGTGGTTTTTTGACATTTTTACATGCTTGTTTTGCAAACCAAGGCTTGCAAAGTGGTTTTCTAATATTTATTAACCATTTTTAATCCAATGGTGGTGAAATTTTTCTCAAAATATTAGCTCAGAAAAGAGCGCAATGCCAAGGGCGTTGCACGTTTGACACTTGTCTCTATGACTTGACTGTCCAAAAACTCAATAAAAACATAGAATTTGCAAAAATGACCCAAAAATCTTAAAAATTGTTGAAATGTTTACTAATGATGTGGCTAGGCTTGGAGTGAAGCCTCTTCAATGATATCCAATTTTCTTTTCTCCTCTAACATGATCAAAGCCTCAATTTTTACATTGGCTCTTTTGAGCTTAGCCATTGCAATTTTCTCCTTTTGGGAATAATGTTTGACCTTTATCCTTAGTATGTCATTGTCTCTATTATATTTCTCCAAAAGCTTCTCCAAGTTTTGATTTTCTCTATCAAGACATGGCTCCCAGTTTTCATTTATCACCATTGCAAGTTGTTCATTTAGGGTTAACTAATCAGCAAGCTCTGCCTCTTTTTTCCTTTCTAGAGCTAGAGCTCTTTTCAACCCTCTAGTTCTAGGTCTGCCTCTTGTTGCTTGTTCATCTTGTTCTTCAAGAAACCCATGCTTTTCAAGTGTCTCTTCTAATAAAACCTTAGATTTTTATGCCTCTCTTTGAGTTGTAATGAATTTCACCTCATCAATGGCATGCTTTGCCTTCAACTGCTAGTTTTCCTGCTCAAGGAAGTTTATAACAAATTTGGACTTGTCAATATTGGTTTGGATCTCTCTAATATTGGCATCCTTTCCCTTGATGACTATACTAGTGATCTCATCATCATCATCCTCATCTAGGTAAACAAGGTCAAAATCCTGCTTTGTTTCATGGAGGTCATCCTCATCATGAATGGCTACCTCATGTTCATCCTCCTCTACCATCTTTTATTTCCCTTTCTGTACCTCCTTTTTTGGTGATGAAAGCAGGGCCCCTTCCACAATCTGTGGTGCAAACACCTGCTTATGACCCCTATGGTACATTTTTTCCAATGTCTCTATCTCAGCCACATTAGCCTTCTTAGGCTCATTGATCTCAGCTCTGCTAGGTGACTTAATCTCAATGTGGGATGGAGATTATGGTGGTGAATTAGATGAAGGATACTGCTCTAAAGATGATGAATGTATTGTGGGATGATATGGAGGAATGGAAGTGGAAGGATGCGATGATGAAGGAACATTTTGGGGAGACTGAATAGGTGGAGCAGTGAATATGTCATCAGCTATGAATGAACTCCATGGAATGTTCAATTGTTTGAGATGATGGAGGACTATGATTTTCATGAGGGTGTGATGGAAAATATTGTTCATTTGGTGTTCATACTCTCTCTTTTGGACAATAACTACCATCTTATCAATGCTTCAAAAGAGGTAGTAGGGTATGTTGAGCATCTTTACCCTAGTGAAGTGAATAAGTAACCGGATGTGATAGGCATAAAGTATAGAGAATCTACCTTCACGTGAAAATTATTTAATGATAATCTTCATCATGGAAGCATATCTCTCCAGGAGGTAAGAGAAAGGAAAAATTTTCTTTTTATCATTCTTGTACCTAGGTTTGATGAAAGGCTCATACTTATGCTCCTCCAAGTCTTTCTGTTTGAAACATTTCTCGCAAAAATTTGGGATCCCAATGTTAGCTGAGATGATGGCAATTGACACAATGAAACTGACACCAGCAAAATTAACATGGTTATCGTGGAGATTAGAAATAAAAAGTTTGGTCAACATAACATGGTGTTTAACCTTCTGAATTTTCTCATAGAACTCAAAACATCCAACATGTTTGAAAGATGTCACAACCATAGGAGATGCCAACAGTTACCTGGTATTTGTTGGCTCTAATCTGAGTATTTTTCCCCCTTTTGTGGTATTTTCCCCTCTGTTTCTTCTCCCTCACTATATGATCTGTTTCCATATTCTGCCATGATGTCTTAGTTTCAAAACCCTAGGGAGGTGTGATTATGGAATGTGATTTTAGGAATAGGGAATGGGATAGGGTAATTAAGAGAGATGGGGGTAGGGATTTAGGAGTTAAGGGATATAACAGGGATTAGGGATGTAGAGGGGTTTGGGATAGGGAATTTGTTAGAGGTGTAGGGAATTAGGAGCCTAGGCAAATAGTGTGTCTAGGGCTTAGGGTTTTAAGGGAATGAAAGCTAGGGAAAAGGGATGTTAATGTAGGGATTTGGGAAAAGGTAGATTGCAATTTATGAAGGTTTATGAAGGTTTAGGGAGTGAAAAGAATTGTAATTAGGTTTTTTGAGGAATACTAGGGTTTTGAATTTGAAAAAAGACACCAAAATTCTCTTAACAAACTTCATACGTTCAAAATTATTTGAGGGAAAATAATAATGGAGCAATGATCACTTAATAGCTTGTTAGAGGCTTGAAGAACCACTGCTGAGAGATTGAGGGTGAGTTTGTGAAGTTTGGAGGCCCTCCTAGAAATTTCTGAAGAAGATTAGCAGGCGTGCAGTGCCACAAGCAGGCACACCCTCTCTTTGGCAGGCTCGCAGCACAATACACAGGCGTGCAATGCTAGAAGCAAACACGCCCTCCCTTAAGAAAACACGCAACGCCTCACCTGTTTTGTTGATTTCGCCTTCAAAACTTGAAAACCCCGCTTTGCTGAGTTTTCTTGATGGTATTAAGAGAAAAATGAGTTCTCTCTTGATGTCATGGGGGATTTTATTCTTGTGTGAAATTGATCTTTCATTCAAAACCCACTTTCTAATGTTTCATTTTCACCTTTGAAAACTTTTGAAAATACCCTTTACACTTTGACTTTGTCTTTTGCAAGTTGATGATGTTGGAGTTTGGCACTCTTCTCATTGCTTTGTTTGATGTTTTAGTTTGGAATTTGGAGCTAAATTGGCAGCTTGGGAATATTACTTATTATAGATAATGAACATAAAATTACATAAAATAAAAATAAATTACATCTCTTTTTTTGAATAAAATTACATTGCAGAATAAAAATCATAACTTGAAAGCAGAATATAAAATTTAGAAATTTTCCTTGGAGATCATATTTAAATGTTGGAAATTCTCTGATGATAAAGCAATATTATTCAATCACTCTCATTAGCTTTGCTGACTTATGAAATGAAATGGTGTATTATTGAACCTTGGAAAATTAAACCTAGTGACCTAATGTGACCTTGAATGACCAGACTCCATGGTGACTTTGACCGACATAATGACATAATGGAATAGACTTTCATGAATGATGTATGATCAGCAAGACATGAAGGTGGCCAACAAATATGAATTTTTTAGGAGAGTGAAATCTTATGACTAGGGCTACCATTAGTGAGTGAATTTTTTACGTGACCTAATGGAATGATTGAAAATTTTTGAGTGGGACTCCTAAAATGATATGAAAAGAGTATTTGTGATCAATAATGGCAGTATGAAAATACTGGCACTAACAAGGTGAATCAATATTTAGTGGGACTCCTAAAATTTTAAATAAATACTTAACAAATCAACATTAAAATAATGCACAAGAAAAATACTCCATGAATCATAAGTGGATCACATCAAAAACAAAAAGGACACGACATTTTTTTAAAGGTGGAAATCCATAAAGGTAGCATTAGGGGAATTTTTAGGTCTAAAATGGGCCTCCTAAGGAAATTATAAAATAATAGTGGAAATAATAAAATAAGATTTGATTACATCATCAAATTTTAGAGGGAAAAAAGAAAAAAATGACTTTTTCAACTTGTATTTTCAACTTATCTCCCCGAGTTTTTACTCAAATTTCGATCAGGAGTACTCATTGAATGAAAAATTTAATTCCTCATCCAAGGAGTACCCATGTTTCATACTTTCGATGGATCCTCCTACACGAAAAATGAGAAATACATTAAAAACGTGATTGTAATCACGTTTTTCATGTATTTTTCATTTTTTCGTGTAGTAGGATCCATAAAAAATATGCAACATGGGTACTTCTTGGATGAGGAATTAAATTTTTCATCCAACGAGTACTCTCGCTCAAAATTTGAGTAAAAAATTTAGGAGATAAGTTGAAAATACGAGTTGAAAAAGTAGTTTTATTATTTTATTATTTTTTAATATTTTTACCATTTTACATAAAAAATGGTGAATCATCCTCCATGGTTGACATCATCATCTTGAATCCTACTGGTTCTTATAAATTTTATTTTGGTTGTACATTTTTCTTAGGAGGCCCATTTTAGACCTCAAAATTCCCCTAATGAAAATTGCCATTCTTTTTCTTCTCTTCTTGATATATTCTTTATAAAAATTTGCTAGCACCCACTAGTAGGAACCAACCACCACTAGGAATCACCCACTTCCTTATTTGTTTTGTTAGCACCACTAGTAGGAAGCACCCACTCCCTTATTTGTTTTGCTGGCACCCACCAACTGGAAGTATTGACTCCCTTTAATCAATGTGGGCCACCCTTTCATCCATTTTCAAACTAGATCCACTCCTTTTTCAATGACTTAAAAATAAATATAAACATCTACAACAAATTCATTGCAACAATAACATCAAGATATCATCAAATCCTAGTAGCAATATACATCAATAATCAACAACCAATCAAGACATTGTTACTCTATCAATATTAGGAGCTTTGATCGTGCATAAACTTTGTGATCACCAATAAATATAATCAATGTAGTGTTCAAAAATACATCAACACATAGAAAAATAAGAAGACTTGTAATTTTAAATATGAGCAATAGAGTGCTTAACAGCCGAAAAATACTCTCTCAATAGAAATACAACCCTGGAAGCAATACTCAGTCATTAAGAGGATTTTATCCTTGTATTGTATTTGAGACAACTCATTGTAACCATTTATGTATCCAATTCTAAGTTAGTAAATCTAGCTAGACTTTCATATAACACAAGATTGTAATACTTACCAAATTAAACTCTACAACAACTATCTGCAACAATTATTAACCAATAGCAAAAAAATTGAATTCTATCTAAAAACTAGTGCATCAACACAACAACAGTAATTTAAACCATTCTCCATAATTTGATTGATCACACACTGTCCTCATTGCTTTATCTCTGCTAGATTGATTACTAGATACAATAGTTCGAATCATATCCATCAGATAGGACCACTAAAATCTAGTCATTCATCCACTTTACCGAATATATTGACAACCACTCATAGAAATATTCAAGCCTTTAGACTTTGCGTACCCACATTTTTTTATAACCAAACCAGCGGCAAGTACCCCTCTTTTTATTTTGTTTCAGAACAACCTCACACCTTCAACATGAATTAAATATGAAATTTTATCAATCCCAGAGTCAGATACTCTTCACTGCTTCACTTCAAACATTGATTCAAACCTTAATCTATCACTTTGGACCCAAACAAAAATAAGTGGTCCCTCTAGATTAGTTGAGCTTACACCAGTGATATTTTAGATATTCACATGATATTAATAATGAATCAATGTAAAATTATTACTGAACAAAACATATGCTTTAGAAGGTATCAAAATACAAGATAGAGAAAAAATACTTTTTTATGTTAGAAAATTATATAGATCAAATTCCAGCATTGTTGTGCACAAAACAAAGGAAAGGACTTTATAATTTGATCACTTAAATTTCCTAGACACATCAAAGCACTATTCGAGAGAAAGGAACAAAATAAACCACATACTCTAAACCACTTTTAGATCAGATACACTGCCCCAAGACAATTGATGAGATAAAACCCATGGGAAATAGGTCACCCATTAATTATTTGAGGTTCTATTCTTCAACCCACACTGAAATTAAAGCATCACTTTTACACCAAAAAAGAACCATATCAATGCTTGATAAAATTCAAAACAAAGGACCAAATCCACATATCAAGTCATCATCTAATCAACACACTATGCATTTAAGCTTATCAGGATCTCAATTCTTATGTTGTTAGGTTGAAAAATACAAACTTGTAGAAACAAATCATGACACAAACTAACATAGATGGAAAAAAAATAAGATGGGTACATGTTCTAGGAAAAACGAATAATTACAAACTCTGTTAACAACAAGTGACCCCAAGCATTAGGTCTAAGCTACAACCACCATTGTGACTCCTCTACCAAAAAAACATAACAAAATGGATAGATCCCAAAATAGCTAACAAATGACTTCTCATATGGTTGATTTTTTATATGAAATGGGGGTTATTTATACATATTTCCTGGGGATCTAATCAAACCAACCCAACGTTTACCACACCCAAAAACCAAATTACCATTTGATGGTATTCTTAGATGACACACAACAATTGAATCACTGCCAATTACCATGGGAAGGCTTGTGATTTATTTTTTCATGCTACAGGACACATATATTTGTTACCCATTGGTAATATTGAATGCAGATATTGATTTCTCATTATAAATCTAGGTCGCAGATTTTGGTTGCTAAAGTAGAACCATTTTCCATTTCCAAATTTAAGGAAAACATAGAATGTCTCCACCGAGATCAACAACACTTGCATTAAGTCATCTGTAAACATTCTTCTAAGCACCTTTAGCACCAAAATAATCTTATATATACATCAAAATCATGTACATGCACCCATAACTGTTGAAATCAATTCCCATCACACAAATAAATCAATTTTTGACATCAATTCCAACACCATGTTGCCAACAATATACCCATTTGGAATTGATAGAAACCACCATTATATGTTGATGTGAAACCTGTAGTTTATATCCCTTTGAAATCAATGACAAAGAATCAATGGCTAAGTCTCCCCTTGAGATTGTGTGCATGAAAGAGAACTCCCCCTGAGTCTATGCATTTGAAACTGATTATGGAAAAGAAGAATAATATAGCATCCCCAATCATTGTCTAAGATACTCAAAGGATTATCAGGGAAGAGGTTTAGTAAATACATTTGCAATTTTCTCATGTCTAGGGACATATTATAGCTTTAAATTATGATACATGACTATCTCTTTGATAAATTGATATTTAATGAGGATTTTTTTTGTCTTGGAATTCATTACATGATTCTTGGATATAATAATGACACCGGTGTTATCACAAAAGATAGAGACAAGTCGAGTGCATACTATCTGAATGTTCTGCATTTTTTGAATCATCCATAGCAATTATGTACAACATGTTGCAACTATAATATATTCTTCTTCAAAAATAGACAGAGAAATAGAGCTATGTTTCTTGTTAAGCTAATAAAATAAGAATTTTCCAAGAAACAAAGCTCCATTGTTGGTACTTTTTCATTCATCAATGCTCCAACCAAATATGCATCAGTATATGCTTGAAGAGTCAAATCTGTATTATTTGGATACCATACTCCAAAATCCAAAGTCCCTTCCATATATTTGAACATTCTCTTGACTTATTTGATATTTTTTTCATCGGGATTCACTTCAAATAACCCTACAATTCCAGGATCATGCATAATATATGGTCATGTTCCTGTGACATATAGTAAACTCCCAATCATGGATCTATATTCATATTGATTGGCTGCTAGAGATTCATCATCCTTGATGAGATTGCAACTTGTTACCATGGGTGTACATACAATTTTACAATCTTCCATCCATAACTTTCTTAAGATCTCCTTGAGATACTTTTTTTGAGAAAGAAAGATACTTTCCTTTGTTTGATGTACCTATAAACCAAGGAAAAATGACAATTCACCAAGAAGAGACATTTTAAATTCCTGTTGCATGGATACTACAACCCATTGAATTATTGAGTCAACATTACTACCAAATATGATGTCATCAAAATATATAACTAATATTAATAAATTATCTCCATATACCTTGATATACTAATTGTTATCTTTTGAACCTTTCTTTAAGCCCTATTGTTGCGATTATTTGCCTAATCAATAATACCGAGCCTTTGTAGCTTTTCTTAAACCACACAATGCTTTCTCGAGTTAACATACAAGGCTGCTAGAGATTCATCATCATTGATGAGATTGCAACTTGTTACCATGGGTGTGCTTACATGTTTACATTCTTCCATCCAAAACTTTCTTAAGATATCCTTGAGATACTTTGTCTGAGAAAGAAAGATACTGTCCTTTGTTTGATTTACCTATAAACCAAGGAAAAATGACAATTCACCAAGAAGAGACGTTTTAAATTCCCATTTCATGGTTGCTACAACCCATTGATTTATCGAGTCAACATTACTACCAAATATGATGTCATCAAAATATATAACTAATACTAATAAATTATCTCCATCTGCCTTGATATACTAATTTCTATTTGTTGAACCTTTCTTGAAGCCCTATTGTTGCAAGTATTTTCCTAATTTATAATACCAGGCCTTTGTAGCTTTCTTTAAACCACAAAATTCTTTCTCGAGTGAATATACAAGGCCAATGTCATTTCCTAGTATGAATCCTTCAGGTTTCTCGATGTAAACTTCCTCCTCTAAGTCCCCATTTAAGAAAGTAGACTTAACATACATCTGATACACTTTCAATTTGTAATAGTTAGAAAATTCTAAGAACATTATGATGGCTTCTATTCATACAATTGGAGCAAAAATTATTCAAAATATATCGCCTCTTGTTTTGCATAGCCTTTACAAGCAAGTCGAGCATTGTTCCTTATCACATTTACAATTTCATTTAACTTGTTCTTGATTATCAGTTTAGTATTTATGACATTTTGATTTTGTGGCCTTGGAAAAAGATCGTGAGTATGATTTTTCTCTAGTTTATTAAGTTCTTCATGTTGGGCATGTGTTATATTCTTTCCATGACTAGACTCACATGTTGTACATTGTGTCGGGCACAGCAAGAGGGTCACAGGGGGGGCGAAAGCCCCCCCTATTGGGGTCCAGGGCAGCGGCCCGGGAAATTTTTTTGGTGTGCGGACCCACTCATAGGCAGACCCAACCATGGTTTTGTGCATGGGTTTGCACATGGTTTTGGGGGACGATGGTTTTCGACCCCTAGTATTTTGTAGATCCAGTCAAGGGAAATACAGTTATGTTCTAGTCCAGGGTTAATGGATTGGGGTTTATGTATGCTTCGGCATGTATATATATGTGTTGTAAGAAGAAAAGGAATATACCAAAAAATTAAGTTGGTCGTCCCGATTTGGGATCCAAGGGAAATCTCTGTGTATATATGTTTTATGTTTTATGCTATCGCTATTGTTTATTTTCTATTTTTAAGATTCGTTTGTAGATCATTTCTGTACAGGGTTAAAACCTACACTTCATGCATAACTTCAATCCATCATTCATCTCAACTTGCATGATGAAATTTTTTATGTTCAACTATAGATAACAAATCTAGATTTGTGGAACCAACAAACTTCCTTTTAATTTGCACACCAACTTCTTTAATTCCTAGAATTTGAATTTCATACTGATTTTTCTGCATACACATCTATGCAGTCTTTTCTTAATCAACACCTTCTACGTCTTCTTCCTTTTATGATTCATGTTATTCTTCCATTTTAATCTCCTTGATATCATTGTTTGGAGTTTCATCATTGTTGAATTCATCGAATTTTGTTTTTCTTTTGGGACATATGAATCCTTCATCTACTTTTACATCTACACTTTAACAATTTTATGGAGTATTTTGTTAAAACACTTGTATCCCTTACTTCGTGAAGAATAACCGAGTAGAATACCTTCATATACCCTTGGTTTGAATTTTCCAAGTTTTTCATCATTTCTATTGATATAGCATTTACTCCCAAATATTTTGAAATACCTTACTGAATCAGGTCTTCCATACCAAAGTTCACAAGGTGTTTTATCCTTGTTTACCACCACATGAGATTTATCAAGGATATTAATAGTTGTTTGCACTGCTTCTCCTAAAAAGGTGTGAGGTACCCCTAAATCATCAAGAATTTCATGGGCCATTTGTTGAAATATCTAATTCATTATTTTCACAACTCTATTTTTCTAAGGATATTTAGCTATTGAAAACTATATTTTGATCCTATTTTTCTCACCTTCTCTATAATACCTTAGGAATTTAATTTTTAGATCCCTTTGTTTTTCAACTAAGGCCTTGAATATCTTGAAATTTTCAAAATCCTCATCCTTAAATTTCAAAAAACTAACCTAGCACATTCTTGTGTAATCATTAATCAAAAACATAAAATATTTCTCACCTCGGGGGGATATTTTCTTCATTGGTCCTCATAAGTCTATATGGATCAACTCAAGAGTTCCTTTTGAAGAGTATTATTTAGTATTGAATCGAACCCTTTTATGATTACCGGATTGACATGATTTGTAGACATCATCTTTAGGTGTGATAATATCAAGCATGTCACGAACAATTCCCTTCTTCCTTAGTTTAACTAGTTGATTTAAAATGAGATGCCCTAGCCTCTTGTACCATATCCTAATTTCTTTAGACTTTTCCAAATAAAAATGCTCAATGTCACTTTCTAATACATATACATTATCTAGAGTTTTGGTTTCTTTGATTATGGTTTCCCCCGTCTCCAACTCCTTGGCAACACATTCTTATGATTTGAAGATTACCTCTTGTCCTTTATAACACATTCAAATGAAACTCAAATGATTATTCTTTAAGCCATCTATAAATAATACATTTTGAGCCTTGTATTTTCCTCTTAATACAATAATACCTCTACCCTTTATATTTGTAGGAGCATTATTATCAAAAGTAACATTTCCATTCTTGAATTCAGTAAGGGCAATACATTTATTTATATCTCTTGTCGTGTGTTTCTAATAACCAGTGTCCATGTTCCACTAGTTTTCTTGATTACAGATGTATAAAACCAACCCACATCTTCTTAATGATGAAGTCTTCTTTTTCCATATTTTTTGGGGATCTGCCTTCCTTTCATGCTAATAGGAAACAATCAATATACTTATACATTCACTTGTGTTATAGCATCATTTTTCACCTTCATATGATTCATGATTGCTTTTATGGCTTTGGGCACCCATTCCTACAGACTTGAACAAAATTCACTAAAAAACAGTGTTAAAATCCCCATACGCGGATATGCCCAGACTTTTCCGCGTGTATACACGAGTCCATATGTACTTTTCCGTGTATGCCATTAAAATCATTAAAATATATATATATAAAATCCCTATTTTCGGGCTGGGTTGATGGTTACTCTGGTAGTTCAACCACCCCAGCAAGTGGCCAACTGTTTCCAACTGATTGAAACTACTTTGAGGAAGTATAAAAGCCCCTCATATGCATGGCCTAAGGGAGAGAGAAATTTTATAGACATTATACTCTGTTGGAATCCCAGTTCAAGTCTGATTCCCCATGCCTCCTGCACTTTCCCAGATTTATATCAGGAAACCCTTGTTTCCTGGAGATGTTCATCCATTTATATGCCATCTCGAGTGCACAAGTCTTGGAAGAATCTTAGCGACGCAAGGGCGGGACGAATCCAGACGACGGTCTGCTCGAAGATCATGGAAGGATTCAGGTGATCTCTCCACTTTTACTACTGTACATGTTGTTCGTGATAATGAAGAACCATCTTGTTCCTAAACTCGTGTGTTAATGTTTATTTATATATGTGAAAAGATTATCATTTAAGCATTTATTATGGTTTATATAATGTTTCACATGGATTGCACTAACGTTTAGGAGAAGTATATGTTGTACAACTAGGTTTCCCTGCACGTTCTTTCTTGTTTTCCAGGTTGAAGGCAGAAGGAGAGTTGCTGGGGGTTTGGACCCCGCGGGATCTACATCGAACATAGGACTTCGGGTGAGTTCTGCTATCGTTGTTAACTAGTCTTTTGCATTCAAGTAAGGTTGTGTGTGAGTCCTTCTGAATAGCATGCCCTGCTCTATGGAGGTTTAGACCTGTTAGAGTCAGCTTTTGCAGCTTTCCTTCAGTGATCAAACATGCTCTTACAAAGTGATTTTAAGGTGTCAAGGTCAAATTTTGTCATTTCAATGAGTCTTCAAGCAAAATTTGGTCACTAGGCATTAGGTCTAGGGTTTACTTTCACTCCTTCCAAAGCTGTCCAAATGTCGGTCCATGTCACCATTCAGTTGAGTGTACCATCATTCATAGGGTTTTCATCATCATGTCAAGTTCCATTGGGTCATTTTACATCTTGTTCATGCTTCAGTTGTGCCTAGGTAAGGTCCATTTCCCTCTCCTAGGGTTTTGGAGGTAATTTCTCTTGGATGGTCAATCATCGGCAAAACTTGTATCCTGATGTTCACACACCTTCCCCCATCCTTAATACACCTTATTAAACACTTCCCATCACTGAGATCCCCAAAATTCCTCATTTTTGCACAAACCCTAGTTTCTTGCCACAACTTGGCAATTTTATAGACTAGGCCTGTGTTTTTCCCTTTTGGACCCCTTCCCCTCACTCAATCTCTGAGATTCCACTTTCCCCTGCTTCCTAACATCCCTCCCTACTTCCAAAAATTTTCCCAAGAATTTAGAAGCCCCTTACCCCCTTCGTTTCGCTTCATTTCGACAAAATCCCTTGTTCCACACATCGGGATAAGTTTCACTCAAAAGATGTTTCAGAGAAATAGAAGATGAATTTTGAAAAACTAAGAGATTTTTTGTACAAAACATGCCAATGAAGAAAAACCTCTTTCACTTTTTACACAGGTATCATGGTTTTAGAGAAATGTCAAAAATACCGTTGCCTCAAGAGGATTGATGCACCTGCTGGGAGTAGTGTTGGGAGATTTGATTTTTGATAGGGTAAATGAACTCCAAATTTCAAAATTCCACTTGGGTTGGAAATTATACTCCAATATATTTCCAAAGAGCTATCACACGCCTAATTTGGACACCGGGAAGGCCTCCAAAGTCCTCCTTCAAAATGCACCATGCAGGGCGCTACCCATATAAAGTGCGCGCGACCCATATGATTGGGACACTTGCTGGAGGAAAAATTTATATTTTTGGATTTTTCATGGAAATTTATGCATGCTCTAAGTATTTCCGAAGCATTTTATCAGGTTCTGGATGGTCAAAAGGCCCAAAAACACCATGAAAATCACTCTGCCACCTTTTGCACCAGCAGGAAGTACTTCTGGGATAATGAATTTTTTGAGGAGAAAATGAGCTCCACATTGAGAAATTCCACTTGGGTTGGATAGCCAACATCCAGGGCTTTCCAACGAGCTATCATGAGCTCAATTTGGATGCCGGGAAGTGCCTCAAAATCAGGTTGAAAGGTGCGCGACCCACTTAGCTCAGGGGTGCTACCCACTTAAATTTTTGGCTGAATTTTCAACTTCCAGCTCAAATTTTCGGCCAGTTTGGACCAGTTTTGCTTGGGGATGAAATTTTTGAGTTATTATGATGTAAATTGATGGTTGACATGTAACTTTGGCTCATTTTTACCTATTCTAGAAGATTCACTCTCAAAAAAGTGAAAATCATGTAAATGAATCAGTTTCCACTCTTTTAGAGGCAAGTTGTTAGCTGCCTAGATTTTAGTTCCTTGATTAGAATTTGGTTGAAACTGACCCCTGAAGGAGGAATTCGACCCCTAGAGGTGTGGGAAGGGATACAGGTCATTCTATGATGGTGGCTCTCAATCATTTCAGAGGTTGGAGAGGTTGGACTCTTGGGAGAGCTTTTGGCACCATGGGACACTGTATTTTGGCCAGGAGGGATCGAGAGGTTTATAGCTTTGTTGGGATTCTTGTGGTGTTCTGTTCTTGATGGTGTTTTCTCTCTGTTTACTGTAAGTTCTTCATGTTTAATGTATTCCATACCTTTCATATGCTTCCGAAATTAAATGAATGAGTAGATGAGGTTGAATCCATTGTTTACAGTGCTCTGCCTTTGAATTCGTTTAATTTTACATGTTTTCGACTGTTTGAAAAGGATCCATGTTCATCCTTTCCCTTTTCAGCTCCTGTTCGTTCTGAGCCATCCACATATCCAATCTAAAGCATCAAGACATTCACCTACCTCGCCCCAACTCGAATTCTGCAAAGGTCTGACCTTATCCCCGGACCCAAAATTTGTTTTTTCCCATTTCTCCAGCGAAAACCCAAAAAAATCAAAATCAAAACATACCTATCTCTTTACTAGCCTAAAATCAGTTCCTTTTTAAAGTCATCTCGCACCCTATTGTTCATTTTATCGAGATTTACGGAGAGAGCCCTCTCCTGTCCTCGTAGGGCTAGCTACGAGGCTGAGCTTGGTTTGATGTAGCCTTGAGTTTTACCTCATTTAAGCCTGGGGTAGATTTGAGCGCTAACATTACAAAAACCTCTCTCAGTTTTTCAAAATTCATCTTCTATTGCTCTGAAACATCTTTTGAGTGAAACTTATCCCGATGTGTGGAACAAGGGATTTTTTCGAAATGAAGCGAAACGAAGGGGGTAAGGGGCTTCTAAATTCTTGGGGAAATTTGGGAAGTAGGGAGGGATGTTAGGAAGCAGGGGAAAGTTTAATCTCAGAAATTGAGTGAGGGGAAGGGGTCCAAAAGGGCAAAACACAGGCCTAGCCTAGAAAATTGCCAAGTTGTAGCAAGAAACCAGGGTTTGTGCGAAAATGAGGAATTTTGGGGATCTCAGTGATGGGAAGTGATTAATAAGGTACATTAAGGATAGGGGAAGGTGTATGAACATCAGGATACAAGTTTTGATGATGATTTGACCATCCAAGATCAATTACCTCCAAAACCCTAGGAGAGGGAAATGAACCTTACCTAGGCACAACTGAAGCATGAACAAGGTGTAAAATGACCCTTTGGAATCTGGCATGATGATGAAAACCCACTGAATGATGGTAGACTCAGCTGAATGGTGACATGGACCGACATTTGGGCCGGCTTTGGAAGGAGTGGATCATCTTGAACCTAATGCCTAGTGACCAAATTTTGCTTGAAGACTCAGTGAAATGACAAAATTTGACCTTGATACTTTAAGATCACTTTGTAAGAGCATGTTTGATCACTGGAGGAAAGCTGCAAAAAAGCTGACTCTAACATTGGCTCCAATGGGGATGGTAGCTCCAGCTCCGTGGAGGTGCCAAGAACGGCAGATCTTTGGGAGAGCAGACCAGTGCATTCATCCATTGGGCGATGGAATCATTATTTGAACGGATAACACAAAAGCTTTGACACATTTATTGAATGAAAACTTGACTGAAACTTGACTCAAACCGACTCGATGGCAAACTGAAATAACTTGAAAAAACTGACTCAACAAACTTCACACAAGAAGCTGCAATGGCTAGACAGATGCTTCCTTTATTTAACTTATTGCCCACAAAATCTACCTACTACCATTGCAAAAGCGATAGATCGAGGTAATGTTTGTAATGCCGGATCAACCATTCAATAAATGCGAAGAATGCGCAGAGAGTGCTTGACCGGATCACGGTCTGCAATTCTTTGGCGACCTACATATAGCCAATAGTGCGATTATGTAAAAGACAATCTGATCTATCTTTCAAACTGAAAAACATTTCCATGTATGTTGCAATGGGATCACAAAAGCCAGACTCGGTTCGCTGCCCCAACTCTGCAATACATACCTCCAGCTGCACACTGTCAATGCAAACATCTGTAGGCAACTCTATTGTTTCTTGTTTTGAAGGAGGAAGAGTTTCCAAGAACATTCTGGGATCTCGGAAATCATATGACTGGATCTGATCATTTAAACCCTGAATCTCCTTCTCAATTCTTTCAACAATTAACTCACAGACACCAGTTTTAGCTTCAAGAGGAAACTTCAGAGATTTCAAACATTGAAGCAAGACACTGAAAAAATCTTCATTAATTTCAAAATCTGCTAACTGATTTCTTACTTCTTCTACAGCTTCACACAGTGCAGGGTTTGCCACATACCCTACCATTACATGAATGGATCAGTGAGCACTGGAATCTCTGGATCGAGTTGGAGTCGTCAGGTTAATGTTTCAGCCTTCATATGTGTCTGACTGCTGTCCACCATCAGCATCAGATCTGCAACTTGATTTCATGTACTGGGGCAATTTATAAGTTAAGTGCTACGATTACAAGTTAAACCGGAGATCGACTGAAGCAGCGTTTATCTACTTCGCTGATGCATAGCAACAGTGTTTCGAAGGCTACCTGGCGTGACTTCAGACTCCGTCTATAACAAGCAAACGTTTTGAGTTTTTCCCCAGTATGGTCGCCACTATGTTAGCGCTCAAATCTACCCCAGGCTGAAATGAGGTAAAACTCAAGGCTACATCAAACCAAGCTCAGCCTCGTAGCTAGCCCTACGAGGACAGGAGAGGGCTCTCTCCTTCAATCTCGATAAAATGAACAATAGGGTGCGAGATGACTTTAAAAAGGAACTGATTTTAGGCTAGTAAAGAGATAGGTATGTTTTGATTTTGATTTTTTTGGGTTTTCGCTGGAGAAATGGGAAAAAACAAATTTTGGGTCCGGGGATAAGGTCAGACCTTTGCAGAATTCAAGTTGGGGTGAGGTAGGTGAATGTCTTGATGCTTTAGATTGGATATGTGGATGGCTCAGAACGAACAGGAGTTGAAAAGGGCAAGGATTAACATGGATCCTTTTCAAACAGTCGAAAACATGTAAAATTAAACGAATTCAAAGGCAGAGCACTGTAAACAATGGATTCAACCTCATCTACTCATTCATTTAATTTTGGAAGCATATGAAAGGTATGGCATACATTAAACATGAATAACTTACATTAAACAGAGAGAAAACACCATCAAGAACAGAACACCACAAGAATCCCAACAGGTGCCGCAAAACCTCCGATCTTTCCTTAGCCAAAATATGAAAAAAATATGTACAATGGTGCCAAAAGTTTCCCAAGAGTCCAACCTCTCCAACCTCTGAAAATGATTGAGAAATTACATCATATAGAAAATCCTAACCCCTTCCCACACCTCTAGGGGTCGAATTCCTCCTTCAGGGGTCAGTTTCAACCAAATTCTAATCAAGGAACTAAAATCTAGGCAACTAACAACTTGCCTCTAAAAGAGTGGAAACTGATTCATTTACATGATTTTCACTTTTTTGAGAGTGAATCTTCTAGAATAGGTAAAAATGAGCCAAATTTACATGTCAACCATCAATTTACATCATAATAACTCAAAAATTTCATCCCCAAGCAAAACTGGTCCAAACTGGCCGAAAATCTGAGCTGGAAGTTGAAAATTCAGCCAAAAATTTAAGTGGGTAGTGCCCCTGAGCTAAGTGGGTCACGCACCTTTCAACCTGATTTTGAGGCACTTCCCGGCATCCAAATTGAGCTCATGATAGCTCGTTGGAAATCCCTGGATGTTGGCTATCCAACCCAAGTGGAATTTCTCAGTTTGGAGCTCATTTTCCCCTCCAAAACTTCATTCTCCCAGAAGTACTTCCTGCTGGTGCAAAAGGTGGCAGAGTGATTTTCATGGTGTTTTTGGGCCTTTTGACCATCCAGTACCTGATAAAATGCTTCAGAAATACTTTTAGCATGCATAAATTTCCATGAAAAATCCAAAAATATAAATTTTTCCTCCAGCAAGTGTCCCAATCATATGGGTCGCGCGCACTTTATATGGGTAGCGCCCTGCATGGTGCATTTTGAAGGAGGATTTTGGAGGCCTTCCCGGTGTCCAAATTAGGCGTGTGATAGCTCATTGGAAAGATCTTGGAGTATAATTTCCAAAAAAAGTAGAATTTTGAAATTTTGAGTTCATTTACCTTGTCAAAAATCAAATCTCCCAACACTACTCCCAGCAGGTGCATCAATCCTCTTGAGGCAACGGTATTTTTGACATTTCTCTAAAACCATGATACCTGTGTAAAAATTGAAAGAGGTTTTTCTTCATTGGCATGTTTTGTACAAAAAACTCTCTCATTTTTTCAAAATTCATCTTCTATTGCTCTGAAACATCTTTTGAGTGAAACTTATCCCGATGTGTGGAACAAGGGATTTTGTCGAAATGAAGCGAAACGAAGGGGGTAAGGGGCTTCTAAATTCTTGGGGAAATTTTGGGAAGTAGGGAGGGATGTTAGGAAGTAGGGGAAAGTGGAATCTCAGAGATTTAGTGAGGGGAAGGGGTCCAAAAGGGCAAAACACAGGCCTAGTCTAGAAAATTGCCAAGTTGTGGCAAGAAACTAGGGTTTGTGCAAAAATGAGGAATTTTGGGGATCTCAGTGATGAGAAGTGTTTAATAAGGTGTATTAAGGATAGGGGAAGGTGTGTGAACATCAGGATACAAGTTTTGCCGATGATTTGACCATCCAAGAGAAATTACCTCCAAAACCCTAGGAGAGGGAAATGGACCTTACCTAGGCACAACTGAAGCATGAACAAGCTGTAAAATGACCCAATGGAACTTGAAATGATGATGAAAACCCTATGAATGATGGTACACTCAGCTGAATGGTGACATGGACCGACATTTGGACAACTTTGGAAGGAGTGAAAGCAAACCCTAGACCTAATGCCTAGTGACCAAATTTTGCTTGAAGACTCATTGAAATGACAAAATTTGACCTTGACACCTTAAAATCACTTTGTAAGAGCATGTTTGATCACTGAAGGAAAGCTGCAAAAGCTGACTCTAACAAGACCCAACAAACCTCTAGGGTGATTTTCCCCGAAACAGAACTGGCGACTTTGCTGGGGAACGCATTCTTGTGATTCCCCTGTTGGGTGGTTTCAGCTGTTTGATAGGTTTCCAACAGTTTTAACTTTTATTTTCAGTCCAGTTTACTCTTCCTCAGTCAGACTGAAGTCCTGGTTTCTTATCCAGGCTTGATCTTTTTTAATTTTCATTATTTACCTTTATATACGTGGGTTTCCTTTAGCACAGTCGCATATACACGCATTTTTTGTTAAAGGGAGTCACGTATACGCGGGTTTCCTTTAGCACAGTCACGTATGCACGCTTGTTTCCAAACTGTCAAGTAGCGTATACCTGGGTAGATTTTGAAATTTTGGATTTTTTGGCTTTTTAGTCCTGTCTGGATGTGGAGACCTGTTCCTGCAGTGTCTTTGTACCCTCTGGATTGTCTAGAAAGTGGTCTTTGGTCTTTTCTCTCTCTTGTTTGATTGAAAACTAGCTTATTTGGAAAAGTCTTGTTTCTTGTGCTGGCATTTCTGGTTTGAGTACCAAGATCTCTTCTCGGGGATTCTTAGTTGTTCTGCTTTATCAAAACAGAGAGCTTCTACTCATTTACTCTTTCCTACCTTTGTGTCTTGCTTTTCACTTAGATTTTTTCCCATTTCTTGGTTGGTTTTCTTGAGTTCAGTCGACTAGGTCTTGTTGCAATTTTTGAAGAGTCTTTCTTGGTTCTTTGAAGTTTTTGTTTGCTGCAAGGTTGTACTATTCTTCTAGGCTGAGTGACTGAGTTTTCTTGTCTTCTTGTGCTCATATAAATCTTGCTACTAGTTAGCCCTATAAGATTTGGAGCGTTTTTGAAGTTTTTGCTTGAAATTCAGTGTTGTTTGGCTTGGGATTTGATAGTTTTGCTTGGTCTTTTCGAACTCTTCTTTTATAAAACTCAAAAGCTCAAAAAACATTTTTCTTTGTTGTTTGCTTTTGTTTTTGCATTTTTGTTTTCGTTTCACTATATCTTTTGAAGCTTTGTTGAGGTTTCTTGCCTTTGGATTTTGACTTGATTTTGGAAAGGAATTGTCATTGATTTCTTCCTCTTGTTTTCAAGCAATTTTGGTGTCTTTATATTAAGAGTTTCTGATTTTGGGAACTAGCTTTCTGGACAACCAAAAAGAGATAAAACTGAAGGATCTTTGGGAAATTTCTCTTTGCTTTAGTAGATTTTGCATCTTAGAATTTGCATGCTCTTAGTGATTTGCATCAGGTGCACTTAAGCATTTAGTCATTTTCATAGTTTTTGTGAGTGTGAAGTTTGTTATCTGGAAAGAAAAATAAAATTTTTAGTCTCGTAGAACCTGTGTAGAAGTTTCTTTTCATCGAAAGACAATTACTGCATTTGCATGTAGTTTGGTTTTTATTAATTTCTTTTCTGTGTCAAAACACCACAAGTTTCATTTCCGTATCCCTTTGACTTAACATAACAACCAATTAAAATAAGCGATATAATTTAAAAGCAACTAGCAAGTTTTCATTAAGTGTCATACACCAACTAGCTAGGTTGTAGGGCCTTGAATTAGGTGAGTGGAGAGTTAACTCTCCAAGGCCGCTCAAACAAAACATAGAAGTTGATTAATTGAGTGAAATCCAACTCCGTTAGGTGGACCGGGTAAGCTCTCCTCCAGAGAGTCAAGCACGAGGGGAAGTGAAGGCTGAGAAGAGAGATACCCCCTCTCTGATTTGCTGAATCTGACCTCAAGACCGTTCCGCCCGGCTTCTGACACGTATTGGTGCCCATAGTTGCCACTCCTAGGTTCCACATAGGTGACTGCGGGGGGGAATACCCGTGGTACCTGAGGCAGACGTCGTATCACTTTCAGCAGTACTTCTGGGGGGTGCCCTTGCGAAGCTTGGGTACGTGTGCCGGCAAAGGCTGTCGTTAGGAGGTCGGCGTAACTGTTTCTGTTACCTTCGCTAATAGGCCTGGGCCGTAATTATCCCAGACTACTTTCGGGAGGTCCTATATTTTTGCTTTCTTGTATTTTGGTGTCCGGTCCTAATCACCCGGAGCGGAAATACCTGAAGGCTGTTTGCTTGATTGTATCTCAGGTATTTCTTTTTGTATTGAGTGCTCTTTGCTCCTAGCTTGCCTAGATTTATAGTTTTTGAGTCTAATTAAATTTTTTTAAAGTGGCTGATCAAGCGCCTCGTCGATCGAGGAGAATCTGGGGGTTATCTCCCGAGAGTTCAGAGCCTTCTTCAAGAAGGCGTAGGAGTGATTTAGCAGGTGGGTACCACCCTACGACGTTTGACGCAGTGGAGAGAGATCCTCCACAAGGGTCTGAAGGTTTCGTAGCTGATTCTGGTGTTGGTTCCGAGAGGAGCGTTCCGCTCACCTCGCGAGTTTTATTTCCGCAGGAAGAAGAAGTTCAAATAGAGGAAGTACCTGAACCATCAGTGTCACTTCCATCTCCTCTTCCTCCTGATTATCCGTTCGTTGTTGAATACATCGGACCTGAGTCAGAGAGACCGGAAGATCCTCCATATTATACATACCTTTCGATGGCCATGACTGGGAACGCGGCTTCTGCTGTGAGTGCTGCAGGCATTCAGACTCCTGCTTCTGTTGAAGGAGGGGGCACTATTGCTATATCTTCGATTGCTTCTAGTGCTGCTGTGTTTGGCTCTGGTTTCACCCAAGCACATGCTTCTCAATCTGGTCCCTTCTATTTTGGAATTCCCACTACTGAGATTCCTTCTTTTTCCTTTTCCGCTGCTGCAGCTGGATCTACACCCATGTCTTCCATGGCTAGTGGATCAGCTTCTTTTCAAGGGTTCCCCTTCGGAACTAGACATATTCCTAGTTCGAATCCTTCTTTAGGGTCCTTTCCATTTACTTCTCAGACCCAGAGTTTCAACCCTTGGTCTGGAGGTCAAAATTCAACTACTTTTACAGGTTGGAACCCTGTATTCACTACAACGGGGGCAGGGAATCAATTTTACGCTCGTCACCAAGGGAATGCTTCTTTCCCTTCGTCGAGTACTTATCAGACTTTTTCCCCTCTGTCTAATGCCTAGAACCCCTATCAGGGGCTTTCCTCTTCATTTCATACTTCAGTAGGGGGAACTGGTCCGATCTTTGGTAACTCTGCGTTGGGAGGAGGTTCTTCTCCTTTTTCTAAGAGTTCTTTCTGGCAACCTGGTGCCTCATAAAATCCAGGGTATTCTTTTTAGAATGTTGGGAATTCATCCTATCAAGGATGGAATCCTCAGGATCTGCCTCGTTTACCTTTTCTGGCAACGTTAAACTTTCCAGATCTGTCGAAATTGACTAATGATCCGATCCGTTATAGTCCGAGGTGGCCTCCGGTTCCCACCAAACTTCCTTCAGACATTCCAAAGTTTGAAGGCAAGAATGGCGAGGATCCAGCTGATCACATCACCACCTTCCATTTATGGTGTTCTTCCAACTCCCTGATCGATGATTCGATTAGGTTGAGATTGTTTCAATGCACCGTAACTGGAAACGCTGCCAAATGGTATATTGAGCTCACTGGGGGCATTTTTGCTACATTTGGAGAACTGGCTGTTACATTTCTAAACCATTTCCAGTTGCCTGTCCGATATGATGCCGTGACTGAACTCCTAGCTAATTTTAAACAAGACAACGCGACCCACATTTCTGATCATATTCAGGAATGGCGGAGAAGGAAGAGGCTTATTAAAGCTCATATTCCGGGTGAATTCCTTTTGGAATGGTTTCTGAAATCTCTGCAGTCAGATATTTCGAAGGACGTATCCCTCTCAGGGGTATTTTCTGAGGAGCAGGCCATTTTTAGGGCCCAGCAGTTGGAACTGATATATTCTCAGTCTGGGGTCCTCCATAAATATCTGCCCAATGCTCCTCGCTCCAAATTAGATTTATCCAAAACTAAGCCTGGTCCTCATGGTGACGGACTGATTGGATCGATCAATAGTGGTGCAGCCAGCCTGCTTACTCAATTGCAGCAATTGTCTTTGCAATCTGCTCCCTCTAGTCAGGCTGTGCCTGCTGAGTCATCACCTTCCCAATCTTTGTCCATAAATGTTGTCCAAGCTTCTGATCCCAAAGGAAATCAACAATCCGAAGGGAAGAAGAAGGGACGAAATAATAAGAAAAAGGGCAAGAATGGGAAGGGTAATGCGAATAAAACCAACGAGCATGTTGGTGAGGGTCCAAAGGAGAAAAAGAAAGTGAAGTTTCCATGCAAGCTGTGTGCTGGAGACCATCATACACACCTTTGCCCTAAAATTCAGGATGCGCAGCGCCTGTTAGCTCAGCAGGGTTCTTCTAGTTCCCAGGCTGTGTTAACAAACCCTTTTCCCCAAGGGCAACAACTAGTTGTTGGCGCAAATCAAAATCCTGGGGCTTCCTCTGGGGGCACCCAGGAAGGGGAAATTCCATCAAACATATTCATGATGAGTGCTCACGTGGATGTCGCTACGAGATCCCGTGATTATGGTGGAGAAGAGTCTTCGAAAGCTAAGGATGCTCCTGATGCTACTGAGCCGCTTCACATTACAAGGCCTACTGTTGAGCCTATACCTCGGATGCCCAAAGCATCTACCAAGCGGTCGACGATTAATCCAAATGCTAGGGCTGCCCAGAACTACTCTATTGTGGAAGATCTGGCACAGAGTCCTTGTGCCATGTCGGCTTTAGAGGTGCTCCAGTCTTGTCCGGCTCAGCGCAGTGCTTTGCTCACTGCCATTGGGGCTATTGATCCGAAAAATTCTCTTCTGATTACATTTGATATGACTAATTTTAAGAAGAGACTCCCCCATCATATGGATTTTCATATTAAATCATCGTACCAGAAGTGCAATATCTTTCGAACGGTTGTTGATGAGGGTGCTTCCACGTGCATGATGTCTCTCACATGTTGGAAGACGATTGGATCTCCCAAAGCTGTTCCATCTACCACTCTTCTGATTGCGTTTGATGGTCATTCTCACAGACCGCATGGTATTGTCCCAGCTTTGCCTATCTGTATTGGGGGAAAAACTGTGAATATAGAGGTTGAGGTAGTTGATGCAAGCTTGGACTACAACCTTTTGTTGGGGAGAAACTGGATTTATGAGATGGATGCCATTGCATCCTCATTATTTCGGATTATTTGTTTCCCTCACGAAGGGAGGATTGTTACAGTGGACCAACTGGACTGTCCTCCTGTAGACCCGAATGCGTCCACTGACTCATCTGTTCCCAAGTTGGATAATACCAAGGCGCCTGTTGAGAATTTAGGAGTTGGAATGTATTCTTCCTTGATGGGTACTTTTGATATTCCTCCTCCTATGGTTCATATTAATGCAATTTCATCCTCCAAGGCTCCTCTTCGAAGAGAGTTATTTAGAACCCATTATTTCTTGGACCCTTGGACCTTACCTTCCCCTACTACCACATTAGCGGAGGGTCAAGTGGGTGGAATGGCATTTCCAATATCTGCAGCAGAGATTGCTTATCAGTCTTTGTTGACTTTGCATAATCCATCCTAGCTCCTCTCTCACCGGAAGAGTTGGATGGAGATGTGGCTTCGGCTTGGGCACTTAGTTCTTCTTCTGCCCAGGATTGCCTTGATACCACTCTTCCATTTGAAGAGGCCATCCTGGAAGCTATGACTGGTATAGATAGACCGTGGGATTATTTGCATCATCGGTCTTACTTTTTTCCTGATTTGAGCGAAGTTGAAACAAGTTTTCCAAGTCCTCCGTCTCCTGGTCCTGTTCGCCCAGTCCTGAACCCTTTAGCACCAACACAGGTTTATGCTAAAGGGAACATGGTTGTGATTTCTCCTACTATCCTGGTGAACATTTCCAGGGATCCCAATATCATTGAGAATGTCTTCATCGGAGCTGAATGTTCCCGTGAAGAGATTCAGATTTACACCGAGCTCTTTAAAGAGTATAGGGATGTATTCGCTTGGTCTTATGAGGAAATGCCTGGTATAGATCCATCTATTGTCCAGCATGAGATCAAGACTTACAAAAACGCTAAGCCTGTGAGGCAAAAACTTCGTCCGGTCAATCCTAGGAAGGCAGCAGCTATCAAAGCTGAGGTGGAGAAGCTGCTTAAGGCGGGATTCATTTTCCCTGTTCCTTTGACTGAATGGGTTTCAAACCCTGTTCCCATAGATAAAAAACAAGGAACAATTCGAGTTTTCATTGATTTCAGAGACCTAAATAAATCATGTCCTAAAGATAATTACCCCACACCATTTATCGATCAGATCATTGATGAGTGTGCCGGTAATGAGATTTTCTCCTTCATGGACGGTTTCTCCGGATATAATCAGATTACTATCCATCCTGAAGATCAGCATAAGACTGCCTTTATTTGTCCCTGGGGTACTTTTGCATACAAGAAGATGCCTTTTGGTCTTAAAAATGCTGGGGCTACGTTTCAGCGGGCCATGTCATATGCCTTCCATGACATCAAAAATATTATCGAGGCGTATTTGGATGATTTAGTTGCTCATTCTCGAAAGAGGATGGATCATCCTGCTCACCTCCGTCAAATATTTGAACGATGTCGTTTCTATAAGATTAGGTTGAATCCGAACAAGTGCGTTTTCGCGGTTACATCCGGTCGGTTATTGGGATTCATTGTGTCTAGAGAAGGGATTAGGATAGATCCCTTCAAGGTTGAGGCAATACTTCGGTTTCCTCCCCCGTCCTCTGTTCGTCAACTTCAAAGTCTACAAGGAAAGTCTAATTTTCTTCGGAGATTTATCGTAAATTATGCTGAAGTTACCAAGGGATTTATGAGATTGTTGAAGAAGGGAGTTCCTTTTCTTTGGGATGACTTCACTCAACGCTCATTCGATGCTTTGAAAAAAGCATTGACCTCTGCTCCTTTATTGAGTCCACCTGATTATAGCAGGGATTTCCTTTTGTATCTGGCAGCAGCAGAATCTACTATTGGTATGGTTCTGGTTCAGGAGGATGATGCTCTTGCAGAGCATGTTATTTACTATCTTATTCGAGGTTTGGTAGGACCTGAACTCCGGTATACTCCGATAGAAAAGTTAGCTTTGGCAGCTGTTCATGCTGTGCAGCGACTCTGGCATTACATTATTCTACAAAAAACTTATGTTTTGGCAGCAGCCAATCCATTTCAGTTTGTCCTCAGTAGGCGAGTGATTGGGGGCAAATACAATAGATGGATTGTGATTTTGTAGGAATTTGATCTTGAGTTTATGTCTGCCAAGTCCAAGAAATCATTGGTTTTCGCGGAATTGGTCTCCGAGTTGCCCTGTGGGGATGAGATTGTCTATGATGAATCCTTCCCAGATGAAAATTTGTTTCTTATCTCTCCATAGGATCCTTGGTATGGAGATATCATTGTGTATCTCCAGACTGCAAAGTTTCCCTCTACTTTTTCGAAAGATGAGCATCGTAAGTTGCGTCACTTGGCTAAGAATTACTTGATTATTGGTGATGCTTTATACCGTCGAGGGGTTGATTCAATCCTGAGATGTTGCTTAACTCTCGAAGAAGCTGAGGCTGTGCTAAATGATTGCCATAGTGGAGCTTGTGGTGGTCATTTATCTGGGCTTGATACAGCCCAAAATATTTTGCGTGCTGGGTACTTTTGGCCTTCGATTTTCAAAGATTGTATGGAGTCGGTCAAAAAGTGTCATCCGTGTCAAATTTATACTCGAAAAATGCGCGCTCATCCAGCTCCTCTTTTTCCAGTCATTACTGTTGGTCCCTTTACAAAGTGGGGTATTGATTATACTACTTGTAACCCGCCTTTGGCTAAAGGTCACAAGTACATTATTGTAGCAGTAGACTACTTTACGAAGTGGGTCGAGGCTATGCCTACTTTTGGGAATGACGGTGAGACTCAGCTCTTTTTCTTTTCAACCAGGTTATTTCTCGTTTTGGTATTCCTAGAGAGATTTTCACTGATCATGGCAGTCATTTTCAGAATAGCGTGATGGCTGAGTTGGCTCTAAAATTGGGTTTCCGGCAGGAGCATTCATCTCCATATTATCCTCAAGCCAATGGGTAAGTGGAAGCCGTGAATAAATCCTTGAAGACAATTCTTCAAAGGACAATTGATAAAGCTAGATCCAACTGGCATATTATGCTATATCCTGCACTTTGGGCATACAGGACGTCAGTGAAAACTGCAACTGGCTTTACTCCGTTTCAGCTAGTGCACGGGTTGGAATCCGTATTTCCCATTGAATGCGAGATTCCTTCTCTTAAATTAGATGTTGAACTTCTTCCTGACACTTCTAGTCTTGAAGAACGGCTCCTTCATCTGGAACATCTCGATGAGCAGCATCGGGATGCCACCACGATGAATGAGGCACATAAAAACCGAGTTAAAGCTCAGTACGATAAGGCGGTCAAACCTAGGGTTTTTTCGGAAGGTGACCTTGTTTTGGTCTATGCCCAAGAAAAAGATGCCCTAGGGGCAGGAAAGTTTAAGTTTATGTGGTATGGCCCCTTTATCGTTAAAAAAGTCTTTAAAAAAGGAGCATATACCTTGGTTGACTTTGAAGGGAACGAGTTGCCAGAGCCCAGAAATGGGCTCTATTTGAAGAAGTATTATGCCTAGGCTTCGGCCTGGCATAGTAGTTTTGCATTGTACATATCTGGTTGTTTTCGATTTTTTGATGGGATGGTGATGTTTTTGATCTGCTTTCGCAGGTTGTGTCGGATGTCATGAGTCATTTTGGTTTCGCCGATGATGCTAGTAGACACACCCGGAACTTAGCTTCCGCAGTTTGGGTGCTTCATTATCCATCCGGTCAGCTGTTAGTATCAAGAGGGGTATGCATTGGTCCTGCTTCCAATAATATAGCAGAATACACTGCAGTTGTTTATCTACTCTCGGAGGCAATATCTTTGGGTGTTGATTCGTTGGTAGTTTTCTTGGACTCTCAGCTGGTGGTGTCGCAATTGAACAATACTTATCGGGTTCGAGATCCGTTTTTGCTCCGGTTGTTCTTGAGGGTACTTTTGTTACAAATATCATTTCAATTTTTAACTTTCATTCATATTCCTCGAGTTGACAATTGGTTGGCAGACTCATTAGCTAATCAAGCAATTGATTGGCACATTAATCATTCCATACAATAAAACTTAATAAAAAACATCATACATTTTGATACATTTGTTTCATCACATCAAAAATCGTTGTATATATATCCTCGGAGTGTTCAAAACTATACAAAAATTTGGATCCATAGGTCATACAAAAACTTGGGCTTATGCCCGATCATGTTTAGTCTCAAAAAATATACAGTCATCTGATACATCATATCTATCTACTCCTGAGGTCCCTGCCCAGAAGTTGTGTTCCTATAGAACACGATCGCAGTGGCTACACGGTGGAATAACCGTACCCAGTCACGGGGTACTCCTACCACCTGTCTCTGGATGGCTTCAGGCACATCTTCCACTGCAGACATCGGTACTTGGTGGGTTAATCCCTCCAAGTTCCTCTGTACAGCCTGGAGGGTTCTGTCTGGATCTACTGTATCCGCTTCGCCCCGGTGACGCTTATGTCTTAGGCATCCCTCAGGTTGAACTGGTCCAATATCTGTTTCATGATCATTTTTACATTGTAAGTCATTTGAATCCAATCAAAAACATGTTTGTTTTTCACATTTTTTCATACATATTGAAAAAATCCAAAAAAATTATATAAGTCAAAACTTGTAAACTTACCGACTGTACCCCATGCTGCGCCTGGTGGCAGGACAAGATCTGGATCGCCACGAAAGTCCATCCCAGCATAGGGATAGTCGTCCACAGCGATGATTTGTTCTCTCCACCATTGGAAGAACTCATCATCCCAAGTGGTCCGGGGAACTTCACTTCCCCCCAATCTCTTCATCATGTCTGCCCAACGAGCAATTCTTGGGTCTCTCGGGCTGCTGATGGTAGAGATCACTCTGGGTCTTAGTGCTGGAATCTTCTCAAAGAAGAATGTCATCAAAATTGTACCGTATCCAAAGTGTTTTGTCTTTGTTTGGCGGATAGAGGTCAATTGTTGCTTCATGTTCATCAATAGGGTTGTGCACCAATCATATACATGAGTTAAGCATTCCACTGCTATGCTCATTTGTGTCCTGGACGCCTAGTGTAGGGAGGCAGATCCTGCCACTCTGCCAATGGTGAAAAGGAGGATTTTCATGTGCAAATCCCTTAAATCTTTGATTGCAATTTGAGTTCCAACTTTCTTGTAACCCTGTACGCAGTACACGTGGACGTAATCTTCCACGGTGAGCCCTCCCAAAGGCTTACCATGCAAGTCGACTGGCTCCCCCCTCCGGGAGAGTCCAGTGATAAAATATATGTCTTCCACTTCAATTCATACAGGCATTTGATCTATCATAAAGCAGTCCTCTTCCGGTTCCCAATAGTTCACAAGCATTTCGAGCAACCGGACATTGCTCTTCATATTTGGCATTTTAAAAAACTTGAGCAATCCGCAATTCCGAAGAATATTTAGTGATGCTTGGTCCTGCATGACTTCTTGATCAATTGCACTATGTTCACGCTCTCTCCATGATATGGTCATCCTGCAAAGTTTCAATAATTCCTTCATTAGCTACGCTTTTTTCATTTGGGCCTGCGCATACGCGACTTTATTTGTGCACAGTCGCGTGTATACGCGACTTCGTCATTACCAACCCGCGTATGCGCAAACCCGTGATTTTTAGCAAGATATTCTATGGTGAAAATTTCCTAAATTTTAATTTATGAACGGAAAAAATGAATAGCAGGATGAATTAAGAGCTAACCTGAGAAATTCGGTGGAATTCGACAGTCGGTTGCTCCTGTTTTGACGAAGGAAGCTTTTTTCTCCAGAGCACTTTTTTCCAAATCAACAATGTAATAATGAACCAAATATGAGGTAATTTGTCTATTTATGCCCAAAAAGTTGAAAATTTTCGCAAAAATTTGTTATGCTTATTTTTTCAATCTATCTTAAGCTGCATAACCCGGATGCTTGGAAGTGCCCAGTTTGGTATGTTTTCAGGTACATTTTGATGATTTTTGAGATTTTTCCAGATTTTGATCCATGACTGCTGACCCGTCATGGCAGGTATATGATCTTCACTGGCATATAGGTTAGGGAATCCACTTTCCGTTGCATTTTGCATACTAGCCTCCATTCTGATCACTTGCCATAGGGTCGATCCCATCAGGTCATGAGTATTACGCCTATTTCACTCGCCGATTTTTTAATCATGACTTGGTGGTAGAGCCTTCCTTTACATGGGCTTCCTAGTTAGTTCCTCGCTATCACTTGTTGCCCATGCTGCGTTTTATGTAGGCTCGGGAGTCCTCTTTAGTCCCGCCATGACTTATGTGTTGAAGCTTCATTCTTCTTCTTCCTCACTATCATTTTTTCTGGCTATTACCCTAGAGGCTCCCTAGTGTTGTTGAGTTGTATTACTGCATTGCATATTGGCTACTTGTTTATCCTGGCCTTTAGCCGGCTTCATTTGGACTCAATGTTTAAGCCAACTTTTGACCTTGTCTATCTGTACAAGTTAAACCATTGCATGCACTTAGCTATCGTGACTTGACACTCTTTTACCTATGGATGGAACATTCCTCTGAGTATTGCTTACCAGTTTTCTCCACCTTTCATTGAGCATAGGATCGTTCCAATCCTAGGAACTAGTGCATCTGTTTCTTGATACTCGTTCTATCCATTGTACCATAGCATTCTTTTATTATTTTTCAGGCTTATTATATGAAAAAGACAAAAAAATCAAATATAACAAAAGAGCGGGAACGGGATGTAACTTCGTTATTTGATGGCAGTACAATGTCATTTTGTCGCCCTTGAACAAAGAATATACACTGATATATCTTTCCTTCATTTGGGATGGTTTTAGTCTTGACCTAGGTTCAGCCTTTACCTTGTTTCACTTGTCAGTTCTCCCCTGGTTGGTTATCTCTTCCAATCATATGGAGAGTTTGTTGCACTCTGCCTCGCAGAGACTTATACGGTGTCCACTTACTACGCCATGGTTTTCCACGAGTCATGATTTTGTTCAAAGGAAGTCTAACCAGAGTCGGCCATTCTGCGGTGTCTCTTGACTCATTATTTAGTCGGCCTTCCCGGTCTTGTCAGTATCTTGTTCTATCACATCAGATGTTTTGGTCTTCTGCTCGTGCTGGTTTGAGAAGGTCCCCATTGACTTCTTGTTGGCGGGTTTGTCTCTTATCGACTACGACACATTGCTCTGAGAGCAAACCTAGAGCCGCACCCTGGCCCTATTTCCATCATTGATAGGTGACCTTGTGCTCAGCATTTGATCATCATTATGGGTCTTTGACTGAGTGGTTTCCCCTGTTTTCGACGTCAGCATACATTATCACACTTGGGATTCGTGCAGTACCTTGATTTCCATTTGACCCTATTGGTGGATTTCTCACCTCTGTGTCAGCTTTCATTATTGGTTGGTTCAGAGGGTTTCTTCCGTGCGCTAGCTTCATCTTGTGCATGTCGGAAACGTACTTCGGTTTTGGTTCCGTCACTCTACTTCATCCGATTCCTTCCAAATCTTGGCCTGCGGGTTACACTCGCGCTGGACTGATGTGGGATGCCTTAATGCCTTCCTTCCAGCAGATCTTTTCCCATCGACTCCGACTCATTGCTCTGGGAATAAGGTATAGAGTCTTTTTGTCAGTACCTTAGGGTTTGCAGTCATCAGTGGAAGACTCTTCGCTATCAACAGTGGGGATTCATCATTGCCTCTTGATTGGTAGATTCTTTCAAGTGTTCGACTTCAACTCATTCATTCGCACTTGTTAGATTGTACTGGGGCACCTTGACACTCATTTTCATTATTGGTGGGTTGTCTCGTGTTGGTTAACGGTATACATCATTGACCGGTAATCCAACGATTTCTCACATGGTCAACTTCAGCTCATTTATTCCCATTGTGTAGAATTGTGCCATAGTGATCGGTGAAGACCTCGGGTTGCATCAGCATTTCTTGGTTCACTTTTGACAGTCCATTCAGTTTCTGCCAGTGATGTCGTTCACCCTTATATGTTGCAGTGTCAGTACAACAGCATCCTATATGTTGGCTCCCGAGTTGCGTGATTGTACCATTTATTCCACCTTTTATGATTTGGTACTTGGAGATTCAGTTACTTATATGATCAGACATCCAGTTTCAGCATCATTGATCAGCTTTCTATATGTGATACTTAGACATTGATTCTGACTTGTACTTCTGGGCCATGCTCAGATGATTCATTGTGTACTTCCAGTTTAGCTATACTTGTATACATTTTGGATCTATTTTGTACTTTCGATATGATGAATTTTTGATTGAGCATGGGTATGCATGCCTCAGCATGAGTTGACTCTGTTTTCTTTCATTGGTTTTTGGCAGGCTGAAATCTGGTGAAGTCCTCTCTTGTCCTTGCGAAGTTCTTTCTATGTGCATAATACATTTCGGCCATCACGTACCCCTTCTGACCTCATATATTAGGGGGCATCTGTTATAGCATCATTTTTCACCTTCATATGATTCATGATTGCTTTTATGGCTTTGGGCACCCATTCCTACAGACTTGAACAAAATTCACTAAAAAACAGTGTTAAAATACCCATACGTGGATATGCCCAGACTTTTCCACATGTATACGCGAGTCCATATGTACTTTTCCGCTTATGCCATTAAAATCATTAAAAAATATATAAAAAATCCCTATTTTTGGGCTGGGTTGATGGTTACTCTGGTAGTTCAACCACCCCAACACATGGCCAACTATTTCCAACTGATTGAAACTACTTTGAGGAAGTATAAAAGCCCCTTATATGCATGGCCTAAGGGAGAGAGAAATTTTATAGACATTATACTCTGTTGGAATCTCAGTTCAAGTCTTATTCCCCATGCCTCCTGCACTTTCCCAGATTTATATCAGGAAACCCTTATTTCCTGGAGATGTTCATCCATTTATATGCCATCTCAAGTGCACAAGTCTTGGAAGAATCTTAGCGAGGCAAGGGCGAGACGAATCCGAACGACGGTCTGCTCGAAGATCATGGAAGGATTCATGTGATCTCTCCACTTTTACTACTATACATGATGTTCGTGATAATGAAGAACCATCTTGTTCCTGAACTCGTGTGTTAATTTTTATTTATATATGTGAAAAGATTATCATTTAAGCATTTATTATGGTTTATATAATGTTTCACATGGATTGCACTAACGTTTAGGAGAAGTATATGTTGTACAACTAGGTTTCCGTGCACGTTCTTTCTTGTTTTCCAGGTTGAAGGCGGAAGGAGAGTTGCTGGGGGTTTGCACCCCGCGGGATCTACATCGAACGTAGGACTTCGGGTGAGTTCTGGTATCGTTGTTAACTAGTCTTTTGCATTCAAGTATGGTTGTGTGTGAGTCCTTCTAAATAGCATGCCCTGCTCTGTGGAGGTTTAGACCCAACAAACCTCTAGGGTGATTTTCCCCGAAACAACTTGCCTCATGAACATAATTATTGCATATATAATATTCAATTTCATCCATAAGAGGAGAAAATGAATTATTGAAGAAATACTTAGACTTTGTTGACTTATTCAGATTATACTTAACCCTAGATTCTATAGTCTTTGTAGTTCTGTATGCTAAGCAATGAATAGTCTTGTGGCTAAAATTATGATAGTAAAAATAGTGACCATAGAAGGAATATGTATACATGGGAATATATAATCTCCTTTGAGAATTTGGCCCTTGATTGTAGAAAGGATGCATATACGATCATGGTTGCTTCTTTTCTTGTCTCCGAATTGTGCGAATTTTTTCATTTTTCTTTTATTTACTGCTTCCTTCATTGAGTTGAGGATTTCTTCCCTTCAAATAATTGACATAAATTTTTGGATTTTCATCTATTAAATTCAGAGGATATGAGTCTTTTTTATTCTGTTTCTGTGATGCATTGTATCTAAGATCATGTCTTAATTGATGGGGACCCTTCATTATTAATAATTTTATCCAATTTTTCAGATCCCTTTACAAACTTGAGATTAATATTTAATTGTGACTTAGTTTCCTCAAGATATTTCCTAGGGTTACAACCTCTGAATCAAATTTCTGAGAGTTATTCTCTTTCTCTTGAAGCTACTTCATTAGCACCTCCTCCACTTGTTTAGCTTCTTCCATGTGGAATTTTAATAGGGTTATTTCTTCATCAGAATTATTATCTCTCTCCTTGTATACTTGAATATCATTTTTCTGTTGTTTGTTAATATTTTTGAGTCTATTTATTTCCTTTAATGCATTCAGTAATTAATCTTTCTCATCAAAAATTACCTCACTATTATCTATATTAGGCGATTGAAATTCAAGAGACATGAGAATATTGTTATGAATAGAGTTATAATCACAGTCTATTTCATTATTTTATGAAATACTATCTTCATGAGAATTAAAAAATTTCTTCTTAAAGAAAATCTTCTTGACACTTTGTTTAGAAAAATTCTTCCCTTTCTCTTCATTGCCAATACTATCTTTGTATGGATATTTAACAAAAAAGTGTCATATTCTTCCATAATTAAAAAACTTAAATGGAAGCTTACCTTTTTATTTATTGGTCCCCTTTTTAAGTTTTTTGATGAAGTTTTCCCCTCATCATCTAATTCTTTTGTGCGCAACATGTATATATCGGATTTTCCACATATCAGATCATCATACAATTATTTTGTGTTCAACATATATATATCAGATTGTCCACATATCAAATCATCATCTAATCAGCAGAATTTGTATTTTAGCTTCTCATGATCTCAATTATTATGTTTCCAAATCTACAAATACAACCTTGCAGAACCAAATATTGGAAAACCAAGCCAACACAACGTTTACCATGGAAAACACCAAAGTACCATTTGATGGTATTCTTAAAATACACACAACCGTTGAATCATTTCCAATTACCATGGGAAGGCCCGTGGATTTCCTTTTTCATGCTATAGGACATAGATATGGATTACCCACTGGTTATACAGGTTGTGGATGTTGATTTCTCATTGGAAATATAGGTCGTAGACTTTTATTGCTAGTATAGAACCATCGTATACTTCAAAATTTACAGAAAACAAAAAATGTCTCCACCTAGATCAACAACATTTGCACCAAGCCATCTGCAAACATCCTTCCAAGAACCTTTAGCACCCAAATCACCTTAGAAATACGTCAATCTCATGTACAAGCACCCACGATTGTTGACACCAATTCCCATCACACAAATAATTCAATTTTTGACATCAATTCCAACACCATGTTGCCAACAAGGGGCATAATTTCCACCCATGCAAACTTGTCACGACTAAAACAAGATACAACAATTTTTCCAAGAACAACAAAAGGGTTGTAGAAATAAGATATTTTAGTTTTTATGCCTATAATAAATAAGACAAATTACAAGGTTGTAGAAAATTTGTACAATTGCACATTCTTTTATTTGTGAAATTCAAAAGTTAAAACCCTTTGTTGAGAAAAAGACCAAAAAATGTGTCATGAAACAACAGGGGAAAATTGTTTAAATTTTCCATTATAAAATGTACATTAGATTAAGGGAAATGAACCACCAATGATAAATTTTGTATGACGATATTATGTATATATATACTACTGAGTGATGCATTATTTAAGACGAGATATATTTTCTTTAGGAACAAAATGCACAATCAAAAATAAAATTTTGTGTTTTCAAAATGAAAACGGGGCACATTGTAAAATGCATGCCTTTGAGTGAACAATGCAAGCCTTGTGTTAGGAATTTCATGAAAACTTATTGAAATCATATTTCTAGTCAAAATTCATATATCTAGATGAATTGTGCACATTATTCATACCACCCTTATGAAATTTCATGGAAACACAACATTGAGGAAAATGCATACCCTGTTAGGGAAAAGTGCACTCCCTCAAGTGAAAATGCATGTTGAATGTTGGAATGGTTTTTGTACATGGTAAGGAATAATATGCACACCTTGATAAGGACATACACATGCCCTTGACATAATGTGGAAACCTATAAATACATAAACCTTAATTTATTCTTCCTTAGCCATATAAATGATCTTCATGGGAATAAGATAGAAAATTAATGGTAATCAATTATGAGATGATGATTTGAATATGCCATCGCCTATAACAAACATGAATCCAAGCATGACAAGTTATTTGAAACAAAATTAGATATATGACCTAGTTACATTTATTGTAAGTTGTAACCTATATTCAGGGTTGTACAAAATATTTGAATAATTTCATTAAGTATTAACAAATAAAACACAACATGGTCATAATACATAGAATTTTATGTTCAAGAAATTTCATTTCCAAATATTTCATAATCTCAACTTACTAGGTCAACTACACAATGTTTTATAACTACCTATACACACTAACAAATTAACAAATGGAATTGAATTGTGAGGAGAAGTATAAACATGTATGAATACATATAGTGTTGTAATTATTTCATTCCTTCAAGAATATGTATATATATATATATATATATATATATATCCAATTTTAAGGTCATGGACAAGCGAGACACCAAATTGGAAATTAGAAATTTAAAATTTGATGTACAAAAAGACCAAAATTTGTGTTGTAGGAAAAAGAATGAAAATTGTTAATTTTTCCTTCTAAAAATCCATGTCAACTTAAGGAAAATACACTTCTAGTGGTGAATTTTATATGATGAGATATTAGATATATAGTCTATTGAGTAATGCATTCCTTAAGACAAGATGTATATTCCTTAAGAAGAAAATGCATGCCTTGTGTTAATATTTGCATGATAACTTCATGAAATCATAATGTTAGATAAAATTCATATATTTACAATAATTATGCACATTATGCACATTTTCCTTATGAAGTATCATGAAAACAAGGCATTGAGTAAAATACATCCTATGTTGAGAAAAATGCACATTGAATGAATGGAATGGTTCGTGTGCATGCTTAGGAAGAATACACACACGTTGATAATAATAAATGCACGTTTTCTATATAAAAATGCATGTCATTGACATAATGTGAAAACCTATAATGCCGTAAACCATATCTCACTCTTCATTATTCATATGAATGGTTTTAATTGGAAGAAGATTTAAAACAATCACGATCTTTAAGTTTTATAACCGTATGCTGGCATAAACCCAAAATGGTTCTTCCTAATCCCATATGTCTTGTTACATTTATAACTTTGAAATGCTTTAAAAATGTCATGAAGTTGAGTTATACACATATGCACCTTATTCCCATCTTGTTTTCAAGATGTTTGAGTAAAACATAAGTGGTAAGCTGACATGGAATTTTTTTGTTTTTATCTGACTTGCATATTATTTGATGCTAGCTCAACAATTCTTAACTAGGATAAATATTGAGATAACTACCATTACCCCAACCTCGATCATAGTTTCATAATATCTTATGAAGGATTTGGGAAGTTATTATTCAGACCACAAGGAGCAATCTTATTATTATTTTGTTTCCATATCTCTATATGAGGTTTTTTTGAAAATATTATTCGTATTGTAAATATTTCTTTCCAATATGGTGAGCTTACTATAATCACTGATGATTATTAAAATTTCCATATTTTGACATGCTCCTTTCCCTATTTCTAATCCCTTTTCATATACTCATAACCTTATATTAACCCATTTTAATGCTTGTATGCAAGACTTAAGATTTATGTGTTTCAAATTACATTTCTTAGTATTCCAATGAATTTTGTTATCCCGAGGGAGAATTAGTGTATTATGTATTTACTTTTGAAATAATTTCTCATGTGTGAACAAGTTGTTATAGGAATGGGTCCACAAGCTACGAGGTTGAATATATTTGAGTTATTGGCGTAGATAATTTGTGTATCAATGTATTAAAAATATAGCATGCCATGGAGGATGAGATAGACCACCACCAATCATGTAGCGGCTTGGGGAAGATAATACAAAAAAATTTCATGGTTGCAATTATTGGAAGGAAAATTTATATGTGACCAAGTGCGATCTGAGCTTAGACAGGGACACAATAGAATACAAATATAATTATAAATAAATAGATGAAACATAAATAACTCTTCATTTCATTGATATCAAAGAACTGAAATAAGCTTACAAACAGAATGAAAATAAACTAGCTCATGTGATGGTATATTATCTCTGAGAAGAGATGTGGCAGCTCAGTGGAACTTTTATCATTGAGAAACAATGAGAAACAATAAACATCCAAAAACCTAACCCTAGGATTTGAATCACCAAAATCTAATGGGCCCCGTTGGGGTAAGTTGGAAGTCAACTTCCTGGAATCGTCACTTTCGCATACGATCTCTGTTTGGCTATCATAATTCCTCGTTTTGAAGATCTCAAAGAGGAGGCTGAAAAAAACTTGCAAATTGGATAGGTACTTTTTTGGTCTCTATGTTTTCCCTAAAAACGTCTTTTAGTACCTCAAAACAACTCTGAAAGTTTAGGACCCGAAAAAATGCCAAAAATAGTAAATTGTGCTACAATTAAGGAAACTGAAAAACTAAAAGAAACAATGGTGGGGGTCCAAGTGGAATAGTCGGGTGGCAACCAATATCCACCTAAATCAAAGTGTGCATATTTATTTGTATTATATATTTAACAGTCTCTCATGTATGTTGTTCTCAACTCGTCAGTTGGGTCAGGTTATAGCAACGCAAGGATTTACATATCCTATTAGAAAAGAAAATGCTTACCTAGTTACAATTATTTATATTGCTGGAAGGGAAAAAACATATTTATAGAGTGAGAGGAGAGAATCGTTATGCCCATCATGGTGGAAAATATGGGTATGTATATTTTCGGAAAAACCTATTACAATGAGACATGCAAAAACATGTATGGGTTCCAGGAAAGGATCTCCCGAATGTTGTGTATCTGTCATCAAACCAAGTCGAATACTTTATGAAATGGGACCTAGGGATCCCAACATCATTAATAATTATTTTTGAACATATTGTGAGAAAGTTGTTGTAACCCACATGATTAATTTCAAATTTGAAAATTAGTTAGGAGTTAGCATGAATATTGGAACTATTTATGATTTGTTGTAGCCACTTGAGAATATTTTATCTTCAAGTGGATCTATATTTAGATAGTTGTTGTAACCACTTGAGAATATTATCAACTGGATCTATATTTTGACATTTATTATAACCATTTGAGAATATCCTGTCTTCGAGTGGATATATATTTATATATTAGTTTCAAGCAATCTCATGTATAATAGAGAGTGCCATAGTTATTTTAAAAGGCTAACTCCTAGAGTGCACAATCTAGATTATCATGGCATAGAATTCAAATTTAATGAGATATATTTCCAATTCCAATTATAGATTTTATGGTGGTGTGTGATTTGGCTTGAGGTATGCTATTTTAGTTCTAATTCAATTCCTTATTCTTGGAGGAAAAGGTCATTACATTAGAGAAAATAATTGTATAGTTTGGTAATATTTCATTTCTTGAGTGTGTCTTTTTAATTATGCATCTTTATTTTAATTATATTTAATTTCCTTTTTAAGAAAGTGCATTTTAATTTTCTTCCATGACATTTCAATGTATAGATTAGTTTTTACGAAAGATTTCCAATAATGGAAGATGTGATTTGTGGAAAAATTAATTACTTAAGAAATGCAAGAAGTTTTCCTAGTGATAAAAGGGTTCCCATTATCATGATTACATGTTCAAGTATATGCATCATTGGTAGGAGTGTATTGATGCAATTTACTTTCTATGTAGAAGGATATTAGACAAAATAATGCAAGTTAAGAATTTGTATTCTACACATACAATTTACAACATCTCACAAGTATTAAAACTTTTCTAAAATTCTAGAACTAAAATTTTCAATGATGACAACCCCTATGCATTCACTGTCTCTCAAATCACTATCAAGTCTTTCACCACAATCCATACATAAATATCTCAAGCATACAATTAGTCTCTTCAAGGTGGGAAAAAATCAAACGACAACAACACGTATATCAAATTCATAAGTAAACTTTGTCATAGAAAAGCCTATGCCCTCAAGATGTTGATCTCTTCATGAAAAATATCTACCCTATATAGACCCTTCTCTACCAAAATAGTAGAAACTTAAGTTATCAAGCATATAATGGTCATGAATCTATGAAGTTTAATCAACTCCTATAATCAAGTAATTAGCACCAGGAACAATACTTTTTCTATCACACTCGAACTAACATATCAAAAGAAAAGGACATAATAGAACTACTATATATTATGATCTCTACAATAAATGTATCAACTCACTACTTTTGGAAATATCATCAAACAAATATAATTATCTTTACAATATTCCTTTCAATGGCTAACTATCAATACAACATTAATTTTGACATAAAAAACACTAGTCATACTATGTATCATATCAACAATGGCATACACATAAATCCCGAGAAAAACTATATTTATTGGTAGCTCATTGATTACGTTAGAAATAGTATTTAAATCCCACCCATCCCACATTATTTTACTCTGATTTCACCTCATCTCCGTCATTATCATTGACCTCACTTCGTTTTTTAACCATTTTTCCCAAGGGTGCCCAAGTCATCATTGTTTACAAGCACTAAATCATAATTTCCTCTCCCACTGAGCTAGGGTTTGCTATGTAATCAGAGACATATAAGCATAGGAGGAATAGTGGAGGTAATTTCATCAAGTATGAGGTCATTTTAGTACATAAACATCATGTCTCCATCATTTTTTTAGAAGTCATTCCAAGGGTCAAATCATTCACCACACATAGGGTCGGTTTTTCTTCAAATTGTGTTTGTGACCAAAAAAAGATGCATTTGAAAAAAGTGAGAGAGGTTTTTGTCCAAAATAGGTCAAGGAAGAAAAAACTCCTTTAGTTTTTACACAGGTTTTATGGATTTGGAGAAATTTCAAAAATATTGGTGCCACGGGAGAGTTGTCGCACTTCTAGAGTGGCCTTGGTAAAATCACGTTTTCTCCTAGCTGGATTGTTCAAATGACTTCCTTGATAATTCAAATGAAAACTATACTGGTATATATTTCCAATGATCTATCATGAGCTCAATTTTGAGTTGATGAATGCCCCCAAACATTTCCTTCAACATCACTCTGCATTTCAGCACCCTTATTCTACACTTTTTTACTAGTATTGGGAAAATAAACTTTTGACAAGGAAAATCAACTCCAATCATTAAAAAAAGGTATATTTAGAAAGTAGACAGGATAATATTTCCAACGAGCTATCTTGGGCCCAATTTTGATGCCGGGAATGCATTCAAATGTGGTCTGCAAAAGGGTGTTGGACACAGAGAGCGTGTTTGCTTGAAAAAAATGTGCAAAACATGAGAGGGCGTGTTTTTCCTGGTCCCTATGTGTTTGGTAGAAACTCTAGTGTATTTTATAACGGTGTTGCACGTTTAGCCTGGTCACTGCGTGTTTACCTTGGACGTTGCGCATTCACCCAGAAACCTTCAATTTTTTTTTTTCCAAATTTCCATCTCACAGTTTCATTCCCAAACTTCACACATTGATTCTTCATGCCTCCATATGCCAGTAAGTAACAAATATTCATCTCTCTATTTTATAAAATATCAATTTTATGTGTGATTTTGCTTAAGTGAATTTATTGCCTCCTAAATTCAAAAACCATAGTTTTCATTAAAATCTAGTTTACATTCTAAAATTGGTCCCTAAGCCTTCATATACTCTTCCTCACATCCTAAAACACTTTCCCAACTCCCTACATTTATATCCCCATTCCCTAGAATATCATATCATTTAAAAAAATAAGTCCTAGGGTTTCACTTGCCTTGGATCCCTTCCATATTCTCATCTCCTTTGTATCCTCACACCACCCTTCACTTGATACACTTTCATTTTATTTCATCATATCCCTAGGGTTTTGACACCAAGAACAGCATGGATGAAGAGGAGAAAAGAAGTCAGAGTGAGAAGGATGAATGTAAAATCATAAATACAATAATCAAAGGTAAAGAGGCTAAGATTAGTTAGCTCAAATCTAGTCTTGAGAGGGCTAAAAATGTGATTCACTTTCTTGAGCATGAAAATGAGCAGCTGAAGACCAAACACACCATTGATGAGGTGAGATGCATCAAAGCACAAAGAGAAGAAGATGAGGCTAAAGATTGAAGAGACATTAAAGAAGTTTGGTGAACCTGATGATGAGGAGGATCGACCTCCAAGATAGAGGCCTAGGACTAGAGGGCTACAAAGAGGTATAGCCCTAAAGAGACAAAGGGAAGCTTTCCTAGTTGATCAGTTGACCTTGAATGAGCAGATTTCCATACAAATCAATGAGAACAGGGAACCATGGCTTGATAGAGCCAATCTACACTTGGAAAAACTGCTAGAGAAGGCCAACAAGAATAATGACTTTTTGAGGACAAAGGTCAAACTTCATGCACAGAAGGCTCAATATACTTTCTAAGGTGACACTACATGCCTCAAACACATGATCAGAAAATATCCCACCAATTTTGACAAAGTTTTGGCAAATTTAGCATTTCGGTACATTTTTGTGTTTTTAAGGGTATTTTTTGCACAGTAAAATTGCTCAATGCACAGCACCTTGTATGCTACGCTCTTTTTTGAGGAATCTAATGGACAAATGGATACCACCAGAAGATTCATAATGATGAGGACATCAACCCTGTGCATTTTCTAAGCTTCTGGAGGAGAACTGGTCACTGAAAAAGACAAAAAACCATCAAAAGAACATGTTTCTGCCTCAATTTTTTCTTGGTCACTGCACATTTACCAATCTTCGGAGAAGTGCTTTTTGACAGGGAAAATGGGCTTCATTTTTCAAATTGAAGGTAGTTCTGGAAATTAGACTTGAATGGATTTCCAACAAACCATCTTGGAGCTAATTTAGACATTGGGAAGGCACCCAAATTCAACCTTGAACAGAGAGGACACATCTGACAGGAAAAGGGCGCGTTTAACAAGAAAATGGTGCATTTGGCAGTCTTCTTAAATTTTTTGAGTTTCACTCCAGTTTTTTGGGAAATGTTGAATTTACCTATGTAAATGATGAACATGAATGTAACTATAATGTTTTTACTACTTACTAGGGTAAATACATTAGGTAAGTCAAGCAAATGAGGTGTAATTAATCAGTTCACTTGAGATAGGAATGCGTCACTTTGATCATCCTATACTCTAGCTATCAGTTCAGGTTTTTGTGTAATATCTTTCTCACCTCATGGATTCGACCCCTTAGGATGAGTGAAGGTGGTTTTCATGTCTATTTAGCTCATTTCTTCACATTAGTCAAAGGTTGGAATCCATTTGATTTTTCTAGTTGATCAAGGGAACTTGTACTCAGTTTTGGCCAAGCTAATAAAGAGGAGTTGTGGCTACCTTTATGGGATACCTGTGGTATTGAATGTCTTTCATAGCTTCTTCTTTAGTCACATATGTTTGAATGTATTTTTCATGCCACTTTCATTTCTATGTTATGATATTTTACAAGTTAGAAATTTAGAATACATGTTTATCATGCTCTGTTTTGGGTAACTGATCATATTTTGTTCATTATCTTCTATCTGAGAGAAAAAAAATCTCTTATGCTTTCATCAACCTTATTATAGTTTCAAAACCATTCCAAAACCATTTCCTTCAAGTGATTGGCATTGTACCTACCTTTCCCCATTGATCCTTGCAACCCTAACTCATTTTCCCTGACCTGGCTTTACTTGGCCTAATTCCCTTATCCATTTATTTCCCCAAGTAAATCAAATCAAAACAACCCCCTACACTCTACATCTAGCCTAAAACCCTAATTTCTCCAGCCCTCCTGGCTGTGAATTTTTTGGGGAGAGGCCTCTCTGGTTTGATAGGGCTAGCTATCAAGTCAAAATCTCAGTTTGTGGTTACCTCTGTTGGGATTCCTTCCTTAGCCTTGGGAATATGGTGTAGTGATAAAAATTTTGCATCGTTACTGGGGAACGAAAGACAAATATTCCCTAGGAAAGAACGACAAAGATCAGATCTTATTGTTGATTATGAACACCGATCAAGCACAAGAAGGCTATGCAAAATTCACCTAGTGACTCCAATGTTGAAAAATCCCAAGATTCATAATTGTCATGTCGACTTCACTCTTCAAAAACTGATAGCCTGAAGAACTTCTTGGTGACTCACTATTTTCAAAATGGATTTGATTGCTTGAAGGTATGCTCCTATGAATCAAGCTCATATTCTTGGTTTTCTGAACTGTATTCCTTGTATAGATTGGAAACTAGTATTGTCAAAGTTTAAGGGTCAAGATGGTGATGATGCTTGTTTGCATTTGGTAAAATTACATTTGCATATTCATAGGCTAAATATTGAGTTTCCTAAAGATTGTTTAATGAATATGTTTATGGCTACCTTGGAGGAAAAAGCGAGATCGTGGTATGAGGATCTACCATGCATCTATTAGTTTATACTCTCTAAAGGACTTTCATTCAGTTTTCTTTCAACATTATCAAAGCTCTAATTCTTCCTTGTCAATGATTAATAGTCGTTGTGATATCTATGATAATTTCATTGAGTTTCTTGAAAATTTGTATGGGGATGAAGAATGTTTAGATGATGAGATCATAGAATCCCTTCATGATTTTTCTTCCCAACAAGAATTAACAGTTTCCTGTTTGGATGAAGAGATCCTTGAGCCTTTGCATGACAATATTTTTCATCACCAAAAAGAGAAAGTGTTTTCTATCATGGAAGAAAAAGAGGATGTATATTGTCTTGATGTTCATAAAGGCTTCCCATAAGAGACAATTCTTGCAGCAATACAACAAGTTGATCAGCCAAAGGTTAAAAAAGATATTCAACATCCTTGTGAATCTTTAGGAGAGAAAGAAGACAATTACTATGTTATCAAAAGAAAGAAAAAATTACTTTCTCCTCTGTCTAAAGATGAGATAGATCAGCTCCTGAACAGTCATATTAAAACCCAAGCTAATGTAGGTTTGCAGTTTTCACATAGTCAAGAATGTGTTGGTAAAACTTCTTCCATTTAAAATGAAAATCTAAGTTTAAATGAGGAAAATCTTGAAACTAGATTTATAGATCATCATGAAGAAATACAATCTCTTTTTTAAATGTTCATATTTGATGAAGTTTCTCCCGAATCTGATTTGCCTAAGTACGATAAATTTGAAGATAATTTTGATGAGGAACTTGATGAAAATATACAGGAAATTTTTGTGAGTAAACCAATTTATGATGATGATTCCCTACAAGAAGATCAGGTAGATGATACTATTTTCTTTCATGGAGATGATAGGGCTGTCATGTTTGATAATTTTGAAGAATGTTTCTTGTTTAAGGATGACTTAGACTATGAATTTGAGGAGTATGAACTAGAGAGAGATATTATGCAAGAGATAGAATCATAATTTCTCATGCTTAAGGAATTTTCAGCCAACACTCAGATAGCAGAAGGTTATACTTCCCTATGCCTTCCTATCGATCAACAACTAAGTGTCATTTCAGATCAGAATGAAGGGAGTACTTGTATTTTTGTTGTTGGATCTCAAGATAAGGTAATTCTTCATGATTTTCAAGATCCCTTCGGCAGTCTTTTGCAATCATTGCAGAAGATGAATTTTGTCTTCTTTTTCAGCATAATTCTTGGTTTCAGTTTTTATTGTGAGTTTCCTACATGTACATCATTCTGCCTTCTCAAGTAAAGTGAGAGAAGAACTTCAGTAAGTAGCCATATCCTGGATTGGTTACATTGTAAGGATCATTTTAACTAATCAAAAATTGTGCAGTAGATTAGAGTAGGTTGGTATCATTTCAGTTTGATTTTATTTTATTTTCAGTAAGTGTTGACACAATTCATCAAGGTTTGAAGCCCGAGGTGAAGGCCCTAAGGCTTTGATGATCTGTTATTGTGGGTTGAAGTTTTTAGTGTGTTTTCAATTTTAGTTTTAGTTTCATTTTACAAATTGGACTCCATTTCCCAATGGATAAGTCATTGATATAAAAATTCAGAGATCTGCGGTTCTTGGCACCTCCAAGGAGCTACCATCGCCAGTTGGAGCCGATGTTAGCACTGGTATTTACATCCCACCCATCCAACCTTATTTTAATCTTCTTTCCCCTCATCTCTGTCATTATCATTGACCTTGATTCATTTTTTAACCAGTTTTTCAAAGGGTGCCCAAGTCATCATTGTTTACAAGCACTAAACCCTAATTTCCTCTCCCATTGAGTTAGGGTTTTCTATGGAATCAGAGACATTTGAGCAGATGAGGCATAAGGGAAGTCATTTCAGCAAGTATGAGGTCATTTCAGTACATAAACATCATGTCTCCATAATTTTTTGAGAAGTCATTCCAAGAGTCAAATCATTTGCCACACATAGGGTCGGGTTTTCTAAAAACTGTGTTTCTGACCAAAAAAAGATGAATTTAAAAAAAGTGAGAGAGGTTTTTGTCCATCATAGGTCAAGAAGAAAAAAATCCTTCATTTTTTACATAGGTGTCATGGTTTTGGAGAAATGTCAAAAATACAGGTGCCACAGGAGAGTTGTTGCACTTCTAGAGAGACCTTGGGAAAATCAAGTTTTCTCCTAGCTGGAGTGTCCAAATGACTTTCTTGATAAGTAAAATGACAACTTGACTGGAAGAGATTTCCAATGATCTATCATTAGCTCAATTTGGAGGTTAGGAAGGCCCCCAAACATTTCCTACAATATCACTCTGCATTTCTGCACCCTCATTCTGCACTTTTTGACCAGTCTTGGTAAAATCAACTTTTGACAAGGCAAATCAACTCAAATCATAAAACAAAAGTTATATTTGGAAATGATATAGGAAAATATTTCCAAAGAGCTATCCTGGGCCCAATTTGGACACCAATAAAGTATCCAAATGTGGTATGCAAAAAGGTGTTGCACACAGAGGGCGTGTTTGCTTGAAAAAACTGTGCAAAACATCAGAGGGCGCATTTTATCTGGTCGTTGCACGTTTGGAAAAAAATCCAGTGTATTTTCTAATGGTGCTTCATGTTTACCCTGGTCATTGCGCATTTACCTTGGATGCTACGCGTTCACCCAAAAATCTTCAAAACATTCTCTGCCAATTTTCTATCTCATAGTTTCATTCCCAAACTTTGCACAGTGATTTTTCATGCCTCCATATGCCATTAAGTAACAAATTTTGATCTCTCCATTTTATCAAATATCAATTTGATGTGTGATTGTGCTTAAGTTAATTTAGTGCCTCCTTATAAATTCAAAAACCCTAGTTTTCATTAAAATCTAGTTTACATTCTAAAACTGGTCCCTAAGCCTTCATATACTCTTCCTCACATCCTAAAACACTTTCCCAACTCCATATATTTATATCCCTATTCCCTAGACTATCATATCCTTTAAAACTAAGTCCTATAGTTTCACTTTCCTAGGCTCCCTTCCATATTCCCATCTCCTCTGTTTCCTCACACCACCCTACACTTCATACACTTTCGTTTCATTTCATCATATCCCTAAGGTTTTGACACCAAGAACATCATGGCTAAAGAGGAGAACATAATTCATAGTGAAGAGGATGAAGGTAAAATCAAAAATTCATTAATAAAAGGTAAATAGGCTAATATTAATGAGCTCCAAGCTAGTCTTGAGAGGGCCAAATATGTGATTCACATTCTTGAGCATGAAAATGAGCAGTTGAAGACCAAACACACCATTGATGAGGTGAGATGCATCAAAGCAAAACGAGAGGTACAGAAGGCTAAAGCCTTGCTTGAAGAGACATTAGAGAATTTTTGTGAACCTGATGATGAGGAGGATCAACCTCTGAGACAAAGACCTTGGACTACAGGGCTAAAAGAGCTCTAGCCCTAGAGAGAGAAAGGGAAGCTAGCCTAGTTGACCAGTTGACCCTGAATGAGTAACTTGCCATAAAAATCAATGAGAACAGGGAACCATGGCTTGATAGAGCCAGTCTACACTTTGAAAAGCTACTAGAGAAGCCCAACAAGGATAATGACTTGTTGAGGACAAAGGTCAAACTTCATGCCCGAAAAGAGAGAATTGCATTGGCTAAGCTCAAAAGAGCCAACACCAAAATTGAAGACTTGACCAAACAAGATGAGAAAAGGAGGCTAGATATACTTATCGAGGTGACACTCCATGACTCAAACACATGATAAGCAAATATTCCACCAATTTTGAAAAAAATTTGGAAAATTTAGCATGTTGTTACATTTATGTGTTTTTAAGGGTATTTTTTGCACAAAAAAATTTATAAACATGCAGCACCTTGGACGCTATGCTATTTTCTAAGGCATATAATGGAAAAATGGCCACCACCAACATATTCATAATGATTAGTACATCAAACATGTACATTTTCTAAGATTTTGGAGGAGAACTGGTCACTGAAAAAGACAAAAAACCATAAAAAAACCATGTTTTTGCCTTAATTTTTGCCTGTCGCTACGCAATTACCAGTCTTGGGAGAAGCAATATTTGATAGGAAAAATGGACTTCATTTTTCAAACTAAGGTTATTTATGGAAATTAGACTTGAAGGGATTTCCAACAAGCCATCTTGGAGCAAATTTGGACACCCGGAAGGCAACCAAATTTAGCCTTGAACAGAGAGGACACATCTAACAGGAAAAGGGTGCGTTTAACAAGAAAATGGTGCATTTGGCAGTCTTATGAAATTTTCTCAGTTCCACTCTAGTTTTTATTTTTATCTTGGTAAATGTTGAATTTACCTATTTAAATGATGAATATGAATGTAATAATCATGTTTTTACTATTTACTAGGGTAAATACATTAGCTAAATCAAGCAAATGAGGTGTAATGAATCAGTTCACTTGAGATAGGAATGAGTCACTTTGATCATCCTATACTCTAGCTATCAGTTCAGATTTTTTTGTAATATCTTCCTCACCTCATGGATTCTACCCCTTAGGATGAGTGAAGGTGGTTTTCATGTCTATTTAGCTCAGCTCTTCACATTATTTAAAGGTTGGAATCAATTTGATTTTTCTAATTGATCAACGGAACTTGTACTCAGTTTTGACCAAGCTAATAAAGGGGAGTTGAAACTACATTTATGGGATACTTTTGGTATTGAATGTCTTTCATAGTTTCTTCTTCAGTCACATATGTTTGAATGTATTGTTCATGTCACTTTCATTTCTATGTTATGATCTTTTACAAGTTAGAAGTTCAGAATACATGTTTTCCATGCTCTGTTTTGGGTAACTGATCATATTTTTTTCATTATCTTTTGTCTGAGAGAAACAAATCTCTTATGCTTTTCTCAACCTTCTTACAATTTAAAAACCATTCCACAACCATTTCCTTCAAGTTATTTTCATTGTGCCTACCTTGCCCCATTGTTCCCTGCAACCCTAACTCATTTTCCCTGACCTAGATTTCCTTAACCTAATTCCTTTATCCACTGATTTCCCAACCAAATCAATTCAAAAAAACCCCCCGCACTTTATATCTAGCCTTAAACCCTAATTACTCCAGCCTTCCTTGCTGTGACCTTTTTGGAGAGAGCCCTCTCTGGCTAGCTATCAAGTCAAAATCTTGGTTTGTGGTTACCTATGTTGGGATTCCTTCCTCAACCTTGGGAATCTGGTGGATTAATAACAAATAATATAACCATTTCAATAATCATTGAACCTCAATGAATAAAATAAGCATACTTAAGGTTCACACGACTGAGCAAGCAACATTCTCTATCCAAGCTTTGTTCATAGGTATCACATTCACATCACATCACACACATATCATCAAATAAATCTATGTGTTATGTCATTAATATATTTCAAAACCCTCATAGAACCTTTGGAGAAGCTTCAATTGAATGTTAATCATTATATATGCTACCATAAATCCAAACAAATTGATTTTTGAAACTATATAAAATATGTTCTAAGTGGAACCATTTCTGAGATCTAGTTTTTCATATCCCAATTAATATATGATGTGTATATATTAAGTCTGAACAAACTGTAAAATTCAATATATTCTTACCCAGAACCAAACCATCATATTTCTACACTTCCATATCGCTCAATGCTTGAGTAGATTTTACCCTTGCGCACTAGTGCGATCATCGGTTTCAGAACATAGCGAGACATAACTTAGAAAAATTGCACACTAGACTGATCAAACTCTTTGTCATTTTATATAATTTTATCCTTAGGATTTCCATAGGAAAATCCATGGATTTTATTGATGAATTTTTTGACTGGATCAATTGAATGTTGCATCTTCCTTGCGTTCATAAATTCCTTGGGAAATTCACTAGTTTTCCTTGCTTTTCTCAATTTATCCACCTAAAAATCATAACACACTCTGTCTTCTCAGGAACTTTGTTATAACACATGTAATATGATCTATAAGGTGTCTTATAACACTACGTGCCAAATTATTCAGTTGCATTACTAGGATCCTCTACCCAAAAATTGCTTCAATACTTCCAGAACCTATCCAACATCTCCAAAACCTATCCAACCATTTCTATAACCTGTCCAAATTCCTATGAAAGCATCTATACATCATCATAAGACTCCATATTTCTAAATGCCTCTGCATCCTCCTACAACTCTACTTCTAATCACCAAGAGTGTGATACGATCTAGGTTGACATAGTGTGACAAGATCACGATCCAAGTTGACATCAAGACCAACACACTAACCATAATTCCAACAATACCCCGCTTTGGAATTATTTTAAACCTCCTGAAAAACACCAAGTCCTTCTCTCCCCCTTTGACGTCAATGGAAAGGGGAAATAACAGGCCGAGAGAGGTACTCCCCTAAAACTTCTCAACCCCAAGTTGACTACAAAATTGATACAACATAATCTTGTGATATAATATGATGTTTCTCCTACAAGATAAGTATGTGAGACAAAGAACTAAGCTACACAATATACCTCTTATTCTACCCATGCTCCCCCTAATCATATGATGGGACTGCAATCATACTCTCTTTTGTTGTTGTACCAACACTTTTTCTTCTCTACAATAAGCCTCATTACCAATTGTAAGAGACTAACCAAAGGTGTACAATATAAGTATATATCTACTTGAAGAAAATACATGGTTGTATATGACTCTTCTATAGCATGCCTATCACCAACAAATTAATCATGACTACATGGACGCAAGTTACATCATTCCATTAAATGACCCAATAAAAAATGAGATAAGAGCTATGTCAATGACATATGTCTTATAAAAATAATAGCAAAAAACAAAATGATATCAATACATGTCTTATACAGATGCTTACATGGAATCCATGAGTAATAACATGTTCTCTATGAAGCAATAATGAAAGTACTATACCATAGCAAACACTAACACGTGACTACTTTCAACACCTTAGTCCTAATTTGAACTCTCAACACCAATGTCAACAAGAGAAATATAACAAGTTCCTCCAAACAATGTATTTTCACTTTTATGCTAACAAGGGACCATAATGCCAATAATGAACCACTCACAGACCAAAAGCATCTAAAGTACTCTTGTGCCATTAAATATATGTAGAAAATGAAACTTATTAGCAACATATCAAATACCAATCAACATCTTTATAGAAAAGTCATGACAAGAACACAAGATAACCACTATAATGATAATATGAATCATGGAATAGTGATAAAAACATATAATTACTCCTCATCAATGAAAGTGTTATATCATCATGAGGCTTATCCACATATAAGTATACTTCTATAACACCAACTTTAGCTTTGGTCAACAAATCAACAAGCAACACAAGAATCTATGAAACATCATCAATGTGAATCCAAATAAGTAATGCATCTAAGAGGAAATCTAAGTGACAACACCAATAATATAATATTTTGCAACAAAGCACTACTAAGAGCTTATGACCACATTATAATTAATATCAACATACTCCCTTCATGTATAGTAAAGGTCACAATCCCCAAGAAACATAATATCATCATAGGAAACATAAATACTCCCTAATCCAACTCACTCTAACTCATAAGCTTCATCACAATTCAACCATGTACGTTGCATCATTGAGTTTTATTTTCCCTTGAAGCTTCTTAATAACATTTTAAATTGTCTAATTGAATGAAATTTCACAAATATCCAAAATGGTGATGTTCTGACTTCTAGAAATCCCACGACTACTTTACTAAAAGATCGATAAGTATAAGCGTCCAAATCATATTCAATGTTTGGGATATTCAAACCATGAGGAATATCTATAATAACTAGGGAATAATCCCTTTTAGGTATGATTTTTGCAATGCCTTCACAATCACCTAGTATTATTTGATATTGGATAGTGTGGAGCAGATTCCAAATGAAATGACTAAGACTGGGATCAAGTGAAACATTACTAAGATGTTTATTTCTCATCTTTTCCATTTTAATTTTCTCAATAAAGCTTCTGAAACTATTTGGTGCTCCATTTTCATCCTTCTTCACCTTTAACGAAGTAAAAAAATATATGTATAAGTTATAAAATAAAAATAATATACATATGAATAGAAATGAATGTGTAAATCAACATGCCTTTTTAAATGCAAGATAAAAATCTTTTAGCACTGATGTAGAACTTGAATATGGGTAGTTGCGTACAACATCATCCGAACCATCTTCATCAAAAAAATTAACCATTTGTTCTCATATTCTCATATAAACCTTGTGACTGAATAAATAAAGAAAAAAATGTTAATATAGTGAAATATATAAAAAATATTTAGAAATTTAATTTGCCACCTTTTGAATTGATTTTTTCCTCAATTTGATAACCTATTTCCATGCAGCATTCCTTCTGAAAGGCTAAATCAACCTTTGTCTTATCCCCACCACATTTTTCTTCAAATCAATTATGAATAAATCTAACCATTTGGATGAAAGTCATATAAATCCTATACTCATTATCTGTATAATGATCCCACGCTAATAACTTTGCTTCTGTATCTATTAAACCATCATAAATGATACATTTCATTGTTTCAAAACATGGGTTATTGGGATATTCCTCCATCAATTTCCTTTGAGCTTCTACATAATGGTTCCCCCCAAGTACATAATATTTTTATTCAAAAATTTTTAACTTGTCAAATGTTTCTTTGTTGGGAACCTGAATTGGATCAACAAGAAGCACATAATCAACCAAATGTGCATATAGATTGTACCTCATCAATGTTTTCAAGTTGTGAACATGCAAGTGGTGTGGCTTTCTAATTTGATATTTAAATTGTCCTTCATCTGGCTTGTATATTTGACTAACATTAAGTTGAAATGACTAACCGACCTCAATTAAAATTGTCTTCATCTAGTGATGTCTAATGGCATTTTTTTTCTTAATAATGCCATCCTCTAAATCAGCTCCTGGTGTAATGATTTCCCTGCTTCCTTTTGAGTTTTCACTAGGACCTTGAATATTGTCCATGGTTTTTTTAGAATGAGAAACTTTTAATTCCTTCCTCCTATTGGTTATCATATTTTCTTCAACAAAACCAATCTCCTCATCATAAAATAGAAGTGAGACATCCTTGGGCATTTTGTTTTTCTCTTTGTAGAAATTATATAACTGATATGTTATATGTATAAGATTCTCCTGATCACACACTATTTGACTTCATGAACAATAAAGAATCTATTCCACCATTGATCATCACATGCGGAAATTAACACAATTGCAATGCACACATGAAACCATAAAAATTCACACACATTAACACAGTGATTCAACGGGAAAGCCTGAAGCTAAAAACCCCAACTATCTATATATAATATATGTCATATAGATTATGTAACAATACTCATACAAAGCTTCTCACAAGCTCTCAGTACAATACAATTTCTACACACTAATCAGGTCCTGATCTTGCAAATCCATGCACCGATGTCTGCCACCTGCTAGCCTGCCTCTACTGCGCAATCCCTGCTGAAGAATGGCTCTGAATGAACTCAAATCCACTTGGCTTGCACTGCGCAATCCTCATTGACAGCTCCATCAATACGTGGTGCAAACTCTTGCAACACTATAGTCACAACTGATAGTCACACTTGCTCTTTCACCTACCTCTCCACTGGTCTCCATTGAAACTGTCCATGCACTGTAGTTAACTGATGTATTCTTCAGTTGATGAATGAGTTATTAATTATTGAATTAATTATTAATTAATTCACACCACTCTCACTAGTGTATCAATAAGTTAGACTAGATACCACTAGCTCAACTGTGTCTAACTAAGTTAAACTGAACACAACTCCATCAACTACTTCTACAACTCCACCAAACTCTGTCACATGAGTTATAACTGATGTCTCCATGCAATAGCTCCACTTAATCCTCAGGAATATATTAATTCATTCTGTCAGCTCCTGTGCCACATCTGTGCACTTAACTGAAGTGCTCCAAGAGAATAAGATAATGTATAGAGTCCAAATATTATTAAGAGCTAATAATATTCGACATATCTCTTTTTAGACTGGCAATCTAAAAATAGATTCCGCCCAATATGTCAAAAAATAGAAGTCCATCTATTTTTCCAACTTGACCAACCATCCACAAATAGTATCCTGCAACTCATAGAATATGATCGACATGTCTAAAAATAGACATAGTCTAAAAATAGACTTTGCGCCAAAAATAGCCTGCAGGCCCACTTAGTGAAGGTGACTCTTTTCACTAAGCTCATCATCTTGTGGCAATCTCAACACTCCCTCTCAACAAGATAGGGATTATCTACCACCCTGATCCTGTCTCTATGGTATTCGAATTTTCTCCTGGTGAGCACCTTCATCAGAATATCAGCATCCTGATCCTCCGTAGGAATGTAAGATAGTAACATGATCTTCTGCTGCACACAATCTCTAATATGATGGTACCAGTCCGTGAAGCCATGCAGCTTCAACTCATCTGACTGTCTGTACCAAAGTCCAAATCCTAATGTGCCTCAGAGATATCTCAATACATGCTTACTTTCCTTCCAAAAGAGCTTGGTAGGCTTAACCATAGCTTGTGAATGCTGGTTAACAGTGTAGCATATGTCCGGTCGTGTATTGACTAGATACATGAGAAAACCAACCAAATGTTGATAAAAAGTGGCATCCACTACCTCTGTCGATGTAGCATCCTCTTTCCTCCAACCACCAGGAAGAGAAGTGTCGATAGGCTTGTAGCCTTGCATGTTGAACTTCTCCAGTATCTCCCGGGCATACTTGCCTTGAGACACAAACAGTCCATCCTTTTGCTACCAAATTTCCAATCCTAGGAAATAATGAAGGAGGCCCAAGTCCTTCATCTCAAACTATTTTGCAAGATCAGCCTTACATGAGAGATCAACTATTCATCATCGGTCAGTATCAAATCATCTACATAAAGTACAATGATCAGCAACTTACCCTCAACCAAAATCTGGTACAGGATTGGATCCGCCTCACTCTTGGTAAAACCAAGTCCAGTGAAATAACTGTCTATCCGTGTGTACCAAGCACGAGGTGCTTGTTTCAGCCCATACATCACTCTCTTAAGCCTGCACACATGAAACTCGCTACTGAAGATTTCGAAACCTTCAGGCTGCTCTATTTACACCTCCTCCTCAATGAATCTGTTGAGGAACGCAGTTTTCACATCCATCTGATGAATGTGCCAACCCATCTACGCTGAGAGAGCCAGGATGCTCCGTATGGAAGAATACCTTGTGACAGGTGCAAAGGTTTCTTCATATTCGATCCCCTCAATCTGTGAGAATCCCTGTGCAAAAAATCTTGCCTTGTACTTCTTGATGCTCCCATCAGTAGTTTGCTTCAATTTTTAGATCCATCTCAAACCTACCACTGATTTCCCTTTCGGCCTTGGGACAATCTCCCATGCACTATTTCTGACAATCAAATCAGACTCTTCCACCATGGCATCTACCCATGCAGGTTCCTCCACAAATTTCTCGAAATAGGATGGCTCTGTCACGATACACTTGCTCATCAGAGCCATGTATCTAGTATATCGATCAGGTCACTGTCTCTGTCTGCGTTGTGATGTAGGTGCTCCTACAATCTTCTCTGCATCAAGTTTAAGTCGCTCAGCTTCTGTAGTGCGCTTCCACCCTGTGATGTTTGGCGCTGCATGAGCGGTTTATTCCACTCCATGAACCTCCTCTTGTGGCTGATCCGCATCCTGAGGCTCATCCTTGGAACTAATAGCTCCTCATCTGCATGCAAGTGTAGCTCCCTCTCAAGTGAACACTTCATGGCTTTCTCCTCATGAAATTTGATATCCCGTCGCACAACAGTCTTCTGACTATCTAGAAAATACACACAATAGTTGTGGGGTGTTTATGTGTACCCCAAAAATATCCCAACCTCTACGGTCGGCTCCAGCTTCTTTTTGGCATCCTTCGTCACATGAATGTAAACAGGTGAGCCAAAAATATTCAAATGAGAAATATCAGGCTTCTTACCAGAAAACGCCTCTTCGGGTGTACTCATGCCAAGTACTCTATGAGGACAATGGTTTTGCACATAAACTGCAGTATTGCATGCTTCTACCCACAAATGTATGGGAAGGCCCTGATCATGCAACATCGCCCGTGCAGCACCCATGATCATTCTGTTCTTTTGCTCCACGACCCAATTCTGCTGTGGGTTATGAGGCGCTATAAGCTCTCTTCGAATTCCTTCTGTGCTGCAAAAGTCCTTGAATTCTCTAGAGATTAATTCACCAACATTATCACTCCTTAGAGCCTTCACCTGCTTCCCCGAATCTTTCTCAAACAGTGCCTTGAACTCACAAAAATTTGAGTATGTCTCGCTCTTCTTCTGCATGAAGAAGGTCTAGCACTTATGAGAAAAGTCATCAACAAATATCACATAATACCTGTGCTTTTTTTTCGAAGCTACTGAGAAAGGGCCACACACGTTTGTGTGAATTCTCTCAAGGATCGTCGTGGCGTGACTATCCTTCTCATGAAAGGTGGATTTCATAAATTTTCCCAAAGTACATCTTTTGCACTGATTTGACTGTGCAAGTGTACCCTTGGGAAGCCCGGTAGAAATCTGCTACAAAATTTTCAAAGTGCCATGGTGAATATGGCCCAATCTCATGTGCCACAGTTCACCCTCATCCCGGCTCACCACTGCTTTTGCTTTGCCTGCCATTTCTATGCATCCATCTACCTGCAATTTATAAAGGTTCTTAACTCGAACCCCTATTCTCCGGGTTTCACCAGTTTCCTTACTGCGTAGGAAATCCTTTCCCTCGCTAAAGACAACATCATATCCCTTGTCTTCCAACATAGCCACAGAGATCAGATTATTCTTCAATCCTAGAACATGCATGACATCCTTCAATATGAAAGGTTTACCAGAATCCCTCTCAAAGGAAATGGTCCCGATACCAGTCGCACTATATCTACCATCATCACCCATCTCGATGTGCACTCCAAGATCCTTCTCATCCAGATCACTAAACAAATATTTGTCTCTGGTCATATGAAAAGACGCACCACTGTCAAGAAACCACACTGATCCCATCACACTTGAGACCAAGCATGCAATCAGCGAAAAATCCAGCTCAAACTGTGAGGCTAAGGCCTCTCTAGCTGCAGATCTAGCAGCCTGCTTATTTTTCTTCTGCTGTGGACAATTAGTGGCGTAATGTTCGTGTTGGTGACAGTGAAAGCACTTCACCTTGGACATGTCCTGCTTCTTGCCTTTCGCACCGAATTGAGAAGGAATTTTCTTTCCCTTCCCTTTCCTTGCTTTGGCAACTAAAGCACAATTTTCTTCATCTTCATTCTTCGATGAAGATCCATCCCTGGTACTCCACCTTATCTCCTCCTGCACAATATCTGACCAAATTTGCTCCCATCCCGACATTTTCTCCCGACCATTGACAGAGTCCTCATAGGAATTCAAACTCTTCGGAAGCCCAAGGAGAGCCAAGCTCACCAATTCCTCTTCATCTACAGTAACCCCCACACTTCCCAGCTCATCCCTGCACTGGACGAACTTCGTGAGGTACTTGGGTATACTTTCGCCCTTCTCCTTTTTAATTTTTCTGAGCTTGTCTTTAAGCACCAACTTCCTCTAGTTGCTCTTGCTTTGGAACAATTCTGTCAAATCTTTCCACATCAAGAATGGAAAATATTTACCATGAAGGCTGGACACTATGTGATCCTTCACACCTTCCAACAGAATCCTTCGACATTTTGTTGTCTTATTTTGCCATGCATCAAGTGCGGCAGCATCGCTAGAAGCAGGTTTTGGAATTTCTACATCTATGAACTCCTTCAACCCATTATCCTCCAGCACCACCTCCATCCTGTCCTTCCAAAAAATATAATTTGAGCTGACCTCAAGGGCATACTCCAATTTCAATCCGTTGAAAGACATCTCAACTTCGACACCAAGAAAACACTGCTGCAAATTCGAATTCCACCAGCACAAAACTCAACGGCTTCAATAATTGCAATATGCTCCAATGATCAATATCGCTCTGATACCATGTAGAAATTATATATATTATTTGTTATATATCTAAGATTCTCCTGATCACACACTATTTTAACTTCATGCACAATACAGAATCTATTCCACCATTGATCATCACATGTGGAAATTAAATCAATTGCAATGCACACATGAAACCATAAAAATTCACACACATTAACATAGTGATTTAATGGGAAAGCCTGAAGCTAAAAACCCCAACTATCTATATATAATATATGTCATAGAGATCATGTAACAATCCTCATACAAAGCTGAACATGTCAAGCTCTCAATACAATACAATCGCTACACACTAATCAGGTCCCGATCTTGCAAATCCATGCACCGATGTCCGCTAATTCGATAGCCCGCTCTACCTACAATCCCCGTCGAAGAATGGCTCGAATAGTCTCAAATCCAATTCGGATTTCAATCGCGCACCTTCATTGCGCCTCCATCAATGTGAGGTGCAAACTTATGCAACACTATAGTCATTCACACTTGCTCTCTTTCTCACCTACCTCTCTCCACTAGGTCTCCACTGAAACCGCCATGCACTATAGTTAACTGTTGTATTTTTCATCTGATTAATGAGTTATTATTTGTGAATTAATTAACTAATTAATTCACTCCACTCTCACTAGTGTATCATTCAGTTAGACTAGATACAACTAGCTCAACCGAGTCTAACTGAGTTAAACTGAATACAACTCCATAACTACTTCTATAACTCCACCAAACTCTGTCACATGAGTTCTAATTGAAGTCCTCATGCATTATCTCCAGTAAACCCTCAGGAATAGCGTAATTCCTTCTGTCATATGTTGTGCCACATCTGTGCACTTAACCGAAGTGCTCCAAGAGAATAAGATAATGTCTAGAGTCCAAATATTATTAAGAGCTAATAATATTCGACATATCTATTTTTAGACTGGCAATCTAAAAATAGATTCCGCCCAATATGTCTAAAAAATAGAAGTCCATATATTTTTCCAACTTTACCAACCATCCACAAATAGTATCCCCGCAACTCATAGAATATGATCGACATGTCTAAAAATAGACTTGCGCCATAAATAGCCTACGGGCCCACTTAGTGAAGGCGAATATTTTCACTAAGCTCATCATATTGTTGCAATATCAACACTCCCTCTCAACAAGATAGGGATTATCTTCCACTCTGATCCTGCCTCTGTGGTATTCGAATTTTCCCCTAGTGAGCGCGTTCGTCAAGATATCAACATCCTAATCCTCTGTAGGAATGTAAGAAAGTAACATGATCTTCCGCTACACAAAATCTCTGATATGATGATATCGATTCGTGAAGCCATGCAACTTCACTTCATCTTTATGTCTGTACCATAAGCCATACTCAGATGTTCCCCTGAGATATCTTAGGACATGCTTGCTTGCCTTCCAAAAGAGCTTGGTAGGCTTAACCATCGCTTGTGAAAGTTGGTTCACTGCATAGCATATGTCTGGTCTTGTATTGACTAAATACATGAGTGAACCCACCAACTATCAATAAACAGTGGCATCCACTACCTCTGCCGATGTAGCATCCTCTTTCTTCCAATTTCCTGGAAGAGGAGTGTCGATAGGCTTGCAGCCTTGCATGTGAAACTTCTCCAGTATCTCCTGGGCATACTTCCCTTGAGACACAAACAATCCATCACTGCGCTGCCAAATTTCCAATCCCAGGAAATAATGAAGGAGGCCCAAGTCCTTCATCTCAAACTCTTTTGCAAGATCGGCCTTGCATGAGAGTATCAACTGTTCATCACCCGTCAAAATCAAATCATCTACATAAAGTACAATGATCAACAACTTACCCTCCACCACAATCTGGTATAGGTTAGGATCTGCCTCACTCTTGGAGAATCCAAGTCCGGTGAAATAACTGTCTATCCGTGTGTACCAAGCACGAGGTGCTTGTTTCAACCCATACAGCGCTCTCTTGAGCCTGCACACATGCGACTCACTGCTGAAGATCTCAAAACCTTTAGGCTGCTCTATGTACACCTCCTCCTCAATGACTCCATTGAGGAACGCAGTCTTCAAATCCATCTAATGAATGTGCCAACCCATCTGCACTGAGAGAGCCAGGATGCTCCGTATGGAAGAATACCTTGCGACAAGTGAAAAGGTTTCTTCATAGTCGATCCCCTCAATCTGTGAGAAGTGTTGGGAAACAAATCTTTCCTTGTACTTCTCAACGCTCCCGTCAGCAGCTTGCTTCACTTTGTAGATCCATCTCGAACCTACCACTGATTTCCCTTCCGGCTCGGGGACAACTCTCCGCTGCACCGTTTCGACAATCAAATCAAACTCTTCCACCATGGCACCTACCCACGTGGGCTCCTCCATAGCTCTCGAAAGAGGATGGCTCTATCATACACTTGCTCATCAGAGCCATGTATCCAGTATATTGGTCAGGTGACTGTCTTTGTCTGCGCTGTGATGTAGGTGCTCCTACAATCTTCTCTGCATCAAGATTCAGTCGCTCAGCTTCTGTAGTGCGCTTCTGCCCTCTGATGGTTGGCACTGCATGAGTGGTTTCTTCCACTCCATGAACCTCCTCTTGTGGCTGATCCACATCCTGAGGCTCATCCTTAGGAACTAATAGCTCCTCATCTGCATGCAAGTGTGGCTCCCTCTCAAGCGAACACTTCATGGCTTTCTCCTCATGAAATTTGATATCCCGTCGCACAACAGTCTTGCGACTGTCTGGAAAATACACACGATAGTTGTGGGGTGTATCAGTGTACCCCAAAATATCCCAACCTCTGCGGCCCGCTCCAGCTTCTTCCCAGATCCTTCGTCACATGAATGTAAACAGTGAGCCAAAATCTTCAAATGAGAAACATTCGCCTCTTACTGTAAAACGCCGGGGTGTACTCATGCCAAGTACTCTGTGAGGACAACAATTTTGCACATAAACCACAGTGTTGCATGCTTCAACCCACAAGTGTATAGGAAGGCCCTGATCATGCAACATAGCCCGTGCAGCACCCACGATCATTCTGTTCTTTCTCTCTATGACCCCATTCTATTGTGGGTTATGAGGCGCTATGAACTCTCTTCGAATTCCTTCTGCACTACAAAAGTATTTGAATTCGCCAGAGATGAATTCACCACCATTATCGCTCCTTAGAGCCTTCACCTACTTCCCTGACTCTTTCTCAACCAATGCCTTGAACTCACATAACTTTAAATATGTCTCTCTCTTCTTCTGCATGAAGAAGGTCCAAAGACTATGAGAAAAGCTATCAACAACATTGAGACATTCGTGCTTTGGTTTGCCGAAGCTACTGAGAAAGGTCCACACACGTCCGTGTGAATTCTCTCAAGGATCTTCGTGGCGCGACTATCCTTCTAGTGAAAGGTGGATTTCACAAATTTTCCCAAGGTACACCCCTTGCACTAATCTGACTGCGCAAGAGTGCCTTTAGGAAGCCCAGTAGAAATCTGCTGCAGTATCTTCAAAGCTCCATGGTGAAGGTGGCCCAATCTTCGGTGCCACAACTCGCCATCATCCCGGCTCACCACTCCTTCTGCCTTGCTTGCCATTGCTGTGCAGCCATCTACCTGCAATTGATAAAGGTTCTTAACTCGAACCCCTATCCTCCGGGTCTCACCAGTTGCCTTACTGCGCAGGAAAGCCTTTCCCTCGCTAAAGATAACATCATATCCCTTGTCTTCTAACATTGCCACAGAGATAAGATTCTTCTTCAATCCTGGAACATGCATCACTTCCTTCAATACGAAGGGTTTACCAGACTCCCTCTCAAAGGAAATGGTACCGATACCGGTCGCACTATATCTACCATCATCACCCATCTCAATGTGCACTCCAATATCCTTCTCATCCAGATCACTAAACAAATCTTTGTCTCTGGTCATATGAAAAGACACACCACTGTCAAGAAAACACACTGATCCCATCACACTTGAGTCAAAGCATGCAATCAGCGAAAAATCCAGCTCAAACTGTGAGGCTAAGGCCTCTCTAGCTATAGATCTAGCAGCCTGCTTATTTTTCTTCTGTTGTGGACAATTAGTGGCGTAATGTCTGTGTTGGTGACAGTGAATTCACTTCACCTTGGACATGTCCTGCTTCTTTCCTTTTTCATCGGATTGAGAAGGATTCTTCTTTCCCTTCCCTTTCCTTGCTTTGGCAGCCAAAGCATAATTTTCTTCATCTTCATTCTTCGATGAAGATCCATCCCTGGTACTCCGCCTTATCTCCTCCTGCACAAGATCCGACCAAAGTCACTCCCATCTCGGCAGTTTCTCCCGACCATTGACAGAGTCCTCATAGGAATGCCAACTCTTCGGAAGCCCAAGGATATCCAAGCTCACCAAGTCCTCTTCATCTACGGTAACCCCCACACTTCCCAGCTCATCCCTGCACTAAACGAACTTCGTGAGGTACTTGGGTATACTTTCGCCCTTCTCCATTTTTATTTTTCTGAGCTTGTCTTTAAGCACCAACTTCCTCTGGTCGATCTTTCTTTGGAACAAGTCTGTCAAATATTTCCACATCAAGAATGGAGAATCTTTACCATGAATGTTGGACACTATGTGATCCTTCACACCTTCCAATAGAATCCTTTGACATTTTGCTGTCTTCTTTTGCCATGCGTCAAGTGCAGCAGCATCGCTAGAAGCAGGTTTTGGAATTTTTGCATCTATGAACTCCTTCAACCCATTATCCTCCAGCACCGCCTCCATCCTATCCTTCCATGCAATATAATTCGATCTGACCTCAAGGGCATACTCCAATCGCAATCCGTTGAAAGAAATCTCAACTTCGACACCAAGAAAACACTACTGCAAATTCGAATTCCACTAGCACAAAACTCAACCGCTTCAATAATTGCAATCTGATCCAATGATCAATATCGCTCCGATACCATGTATAAATTATATAACTAATATGTTACATGTCTAATATTCTCTTGATCACACACTATTTTACTTCATGCACAATACAAAATCTATTCCACCATTGATCATCACATGCGGAAATTAACACAATTGCAATGCACACATGAAACCATAAAAATTCACACACATTAACACAATGATTTAACAGGAAATCCTGAAGCTAAAAACCCCAATTATCTATATATAATATATGTCATAGAGATCATGTAAAAATACTCATACAAAGCTTCTTACAAGCTCTCAATACAATACAATCGCTACACACTAATTAGGTCTTGATCTTGCAAATCCATGCACCGATCTCTGCCACCTACTAGCCTTCCTCTACTGCGCAATCCGTGCTGAAGAATGGCTCTGAATGAACTCAATTATAACTAGCTTGCACTACGCAATCCTCATTGGCATCTCCATCAATGTGTGGTGCAAACTCATGCAACAATATAGTCACAACTAATAGTCACACTTGCTCTTTCACCTACCTCTCCACTGGTCTCCACTGAAACTGTCCATGCACTGTAGTTAACTGATGTATTCTTCAGTTGATTAATGAGTTATTAATTAGTGAATTAATTATTAATTAATTCACACCACTCTCACTAGTGTATCAATCAGTTAGACTAGATACAACTAGCTCAACTGTGTCTAATTGAGTTAAACTAAACACAACTCCACCAACTACGTCACATGAGCTCTAACTGAAGTCTCCATGCAATAGCTCCACTTAACCCTCGGGAATAGCATAATTCATACATCGGTTCTGTGCCACATGCAGCCACAATTAATGAAGTGCTCCAAGAGAATAAGATAATGTTTAGAGTCCAAATATTATTAAGAGCTAATAATATTCGACATATCTATTTTTAGACTGGAAATCTAAAAATAGATTCCGCTCAATGTCTAAAAATAGAAGTCCATATATTTTTCCAACTTGACCAACCATCCACAAATAGCATCCTGCAACTCATAGAATATGATCGACATGTCTAAAAGTAGACTTTGCACCAAAAATAGGCTGCGGGCCCACTTAGTGAAGGCGACTCTTTTCACTAAGCTCATCATCTTGTTGCAATCTCAACACTCTTTTATGGCTCTTCTTCTTTCTAACATCAGTTCTAATCTGATCCTCAGTAATGGAAACATATTCTTCAACTTCAACTTCCCCCTCTTCAAGAAGTAACTTTTTTTTCTTCTTTCCCATATCTTCTTCCTGATCATGGAAAACGTCAACAACATTCATAATACATTTCTCTATAAAATATATTCCCTCAACATAATTGAAATACCCTCAGTAAAATTATGTCAAACAAAATAAAATATGTAAATAATAACCAAGTTATTAAAAATATAATGATATTGTTAGAATAACGCGAAAAACATAAATAAAAATAAAAATACATACGATCTTTTGTGAAATATCATTTAAGATTTTTTTATATATCCTTGTAGAATATTTCGCCATGTTATACATCACCAATGCAAAATTATATATAATATTATCATGTGACTTGGGTGGTTTTGTAAGTACATAAACATATTCAGTATTGGCCCTCATATATAGGTCTAGTACTTTTCCCATCACCTCATAACTTCCACCATAAAAAATATTTCCAGCATATAGATATACTTGCAGATATTAATCGCCTTCTCTATATTTCACATACCATGCATATTTTGTACACTTCACTTCTTGTGATTTCTTCTAGTATGAAAAAAACTTATTTTCCTTTGCGTAGGCATCTCCCACATTTTTATTAATTAACTCAAGTTGGGTTCGTTCAACAATGTTTTTTGAGTGCCCAGCTGTGGGCCTGCCTGCCTGCCCACAAGCGGGCACCCACACAAGGCACATGACACTGTGTGCCTTGGGTGGGCGACAGGCAGGCACCCACCCAAGGCACACAATGTCGTGTGCCTTGGGAGGGCGACAGGCGGGCACCCAATCCCCCTGCATGTCCAAGGGGGACGATTCTCATAATTAACCACCCTAGTTGTTAAGGGGGCTAATGTGTGTGACTTGGGTGGGTGCTCGTAGCATAGCGACTATCGTTGTGCTGCAAACGAGCATGCCCACAGTCGGATGCCCACCCAAGGCATAGGACGTGTCATGCCGTGTGCCTCGTGTGCCTTGGGTGGGCTCCCACCTGCAGCACAATGCCCCCTGGTGGCTATGCCCGGGCGAGTGCGTCCGCCGACCCCCAGGCACGCCTGCTATGTCGCTGGCAAGAATGCCCACGATCGAGCCTACCCCCCTGGCCCATGTGATTTTTTTTTTGATTTTTTGAAAACAAAATTAACCGATTCCTGCTATGTCACAGGAAGGCACGCCGACAATCGGGCCTGTTTCCCTAGCCCATATGATTTTTTTTTTAATTTTTAGAAAATAAAATTAATTGAATTGGTGTTTTATCTAGTATTTTGGATGAACCTAACAAAGAAGCCGAAACATAATTTCTGCTAAACTTATGGGGATTTAAAACATGATCTCAGTGTTATTTGAACTTGAATCTACCTTTTTTTAACAATTTCCTAATTTTTGAAACAATAAATTAAGTTTCTACACAAGAAAAAAAAAATAATTTGTTGGCTTGTAATGACTTATTTTCTTCAAATTCCTCGTTGAATGGTTGAAGTAGAAGGGAAACTGTCCTTTCAAATGTGAGAATCTCTCGTTGACTGTGTTGTCGATGACAATGTAGTTGTTCAACAAAATTGCTCCAATATTTTAAATGAAACCTTGAGAAATCTTGACATGATGTAAGGAATAGTACAATGAAATTTTTTGTATAGCGAAAATTATGGAATTTCTTTGTCGCGGGGTGAATGTGCTATTAAAAATAAAATTAAAAAGAAATCAATATATCGTTAATATTTTGATGATATACTAATTTGTGTTGCATGTGGGATAATATATATATATATATATATATATATATATATATATATATATAGATATTCAATAATCCAGTAAATGTTCTATCATTTAAGTAAAAGATTTAGTTTAATTTTGAAAGAATGTATTAAAAGAAAATTGTGTGGAAAAATTGAATAGAAATTAGGATAAAAATTTGTAAGAGAATATTTTAGTAGAAAAGTTTCAAATAAATCATAGAAGTAAATTTTGGAGGGACATACTTCAAGCGAAATTTTTGGAGGGAAAATTTTCGGCGAAAAAATTTAGAGGGGAAATTTGGAGGAGAAATTTCATTCTTTTAGCGATATATTATCACTGGGAGCGATTTCATTTGCATCATTCAACATCTTCTGTTTGAATGTCATGGATTCTTCTGATACTAAAGTTTCTCTTTATGAAGCATCAACATCTTTGTCACGTAACAACTCTATTCATATTGATGAATATAACGAAAATTCTTTCACTATGAATAGAGAGTCAAATTTTCCACTTAGTCCTAATCCTAAGGAATATGAGAGTAGTAGTGATGAAGGGTAGGATGAAGAATTTTCAGTAAATAAAGAGTCACATTTTCCACTTAGTCCTAATCCTATGGACAATGAGAGCAGTAGCGATAAAGACTAGGATGAAGAAGTTTCAGTAATTAAAGAGACACTTTTTCCACTTAGTCCTAATTTTATGGACTATGAGAGAAGGAGTGATGAAGGTCGGGATGAAGAATTTACAATAAATAGAAAGTCACAATTTCCACTTAGTCCTAATCCTAAGGACTATGAGATCAGTAGTGATGAAGGTCAGGATGAAGAACTTTTAGTAAATAAAGAGTCACATTTTCCACTTAGTCCTAATCCTATGGACTATGAGAGCAGTAGTGGCGAAAGCCAAGATGAATAAGTTTCAATAATTAAAGAGTCAAATTTTCCACTTAGTCTTAATCCTATAGACTATGTGAGAAATAGTGACGAAGGACAAGATGAATAATTTCCAATAAATCGAGAGTCACAATTTCCACTTAGTCCTAATCCTAAAACACATATTTTATTAAATTTGGAAATTTTTTATTACAAGGACATCGTTATAATTTAGTTTTTTGGTTATTTTGAAATTATAGATCCATGATTTAATTCCAAATTTAATGAAATAATTTTTCTAAGGACTATGAGAGCAGTAGTGATGAAGGGCGGGATGAAGATGATGAAGAAGATCCTCCAAGTTAGTATTTCAAAAGAACAGATGATGGTAGTGAAAATTTTCCTGCCACTGAAGATGGTAATGAATATATTTCAAACAATAATGGTGCTAAATTTCCTAACTATGTTCAAAATTATCATAGTGAGGAAATTATTCCTACTAATGATGATGAAAATGCTTATATAGAGAATGGTGAAATAGAGATGTTTCCAACAAATATTGTATATAGGAGTAGGACTAGTCCTTTTTGTATCAATCCAATATGTTCTAGTTATGCAAGGGATATAGTAGAATATATCACGAGAAGAATTTATATCAATGATATCATTTCAAGTGACTGTTGTAAAATGGATTACTTGAAACATATGAATTTCAAGTTTTCTTTGGAGAAAAGGAAGAGATATTTTTCAATAAATGAAAGCATGCATAATTCATATTTAGTGTGATTCATGCAATCTAAATTGATAGGTTATGATTATCATATTGGGTATTTATTTCTTTGTAGAAATGATTTCAAATTTTTTCATTCAATTGGTAATTTTCATTTGTCAAGAATCCAAGAAAATTTGGAAAAATATCCCACATATTATTTAGAAGTACATCAAAAACAAGAGTTTGGGCCATTATAAAATATTTCAATGTCATGGATGCAAGAATTATTTTGAAAACATGGAGAGTGATTTCCAAATAGAGATACAATACATATTCCAGATAATTCTGAAGACGAGAAATATACAACTTATACAGAGAATATGCAGAAGGCATTGAAGGAAATGGTCATTTTATTACATATCAATATTTAGTGTAGATATGGAGGAGAGAATTCAACAATGTTCATATTCCTAAGAAGACAAGGATGGGGGTTTGTAGTACACGTGCTTCTCTTAAATAAAAAAGGGATAAATGTCAAGGAGCAGAAAGAGGTAAGAATTCATAACATTATTCTTTTAAATTGTATAGTGATCAACTATGAAAATGTATTTATTAATATTTTTATTTTATGTTATGTGTATATTCCATTGTCAAAGCACTTCAAGAGCATCACGAACAACAAAATTTTTAAAGGAAAACGTTGTACAAGAATCAAAAGAAGTGTTATGATAATCCAAATAAATATTTGGTTTGATAATTTATGGTATGGATCCAACGAAAACTCTTCTACCACATTTTTTTCGCACACCCAAAAATTTACAAGAGGAAAATTTATCCAGTTTCACTTGGTCAACTGCATGGTCTTCAATGGGAAAATGTCTCCAATGGTTTACTTCACAACTCTAAATATTTATAATGATGCAAATCTAACAATAACCATAATTCATGATGTGATTTCTAATTAGTATGGTAATCTTCTTGAAGTTTTGTATCTACAATTGGACAACACTTGTCATGAAAACAAAAATCATATTTTTTTTGGATATCTAAACATGCTTGTTGAATTGAGAAATTTTCAGAAGGTAAAGGTTGGTTTCCTTCTTTTTAGGCACACTCACGACCACATTGATCAGATGTTCAGTCATTTTTCAGTAAAATTGGGGAGGAAGGATGTTGGGAGCTTTCCATCATTAATTGAATGTATTAAGAAATCATACATGCCAGAGATTATTTTTCATGTGTTATAAGAAATCGTTGACACGTGAAGGTTTATTCTGGGATCGCATGGCGAGGAGGAATGCATTGAAAAACTTAATGACATTAGCTTCCAACATAAATTTAATGTCAAAAATATTGATGGGAACACACTTATATGGGGCAAGAAGTATTCTACTAATGCATAATGGGCATTGTCATCAAGTTTTCCATTTTTGAAGTTCATTCCAGATCATCCAATATTTGCGTCAAATATATCGTTTTTAAAATCAGTTGCTGAAGTTCATAATGCACGAAGACAGAAGAACGATATAGATTATTCTGAATGCTTGGAATAAATTAAAAAATCATGAGTACTTTAATGTTGTTGATTCAATTTAGTGGGAGTCATTTTTTAATGACCAGAGTGATATCATTTCAATATCAACAAATGAAGTTATTCTTTCAAATACTCCAATTATTTGGCCAAAAAATGTGTCGAATGAACATGATGAAACAAACATTGTTGAACAACAACAATCTCAAGGTATTATTAATTCTTCACAAGTGGAGGAAAGAGAAACGTATATTGGTTCCATAAGATCTCGTGCACAACGTGAAGCCATGGAAAATGTTTACAGGGGTTCAATACAGGATATTATGCAGGGTTGCATGATACTAGTGTTAGCATATGGAGATGCACATGGCTATCCATTCTGGTTTTCCAAGGTTATAAATGTCATTATAGAAAATGAAGATGTTGTAGGTGTTGAATTACATTGGTATGCCACAAATACACACCCATTCAATGGTGTGTACAAGCCATAGATGGTAGTTGATAAAATCATTGGCAGAAAGAGAAAAATAAAGGGTACAAATATAAATCGTCGCTGCACATACCTCTTGACATTAGAGGAATTTTATATGCTTGTTTATGACTTCAATTTAACAAAGAGAGTAACTCTTCACTTCAATATGGCAGAGATTATTAAGAGGTTTCTACTAGAAGAAACAATGTTGATATGGGAGTCTGTTGAACCCAATCGTAGATCTAGAAAACTTTTGAAGCCTCAAATGGTGGGCATGCATGTTGACTCATATGGGGCACTAGTTAATGACAAAGAAGAATATGGAACATATTCATCTGCATCCAGTCATTCATCTCAAGGTGTGAATTCTAATGGTGTGCAAGAACATATGAGTGATTTTAAATAATTGTGTAAGACAATTTATATAAATGAATTTTGCATGGTAACTTGAAATAAAAATTTTAACTTCCATATGATATTACATGAAGTTATATATGAGTCATTTTTATGCTTGTTGGATTATATGTTTTAATTATGATGAATTCATTTGTTTAGAATATTCACAATGCAACAATAACTTAGAGAAATAATGTATGTTTCATTCAATCTACAAGTATTGATATTTTGATTAATTTAGTTATATAATTTGTTCATAATGTCATGGTTGAAATATGTTGAAAACTTAATGTTTTTTAATTCTATGGTTGAAAATTTGTCAAATTTTTTAATCTTTAACATTATGGTTGAAAACAATTAGAATTTTAGGTATTTCTAGTGTCATGATATTATATGTTTAACGACATGGATGAAAATTGTTGGAATGTTAATGTGTTTCAAATTCCATTATTTTATATTTAACGTCATTACTAAAAAAATGTTGAAATTATACCTAGAAAATAAAAATGGTATTCTAGCAACAACATTAGTGTGTTTTTTCCATTTATTTTGCATAAAAATATTTGTTTCACTGCCATTTTAAAAAATGTTGAAAATTAACCTTGAAAAAAATAAAACCTCATCCTGGAATACACACTTTTCATTTCTGGGTTGTTTTTCATGTCTTTTGGGGTTTTTTGGTTAGAGTTCCTGTTTTCAGTTTATAGTTCCAGTTTCAAAGTATACATTGTTTCTCCAAGAAGCCCTTCCAAATAGGAATGAGATCATCCCAACCAAACAAAGATCATTTCTTCCTCAACCAAATTCTTGCTTCAACTTTGACCCCTAACTTTGACTGGCAACTTCGGCCCTATACTAGCTGCAAAACCCCTAACCTTCACAGGTGTGAGAGAATAAGGCCCTAAAACAAAATTTATCCTTTTTTCTTGAGTTCGTCTTGCCTTCTAGACCTTCACACTTTCTTCATTTATGTTTCCAACTTCAAACCAAACTTCTAGATGATAAAGATTGATTTGGTGGTGAAATGAGGTCAATCCTACTTCTATTTATAAACATTGGTGGAGTTCAAATTCATTCTCTTAGGCTCAATTCTTACTACCAGGGTTGACTCATGCTTGGAGGTTTCTAGGACCTACCAGACTAAAAAATTATTATCTTTTACATGTTATAAATTTTCCAATAGGGTCTTATACAAACGATTTGACTCAATAAAAGTATTGTTTTGACAGGAAAAACACTAGAAGCATGAAGAACATGATTGAGCTAGATAACCGTCAAAATGAAGCGTGAAACCCATGCTTTAAAATACTATTTTTCTTTCTTCCTTTTCTTGTAACATAAGATATACATAATAATTTGAGTATATATACAATTAGGAAGACCGAAACTAGTTACAATTTCCAACACTCCCTCTTAACTAGGGAGGTATTCATAATTGTATACCTGGTACAAGGTTATTCTTAGAATGGACAATTTTCATAAGAAGAGTGAGATTAGTAGCCATACTTAAGAATCAACTTTATGACCAACATTTTCATCATAGTAAGGCCTTAACTTGACAAGATATTTCTTATATAAGAACATAATGTTGGGAGGATTTACATGAGATACCACAATACTCTACAAGGTACACACCCCATCTAAATGTTCACTAGTTATGTCCTTTTAAGACTATTCTTATCTTGGATTCCCAATCCTAAAAGAATATAAGTCCTATTTGACCACTCTTGTCTTGGAAACCTGTCCAATCCTTAAAGAGTGTTGGACTATTTCTGTTGGTCACTTTAATTGTTTATTGAATTAAACAATTCAAGTGCTACATAAATTGTCAACCTAGGGAAGTCTGTTTATTTCAAAGGCAATCACACACAGTATATGCTCAATCTCAAAAGCAATGAAATTTTGAAGTAAAAATTACACTAATCACACCTTTCTTCAACAAACTGAAGTCTACTTGAGTTATAGCAAAGACAATCTTTCTATTGCAGACAATTACCAAAATAATCCTGGATTACATTAAAAAGACAACATCTAGGAAAGGAAACCAATCTGCAAAAGGAAAGACCAATTATGCTATAACAGAGAACATGACCCTATTCCTAGAGTAGGAATCTTCAGCACTTGTTTCTGATTACCAAGCTTTCACAAACTCATTCTGTAAACAAGATTTCCAATTAAAATAATTTACAATTGCCTAAGAATGAATTGTATGAAATCAATGCAACAAGTAATGGAAACAGAGCTTCAGCAATAAACAACAAAATTCCAATACTGCATAAATGAATTTAGCAACAGAGTTTAACAAGGCATAAAAAAGAACAGTTGAAAAACTACAGGAAGAAATCAGTGAATCTTGTGAAGAAGGCAGGCCCTTTCATTCAAACAAGATTCCCCAGAAGAAGGAAGTAAAATGAAATGCTCAGAACAAAATTTTATTCATATGTCGAAAGCAACATATTACAAAGGATTCACATTCCTTCTCTCTTCATAATAAACCCCCCGTAGTCTCTAAAAATTGTCCTCTAATGCTGATGTCTCCTCTTTTTAAAGAGAAGACATCTATTACAATTGATTATAGAAATCGTATTTTTAACCCAATCTGATCTTCTATACTGAAATAGGACCTTTCTGTTCTTCCATAGCAAAATGATGTTACAATGGTTATGATGGTACTGGCTTCAAAGTGGCCCATGTAACAACTTCCTTACTTGTCTTTTCTTGTTGCCGTCATGCTTGAAATACTGCTTCAAAATCGTAAATCACGGGTTGTTTCAGCAACAGGATTTGCGTACCATGTTGACTGTTTCAGCAACGCGATCTTCAGAAAGCCGCGATAGATTATCTGTGGTCTTCAAACTATCTCAGCAACTATATATATTCGATTAATGATTAAATATGAAAGTAAAGTAAAATTATATGTAAAACAAGTTAAACGTATAGTAAAGAGAAGAATGTTATATACCTTTGGAAGAATGGATGAAAGTGATAGTATAAGCTTTAAATATGGACCGGAAAAGAGTAGAATGATAAAAAAATGTATGGTCAAAATGGTACATTATGGGGTCCTAACATCCCCCCCAACTGAAAGGGTTGCATGTCCTCAGGCAACTTGAGTCAGAGTCCGAATACTGGCTTTTCGCATGCAAATTACTTAGGCAGTAGCTATGAAAGGTGCTATCTGTTAAAATTCTGAATCTTTGCACATTTTGCAATCTTTGCCAAGCTGTTGCTTCATCCTTGTTAGCCAACCTATAATGAGCATGATATTCCTCTGTTGGCATCCATAAAATAGGAAAATGAAAGTGGTACCCTATCTAGTTTTCAGCACATTGTTGAACACATATGATGTAATTGGGTACTCTAGACAATGCAGTTTCAAGGTTAGTAGGGCTAAAAGGATTATACTCCTGCCTCTCCTTAGAGGATTGTTTCCAAAATATATTGTTTTCTCTTAAAGCAGCAGTTTCTTTGGCCCTGATAAAATGGTGACAATCTTGGAGTACTGAAGCCTGTAATTGCTGTATATGTTCAGTCATCCCTGGCTTCTGCAAAAATTGATGATATTCTGCCACAAATATGGCAGGGTTTTGAGGTTTTTGCCTTATCCAGAGAAGGCAGTTGTCTTCATTATGCCTAGTTGCAAGAAAAGCAGTTTGCCATGTAATCTGATTAGCAAGGAAGGAGGAAAATGCCCTGATCTTTCTATTTTCAGGGATAGTTTCATTGTGAAGGTACAACTCACATAGTAGGTGTTGATCACTGGTGGAGGCTTCTGCAAATGTTTTCACAAACTGTTCGGATGTAAGAACCTCATGGGGCCTTCCATCTTTGACTACTTTCAACTGAAAGTAAACAAGGCGTTCTGAGAGAAATAAAGAGTAATTTAGAGATGGTTTCCTAGTAGCCAATAATTTTTGTACCAGTTCAAACATTAGGAGGAGTTTTCCTCTTAGCTCTTTATTCTCCTTCTTGTAAACTCTAAATTTCTAGAGTTTTTGCTCCAAGATCTCCCAGTTAGAATATATATGATTCTGCCAAACTAATTTGTGTTGCTGCAAGGTTTTACCTTGCGAAATGGCATATTGTTTCCTCCACTTGTTCATTATTTCCATCTCATTCCATGGTTCAATTTGTGTTACAGCATTGCAAGTGGTAGGCTGAGGTATAGTCTGAGTAGCAGAATTAGTTACAGTAGGGCGGGATACATGTACATCAACTTCTTTTTCTGAAATTTTTGAAGGCCCTCCTGGTTCTTGTGTAACAGTAGGGCATTCCTCTTTAACTACAGAAGATGTAGATGCTCCCGGCATTGGAACTTGAACTATCATATATCCTGCTTGCTAATAGATGTTTCCACATTGACTGCACATATATTCTTTATATGGATCATTTTCTGTATGTTTGTCTGCCATGGATGTTGTATGGGCCATGGTATAAAAATTGAGCTCCCTATCATAGGCTTCCCTTGCCATTACCAATTATCGCTTATAAGCCTCTACTTCTGATTTTAAAAACTCATTTTATTGTAAAAGGGAGGCCATGGTGACTGGGCCTTGTGTCTCAGTTGCATTCTCCAGGATTGATTGTTGTGTTTCAGCTGTAGCTGGTTCTTGTGTGACAGCTAGAGTTGGTTCTCAGTGGTACCATCGAATAAGTAGCATCTTGGATGTCTAGTTCTTGTACATCGCCAGCTTGTTGTTGTGTTTCAAATTTGCCAAGTGAGAATGGTTCTTGTGGACAAATAGATCGACCGAGTAGGCCGGTTCTTGTGTGACAGCCTACTTGCTCTCAGAGAAAATGAGTACACATACCTCGGGTATCTAGTTCTACTACTTCAAAGGCTACGGGGTGAGATAGGTAATAATTCCGGGGTTTGTAAGGGTGGTGATGTGTGGAGTTTTAACAAAATGGTTGCGGGGTCAGAGGTAATAGGAATGGTTTCTGCTTCAATAGACATCCTCATTCGTCTCCTAGGTAAGAAGGCAGAAAAAACAGTAGTTAGCTTTTTCCTTTTATGAGAGGGTTTTTCCCTAGGAGAAGGGATATCAGAGGAGGTAGCTGCTTTAGTTACGGCCCTTGTTTGTATTTTTGATAGGGAGGCGGTTGTGATTCGTCTTTTCCTTTTACAAATAGAGGAAGATGGTGGTGTATCGGCCTGAGAGTCATCACTGGGAATATGGACGGTAGGATCAGATGATTCTGCTAAGTGGTGAGATGGACTTGAAGAAAGGTTAATTGGATTAGTTGGTTCTATGGATGGAATTGGTGGAGGGTCAAGGATATTCTCTGGTTGTTGCTCATGGGGACTTTCAGGAATTTCTTGAGGATTTTCAGTAGCTTCTTGAGGAATTTCAGCAGCTTGCTCAGGGGGTAGGGGTGGGTTTTTTAGAGGAGGGTTTTGTTGAGCAAAACCCCTTTGAATCAAAATCTGAACAAGGCGGTGATGGGTGAGGGAAAGGAGTGGGAATTTTACCCTTCTACAGTGATATGACATATTTATAATGCATCCAAGTAAATAGTAAGAAATGTTCACTAGTCTACCGTGTCGTAAATGACTCATTAAGACAAAATCATGCTGATAGACTACCTGATAGCGACCTTCACAAGTGAGATAATGTTTGACGAATTCAGCAACTTTTGGCCAAGGAGGCGGCAATGAGTGAAGTCCAACACCCCAGCCTTTAAGCTCGACGTGTTCTCCTGGCAGAAGAAAGTCCTATTGTGCATTCAGAATGATGTTCTTCGACTAAACCATTGAGTACCAGTGACTGACATACCTGAAACCTGTGCTATGTTTCCCTCTGAAACCAGAATTCGAACTCCCTGGATAGTAGAATGATCTTCCTGAATATTTTGTGCAAATTCAAGGACCTGTTGTGGATAAAACTCTTGAAATATCTCAAAATATCCTACCCAACCTGCCTGCTAAAAAATCTGATATGCGTTTGGGAATAATTCAAGCAGAGCTATTGAGCTGAGCTCATGTCGAATAACAGGTCCTCCCACAGTTAACCAGCTTTGGTAAAATGTAGAGTCAAAGAGCGAAGTTACCGGACTTCGAACAGAGTAAACTTTGTGAATGAGAACATGGAGTAACAGTGAAGAGGCGAAGTAATGGGTAGAAAAAATGATGGTAAGTGGCATGCTGTGAAATGATGGCATATAATTTCGATATTCCCCCCAACTACGACTGAAATGATGTCTTTAAGTGTGTGGAGATTGTGGTCATAATAAACGAAATCTTCTCTTTAAACCATAGTTTAATTGTACTTACATATAAAATTTACATACCTCATGTTTACCTTTGATTTGTAGTTCGAAAAATATAGTGCTTGTTTATGATGGCTCAATAGTCATGGAAGAACTTTAGAAGCTTTTTGAAACATAAGGGAGATCATATTAGAGGTCTGTTTAATCATAGGAAAAGGTAGTGAATGGATAGGATTAACCCAAGGAATAAGAAAAGTGAAAATGAAAGAACTAAAGGAGATGATTTCATGACAGAAAATGTTGCATAGTCATGTTTTTGGAGAAAGAAATGGTGTTTCAGCAATGGGAAAATGAATGAAATGCTGTTGAAAAGTGGTGTTTCAACAATGGAAAAATAGGGAAAGTGTTGCTGAGGAGTGATGTTTTAGCAGTGGGAAAATGGGGAAAATATTTGCTGAGGAATGGTATTTCAACAATGAAAAATAAGGAAGATATTTGCTGAAGAATGGTGTTTCAGCAATGGGAAAAATAGGGAAAATGATATGAAAAGGGGAAAAGGAATGAATAGAATGAATGATGAAATGTTACTGGAAGATGGGGAAATGAGTTGAAGTGAGGGAAGAAATGCTTCTTAAAATGAAGCTTGGATCTTCTTGTGGTGAAATTGTCCTTCCTTGGTAAGCCTTTCCTTAATCAAGAATCTGCAAAATAATCAATTGTAACATGCCAGCCCTTGATATGGATTATTAGTTTAATAAATCTAATCTAATACTAAAAATACAATGCAGAAAAATTAATTGCAATGAGGGGCAGAAGAATCCCCTAAAAAAAGATAATGTGCATCTGCCATGCAAGTAGCCTTAAAAATAGTGGTACGGACGAAGCCGATGACCATTTACTAATAGTGGTGTTTTAGAGTCATCAATTTTTAAGAGCCTTATTGTTCCATTGGGAAAAACAGCATCTACTTCGTAGGGTCCCAGCCATCTTGTACGTAGCTTCCCTTGAAAGTTTTCAAACGTAGAATCATACAATAAAGCCCAATTACCTTTTTTGGAACTGCTTGTGCTTGATGATTTTATCATGCCACTTTGTTCTCTGTTGTTGGATCATAGTTGTATGATAAATGGCATCTAATATTTTTTCATCCAGTTCATGAAGCTGCTGCAACCTAGCTGTCTGTGCATCAGTCAAATCAAGGTTAACAGCTAAAGCAGTCCTTAAGGTTTTAATTTCAAATTCCACAGGAAAAAAAAAACTTTTACAATAAACCAATTCATATGGAGAAAATCCTATAGTATTTCTCCAGGTAGTTCTATAAGCCCATAGTGCTTCAGGGAGCCTTTGGGACCAATCCTTCCGGTTATCCTTCATTGTTTTGGTTAGAATGGCTTCTATTACTTTGTTTGTACTCTCCACTTGCCCATTGGCTTGGGGGTGGTATGGTGTAGTCATTCTATGATGAATGTGATATTTCTGAAGGGTGGATTTGAAACCATGAGAAGTGAAAGGAGGTCCTCCATCTATAACTAGCTCTCTAGGGACTCCAAATCTAACAAATATTTCTTCAAATAGGAAAGCTAGGACAACTTCTTCATTAGCTCTAAGGAGTGCTTTGGCCTCCACCCATTTAGTCATATAATCTGTGCAGACTAATATATAAACTCTTTGATTGGATGGAGGATTAATGGGTCCTATAAAATCTAAGGCCCATCTTTCAAATGGTTCAAGTATTACCTGGGGATTTAATGGAATTTCATCTCTATGATTAGGTTGAACCATTCTCTGACAACTATCACAAGCCCGAACATATTTCTTTGCATCCTTAAAGAGTGAGGGCCAATAATAACCCATCCTAAGAATTTTATGTGCCATTCTCTTATCAGGAAAATGCCCTCCACAAGGGCCATCATGACAAGATTTTAGTATATCATACACCTCATCCTCTCTAATGCATCTCCGGATTTCATGATCAAGTCCTGTATAGAAAAGACACCCACTTATCCAGCTATATTGAGCACTTTGTTGAATGATTTTTCTTTTCTCTTGATGTGACAGGTGTGATGGTAACTTCCCTGCAACCAAATAATTGGCAATGTCTGCATACCATGATGAGTGAGAAGATACTGCAAATAAATACTCATCAGGAAAGGAATCATCTACTGGAATATTATCATCAGTTTTTAACCGAGAAAGGAAATCAGCAACAACATTTTCTTTACCTAGTCGATCTACAATTGTAATATCAAACTCTTGTAATAACAATAACCATCTCGTGACTCGAGCATTTGTGACAGATTTTTTCATTAAATACTTAATAGCCAAGTGATCAGTATGGAAAAAAGTAGAGTAACCAGTAATGTAATGTCAAAATTTATTAATAGCATAAATTACTGCTAAAAATTCCTTTTCGGTAACTGTGTAATTGAGCTTAGCAGAGGTCATATTCTTAGTGATAAAGTAGATAGCATAAGGAAGATGGTTTTTCTCTTGTCCCAAGACAACTCCAATTGCAGTATCTGCAGCATCAGAGGATATATGAAAGGGAGTGTGTTATAGCATCATTTCTCACCTTCACATGATTCATGATTGCTTTGATGTTTTTGGGCACCCATTCCTACAGAATTGGACAAATTCACTTAAAAACAGTGGAAAATCCTCCATACGCGACTATGCCCGTGTTTTTCCGCGTGTATACGCGAGTACAGCTAGACTTTTCCGCGTATGCCATTAAAATGATTAAAAAATATATAAAAAATCCCTAATTTCGCGCTGGGTTGATGGTTACTCAGGTAGTTCAACCACCCCAGCCCGTGGCCAACTGTTTCCAACTGCTGAAACTACTTGGAGGGACTATAAAAAGACCTCATGTGTATGGCCTAAGGGAGAGAGAGAAAGTATTGATATTATACTCTGTTGGTTCCCTATCCAAGTCTGATTCCCCGTGCCTCCTGCACTTTCCCAGTTCATTTCAAGAAACCCTTGTTTCCTTGAGATATACATCCCTTTATATGTTATCTCGTATGCACCAGTTTGGAAGGAGTCTTAGCGAGGCAAGGGCTGGACGGATCCGGACGACGGTCCGCGAAGGCCTTGGAAGGATCAGGTGATCTCTCCACTTGATTACTTTTGTACGTACTATTTATAATACAGAAGTATCATGCTGTTCCCGAAATAAACGTGTTAGTGTATGCTTTAATGTATGAAGAATATTTGTTATACATGCATTCATTATGATTTATTTAATGTTTTATATGAATCACACTAACATATAGAGTAGAAATATGCTTTAAAACTTGTCCTTTGTGCTGGTTTCTTCTTGCATTTCAGGTTAAGGAGGAAGGACGGTTGCAGGGAGTTTGAACTCCACGTGGATCTACTTCAAACGTAGGACCAACGGGTAAACCTCTCATTCTGCTCTATGTAGTTTTTATGAATGTGCATGATCGTGTGGGTCTCTGTTAAGTAGTACGCCCCTGCTCTGTGGAGGTTGAATCCCAACCAACCTCTAGGGTGTTAAATCCCCGAAACAGAACTGGCGACTCCACTGGGGATCACATTTTTGTGATTCTCCTGTTGGGTTGTTTCAGCTGTTTGGTAGGTTGCCAACAGTTTCTTCTGTCTTTTACAGTCCAGTTTGCTTTCTTGCAGTCAGTCTGAAGTCTTGATATCTTTCCCAGACTTGTCTTTTTTGTTTTTCATTATCTTTCTTTGTATACGCTTTTTTGTTTGCACACAGTCGTGTATGCCCGCGAGTTTGTGTAGAAGGATCCGCGTATACGCGAGTTTCCCTCCACACAGACGCGTATACACGCTGGTTGCATAACTGCAAGGTCGCGTATACCTAGGCTGAATTTGAAATTTTAAGATTCTGGTGTTTTTGGTCTTTTCTGGCTGTGGAGGCCTGTGTCTGCAGAGTCTCTGTACTTACTGGAGTGTGACAGAAGTGGTTTTAAGTCTTGTTTCTCTTTCGTTTGTCCGAAAACTGATCTTTTTGGCAAAGTGTTCTTGTTGGTGCTAGCACTCCTGGATTGAGTTCCAAGATCGCTTTCTGAGTGTTCTTGGCTGTTCTGCTTTATCAGAACAGAGAGCTTCTGCTCACTGACTCGCTCCTATCTTTGTGTTGTGCTTTGCATTGCGTTCTTTGCTTTGTTTTCGATTGGTTTTCTTGGGTTTCATAGGCTAGGGTTTTGTTGCAATTTTCGAAGAACTTTTCTTGTTTCTTTGGAGTTTTGTGTTGCAACGAGTTTGCACTATTTCTCTTGGCTGTTTGATTGAGTTTTTAGTCTTCCATTGCTCTTATTGATCTTGCTATCATTAGCTTTATAAGGTTTGGGGGCATAGTTGAAGTTTATGCTTGGAATTCGGTCTCGTTTTGGCTTGGATTGGGATAGTTGTTCTTGGTTTTTTTGAAGCTCTTGTTTTATAAAACTAAAAAGCCCAAAAAAATTTGTTTTGCTTTTTGTTTTTGCATATCAAAAACTCAAAAAACATTGTTTCTTGTTTTTGTTTTTGTTGTTGCGTTTTTTATTTTCGTTTGGCTTCATCTTTTGAGACTTTAGTGAAGTTTCTTGCTTCTAGTTTTCAGCTTGATTTTGAGGAGAGGTTGTCTTTTGATTTCTTCTTCTTCTTGTTGAGTATTTTGGTGTCTTATATTAAGAGTTCTTGTTTGCAAGAATTGGCTTTCTGAACAGCAAAAGATGAGTTAAAACTGAAGGAGCCTTTTTGGGAAATTTCACCTTGTTTCAAGAGACTTTTGCATCTTAGAATTTACATGCTAGTGGTCATTTTCATTAGGTGCATTGAATCATTTAGTTAGCTTCTTAGTTTTTGTGAGTGTGAGTTTGTAATTCGAAAAGAAAAATACATTTTTTTTAGTCTCGTAGAACTTATATAGAAATTTCTCTTCATCGAAAGACAAAGAACTGCATGTGCATGTAGTCAGGTTTTTATTAATTTCTTTTGCGTTAGAACATCATTGGTTTCAACTCCATATCCTTGTGACTTAATACAACAGCCCTTAAAATAAGCGATTTAATCTAAAATCAACTAGCAAAGTTTTATTAAGTGTCAATCACCAACTAGCTAGGTTGTAGGGCCTTGGAATAGGTGAGAGGAGAGTTAACTCTCCAAGGCCGCTCAAACAAACATAGAAGTTGATTAATTGAGCGAAATCCAACTCCGTGAGGTGGACTGGGAAAGCTCTCATCCGAGAGTCAAGCGCGAGGGGAAGTGAAGGCTAAGAAGAGGGATACCCCCCCTCCGATTAGCTGAATCTAACCTCAAGACCGTTCCGCCCAGCTTCTGATACGGATTGGTGTCCATAGTTGTTGTTCCTAGGTTCCACACAGGTGACTGCGGGGGGGAATACCCGTGGTACCTGAGGCAGACGTCGCATCACTTTCAGCAGTACTTCTGGGGGGTGCCCTTGCGAAGCTTGGGTGCTTGAGCCGGCAAAGGCCGTCGTTAGGAGGTCGGCGTAACTGTTTCTGATACCTTCGCTAGTTGTTCTGGGCCCTAATCATCCCAGACTGCTTTCGGAAGGCCCTATACTTCGCTTTCCTGTATTTTGGTGTCCGGTCCTCATCACCCCGAGCGGAAATACTTGGAGGCTGTTTGCTTGCTGTTTCTCAGGGATTTTGATTTTAGTGAGTGCTCTTTGCTCCTAGCTTGCCTAGCTTTTCACTTTTCTTGAGTCTAATATAATAAATCTGTAAAAGTGGCTGATCAAGCGCCTCAACGTTCGAGGAGAATCCGGGGGTTATCTCCCGAGAGTGCAGAGCCTTCTTCGAGAAGGCGTAGGAGCGATTTAGCAGGTGGTTTTCACCCTGTAGAGTCTGACGCTGTGGAGAGAGATCCTCCACTAAGGTCCGAAGGTTTCGTTGCTGATTCCGGTGTCGGTTCCGAGAGGAGCGTTCCGCTCACCTCGAGAGTATTGTTTCCTCAGGAAGAAGATTTCCAGATAGAAGATATACCTGAGCCTGCAGCTACAGGTCCATCTCCTCTTCCTCTTGATCATCCGTTTGTTATTCAGTACGTCGGACCGGAGTCTGAGAGACCGCCGGATCTTCCATATCTTTCTTATCTTTTGATGGCCACGACTGGGAACGCGGCTTCTACCGTGAGTGCTGCGGGCATTCAGACCCCTGCTTCTGTCGAGGCAGGGGGCACTCTTGCTCTATCTTCGAGTGCTTCTAGAACTGCTATGTTTGGCTCTGGGTTCACCCAAGCATATGCTTCTCAATCTGGTCCCTTCGTTTCAGGGATGTCCATTGCTGGAAATCCCTCTTTTTCCTTTACCGCCGGTGCAGCTTGATCTACGCCCATGTCTAACATGGCTAGTGGATCGGCTTCGTTTCAGGGTTTCCCCTTTGGGACTGGGCATATTCCCAGTCCCAATCCTTCTTTAGGGTCGTTTCCTTTTACGTCCCAGACCCAGAGTTTCAACCCTTGGGCTCAGGGGCCAAGTTCGATCGCTTTTATGGGATGGAATCCTATGTTTGCAACGTCGGGGGCAGGGAATCAGTTCATCGCGAGTCATCCAGGGAATGCTTCTTTCCATGCATCGAGTGCTTATCAGTCTTTTTCTCCTCTGTCTAATGCATGGAACCCCTACCAGGGGCTTTCCTCTTCAGTCAATACTTCAGCGGGGGGAACTAGCCTGGGTTATGGTAACTCGGCGTGGGGAGGAGGTTCTTCTCCGTTTTCTACGGGTCCTTACTGGCAGCCTGGTGCCTCATCAAATCCAGGCTATTCTTTTCAGAATGTTGGAAATCCATCCCATCAAGGATGGAATTCTCAGGCTCCGCCTCGATTACCATTTCTAGCAACGTTAAACTTGCCAGACTTGGCGAAGTTAACTAATGACCCGATTCGATACAGTCCGGGGTGGCCTCCGGTTCCAACCAAACTTCCTTCAGACATTCCTAAGTTTGAAGGTAAGAATGGTGAAGATCCGGCGGACCACGTCACCACATTCCACTTATGGTGCTCATCGAACTCTGTGATCGATGACTCGATTAGATTGAGATTATTTCAGCGCACCTTAACTGGAAATGCCGCGAAGTGGTATATAGAGCTCACTGGGGGCAGTTTCGCCACATTTGGAGAACTGGCTGTCACTTTTCTTAACCATTTCCAGTTGCCTGTCAGATATGAGGCTGGGACCGAACTCCTGGCTAATTTTAAGCAGGATGAGGCAACTCACATTTTTGATCATATTCAGGAATGGAGGAGAAGGAAGAGGCTTATCAAAGCCCATATTCCAGGTGAGTTCCTTCTCGAGTGGTTTTTGAAGTCACTTCAGTCAGATATTTCAAAAGATGTATCCATGTCAGGGGTATATTCCGAGGAGCAGGCCATCTTTAGGGCCCAGCAGTTAGAGTTGATCTATTCTCAGTCTGGCATGCTTTACAAGTATTTGCCCAATGCTCCTCGCTCCAAAGTGGATCTATCGAAACCCAAACCCGGTCCGCATGGTGACGGACTTGTCGGATCGGTCAGTAGTAGTGCAGCCAGCCTGCTTTCTCAATTGCAGCAGTTGTCTTTACAATCTGCTCCTTCTGGTCAGGCTGTGCCTGCTGATTCATCACCTTCCCAGTCTTTGTCCATAAATGCTGTCCAAACTTCTGATCCCAAAGGAAATCAACAATCCGATGGGATGAAGAAAGGACGTAATAACAAGAAGAAGGGCAAGAATGGGAAGGGAAATGCAAATAAAACCAACGAGCATGTTGGTGAGGGTCAAAAGGAGAAAAAGAAAGTGAAGTTTCCATGCAAGCTTTGTACTGGAGACCATCTCACACACCTTTGCCCGAAAATTCAGGATGCTCAGCGCCTGTTATCTCAGCAGGGTTCTTCTAGTTCCCAGGCTGTGCTAACAAACCCTTTTCCCCAAGGGCAGCAATTAATTGCTGGCGCGAACCAAAATCTTGGGGCTTCCTCCGGAGGTGCCCAGGAAGGGGAAATTCCATCGAATATCTTTATGATGAGTGCTCACGTGGATGTCGCTACGAGATCCCGTGATTATGGCGGAGAGGAATCTTCGAAAGCTAAGGAAGTTCCTGATGCTACTGAGCCGCTTCATATCACGAAGCCAACCGTCGAGTCTATGCCTCGGATGCCAAAAGCATCTTCTAAGAGGTCAACGATTAATCCAAACATGAGGGCTGCCCAGAACTACTCGATTGTGGAAGATCTGGCGCAGAGTCCTTGTGCTATGTCAGCTTTAGAGGTACTCCAGTCTTGTCCGGCTCAGCGCAGTGCTTTGCTCACTGCCATTGGGGCTATTGATCCGAAAAATTCTCTTCTGATTACCTTTGAGATGAAGAATTTTAAGAAGAGACTTCCTCATCACATGGCCTTCCATATTAAATCATCGTATCGGAAGACTAACATCTTTCGCACGGTTGTTGATGAGGGTGCTTCCACTTGCGTGATGTCTTTTGCATGCTGGAAGACACTTGGATCTCCGAAAGCTGCTCTGTCTAGCACTATTCTTACTGCATTCGATGGTCATTCTCATAGACCCCATGGTATTGTCCCGGCTTTGCCCATCTGTGTTGGGGGCAAAACCGTTAACATAGAAGTTGAGGTAGTAGATGCAGCCTTGGACTACAACCTTCTGTTGGGGAGGAACTGGATATATGAGATGGATGCCATTGCATCTTCATTATTTCGAATTGTATGTTTCCCCCACGAAGGGAGGATAGTCACAGTGGATCAACTGGACTGTCCTCCTGTAGACCTGGATGCGCCTTCTGACTCATCCGTACCTAAGTTGGATAATACCAAGGCGCCTGTCGAGAATCTGGGAGTTGGAATGTATTCTTCCCTGATGGGTTCTTTTGATCTTCCTCCTCCTAAGGTGTCAATTAATGCTATTTCATCCTCCAAGGCTCCCCTTCGAAGAGAGTTCTTTCGAACTCATTATTTTTCGGACCCTTGGACCTTACCTTCTCCAACTGCCACATTGGAAGAAGGGCAAGTGGGTGGAATGGCATTCCCGATTTCTGCAGCTGAGATTGCATATCAGTCTGTTGTTGACACTGCAGAGTCTGATCCAGCTCCTCTTTCGCCGGAAGAGTTGGATGGTGATGTGGCTCCGGCTTGGACGCTTACTTCTTCTTCTGCCCAGGATTGTCTAGATACCACTCTTCCATCCGAAGAGGCCATCCTGGAAGCAATGACAGGTATAGAGAGACCGTGGGATGACTTGCATCATCGGTCTTACTTCCTACCTGACTTGAGCGAAGTCGAAGCTAGTTTTCCAAGTCCTCAGTCTCCTGGACCTGTTCACCCAGTCTTGAGCCCCTTAGCACCAGCACAGGTTTATGCTGAAGGGAACATGGCCGTGATCTCTCCGACTATCCCGGTGAACATCTCCAGGAATCCCAACATTATCGAGAACGTTTTCATTGGAGCTGAATGTTCCCGTGAAGAAGTTCAAATCTATACCGAGCTCTTCAAAGAGTATAAGGATGTTTTTGCTTGGTCTTATGAGGAAATGCCTGGCATAGACCCATCTATCGTCCAGCATGAGATCAAGACGTATGAAAACGCTAAGCCGGTCAGGCAAAAACTTCGTCCGGCTAATCCTAGGAAGGCAGCAGCTATCAAAGCTGAAGTTGAAAAGCTGCTTAAGGCGGGATTCATTTTCCCAGTTCCTCTGACTGAATGGGTTTCAAACCCCGTTCCCGTTGATAAAAAGCAAGGAACGATTCGAGTGTGCATCGATTTCAGAGACTTGAATAAGGCGTGTCCTAAAGATAATTACCCCACACCCTTCATCGATCAGATTATTGACGAGTGTGCCGGTAACGAGATTTTCTCCTTCATGGACGGTTTCTCTGGTTATAATCAAATTACTATCCGTCCAGAAGATCAACATAAGACCGCATTTATTTGTCCCCGGGGTACGTTTGCATATAAGAAAATGCCTTTTGGTCTTAAAAATGCTGGAGCTACTTTTCAGCGGGCCATGTCTTACGCCTTCCACGACATCAAGAAAATCATCGAGGCATACTTAGATGATCTAGCAGCTCATTCTCGAAAGAGGATGGATCATCCTGGTCACCTCCGACAAATATTTGAAAGATGTCGTTTTTATAAAATTCGTTTGAATCCGAACAAGTGCGTTTTCGCGGTAACATCCGGTCGGCTGTTGGGATTTATCGTGTCTAGGGAAGGGATAAGGGTAGATCCTTTCAAGGTTGAGGCAATACTTCGGTTGCCTCCCCCGTCTTCAATCCGTCAGCTTCAAAGTCTCCAAGGGAAGTCTAACTTTCTTCGGAGGTTTATCGTTAACTATGCCGAGATTACAAAGGGATATATGAGACTGTTGAAGAAAGGAGTTCCTTTTCTTTGGGACGACTACGCTCAACGCTCATTCGATGCCTTGAAAAAGGCATTGACCTCTGCTCCTTTGCTGAGTCCACCCGATTATAGCAGAGATTTTCTTTTGTATCTGGCTACAGCAGAATCTACCATTGGTATGGTTCTGGTTCAGGAGGATGATGCTCTGGCCGAGCATGTTATTTACTACCTTAGTCGAGGACTAGTAGGACCTGAACTGCGATACACCCCGATAGAAAAATTAGCCTTAGCAGCAGTCCATGCTGTGCAGCGACTCCGGCATTATATTATTCTTCGCAAAACTTATGTCTTGGCAGCTGCCAATCCATTTCATTTTGTCCTCAGCAGGCGAGTGATTGGGGGCAAATATAATAGATGGATTGTGATATTACAGGAATTCGATCTAGAGTTCATGTCTGCCAAATCCAAGAAGTCATTAGTTTTTGCGGAATTGATCTCCGAGTTGCCTTGTGGAGAGGCGATGATCTATGATGAGTCCTTTCCGGACGAACACTTGTTTCTGATCTCTCCACAAGATCCTTGGTATGGAGACATCATTGTATATCTCCAGACTGCGAAGTTTCCCTCTTCTTTTTCGAAAGATGAGCGTCGTAAGCTGCGTCACTTAGCTAAAAGTTATCCGATTATTGGTGATGCTTTGTACCGTCGAGGGGTTGATTCAATCCTAAGACGCTGCTTAACTTTCGAAGAAGCTGAGGCTGTGCTTAATGATTCTCACGGTGGAGCTTGTGGGGGTCATTTATCGGGGCTTGCTACAGCCCAAAAGATTTTGCGTGCTGGCTACTTCTGGCCTTCGATTTTCAAAGATTGTATTGAATCGGTCAAGAAGTGTCATCCTTGTCAGGTGTATACTCGGAAAATGCGCGCTCATCCAGCTCCGCTTTTTCCAGTCGTTACTGTCGGACCCTTTACAAAGTGGGGTATGGATTATACTACTTGTAACCCGCCTTCGGCAAAAGGTCACAAGTACATTATCGTAGCAGTAGACTACTTTACGAAGTGGGTCGAAGCTATGCCTACTTTTGGGAACGATGGTGAGACTGCAGCTTTTTTCTTCTTCAACCAAGTCATCGCTCGTTTCGGTATACCTAGAGAGATTGTCACTGACCATGGCAGTCACTTTCAGAACAGTATGATGGCTGAGTTGGCTCTTAAATTGGGTTTCCGGCAGGAACATTCATCTCCATATTATCCTCAGGCCAATGGCCAGGTGGAAGCCGTGAATAAGTCCTTGAAGACAATTCTTCAACGGACGATTGATAAACATAGATCCAACTGGCACATTATGCTATATCCCGCACTCTGGGCATACAGGACGTCAGTTAAAACTGCAACTGGCTTTACTCCGTTTCAGTTAGTCCACGGGGTGGAATCCGTATTTCCCATTGAATGCGAGATTCCTTCCCTTAAACTGGCTGTTGAGCTTCTTCCCGACACTTCTAGTCTGGCAGAGCGGCTTCTTCATCTGGAACATCTTGATGAGCAGCGTCGAGATGCCGCCACGTTGAACGAAGCGCATAAAAACCGAGTCAAAGTTCAGTACGATAAGGCAGTTAAGCCTAGGATCTTTTCCGAAGGTGACCTTGTTTTGGTCTATGCCCAAGAAAAAGATGCCTTGGGGGCAGGGAAGTTTAAGTCGATGTGGTATGGCCCCTATATCGTCAAGAAGGTCCTTAAGAAAGGAGCGTATACCTTGGTTGAATTCGAAGGGAACGAGTTGTCGGAGCCCCGAAATGGGCTCTATCTGAAGAAGTATTATGCCTAGGCTTTGGCCTGGCATTTTGCTTTGTATATAGTAGTTTTTTGCTTTGTACATATCTGTTTGATTTTCGATTTTTGATGAGATGGTGATTTTTTTGATCTGCTTTGGCAGGTTGTGTTGATGTCATGAGTCATTTTGGTTTCGCCGATGGTGCTAGTAGACACACCCGGAACTTAGCTTCCGCGGCTTGGGTGCTTCATTATCCTTCCGGTCAGCTGTTGGTATCAAGAGGGGTCTGCATTGGTCCTGCTTCTAATAACGTAGCAGAATAAACTGCAGTCATTCATCTACTCGCGGAGGCAATATCCTTGGGTGTTGATTCGTTGGTAGTTTTCTTGGACTCCCAGCTGGTGGTGTCGCAGTTGAACAACACTTATCGGGTACGAGATCCAATTTTATTACGATTGTTCTTGAGGGTACGTTTGTTACAAAGGTCATTTCAATTTTTAACATTCATTCATATTCCTCGAGCCGACAATTGGTTTGCTGACTCATTAGCTACTCAAGCTTTAGATTGGCATATTAATCATTCAATACAATAAATTCTAATCATCAAAAACATCATACATTTGATACATTTATCACATCACATCAAATATCGCTGTATATATCATCGGAGTGTCAAAAAACTTTACAAAATTTGGATCCATAAATGCCGTACAAAACTTGGGCTTATGCCCCATCATGTTCAGTCTCAAAAATAATATACAGTCATCTAATATGAAAAATATGTCTACTCCTGAGGACCCTGCCCAGAAGTTGCGTTCCTATAGAACATCACTGCAGTGGCCACACGGCGGAACAGTCTAACCCAGTCCCGGGGTACTCCTACAACCCGTCTCTGGATGGCTTCTGGCAAGTCCTCCACAACAGCCAGAGGGATTTGGCGGGTCAGTCCCTCCAAGTTTCTTTGCACGGCCTGGAGTGTCCTGTCAGAATCCGCTGTCTCCGCCTCACCTCTGCGGCGCTTGTGACGTGCTAGGCCCTCAGGACGAACTGGTCCAACATCTGAAACATGATCATTTTTCATTTGTCAGTCATTATGAATCCAATCCAAAAACATGTTTGTTTTTCATTTTCATACATATTTGAAAAATCCAAAAAATCATATAAGTTAAAATTTTTGAAAAAACTTACCGACTGCTCCCCATGCTGCTCCGGGTGGAAGTACTAGATCTGGATCTCCTCGGAAGCATCAGGCATAGGGATAGATCGTCTCTTTACGATGATCTTGTTCTCTCTCACCATAAGAAGAACTCATCATCCCAGGTAGTTCGGGGTACCTCGCTGCCCCCCAGTCTCTTCATCATGTCTGCCCAACGGGCGATTCTTGGGTCCCGAGGGCTGCTGATAGTCGAGATGACTTTGGGTCTCAAAGCTGGAACTCTCTCGAAGAAAAATGTTGTCAAAATGGTTCCATAGCCAAAGTGTTTTGTTTTTGTTTGGCGAATGGAGGTCAGTTGTTGTTTCATGTTCTGTAGCAGGGCAGTGCACCAATCATACACATGAATTAAGCACTCTACAACTATGCTCATGTGCGTCCTGGACGCCTGATGCAGTGAGGCAGATCCTGCCACTCTGCCGATGGTGAACAGGAGGATCTTCATGTGCAAGTCCCTGATATCTCTGATTGCAATCTGTGTGCCTACTTTTTTCGAATCTTCTATGCAATAGAGTTGGACATAGTCCTCCACGGTTAACCCTCCCAGGGGCTTTCCGTGCAAATCCACTGGGTCTCCCCTTCTGGAGAGTCCAGTGATGAAGTATATATCTTCCACCTCTATGCGTAGTGGCATTTGATCAATGATGAAACAATCCTGATCTGGTTCCCAATAATTTACCAGCATTTCAAGCAATCTCACATTACTTTTCATATTGGGCATTTTGAAAAATTTGAATAATCCACAGTTTCGGAGGACATTTTGTGCCGCGCGATCCTGCATGACCTCTTGGTCTATTGCGCTGTGCTCACGTTCCCTCCAAGAGATAGTCATCCTGAAAAATTTGATTAAAATTTGCATTAGAAACTTCTTTTGAGTTACATCATTACATGGACTACTTTGTATCGCGAACTTACTCACGTACACGGTGGCACGATAATATCTGACTTCACTTCGGTAACCAACGTATCACTGATCACAGCATTTTTAGAAGAAGGGTTTATGAGTAAAAATTACTTATTTAAATTTCAAGCGGACAAAATGATTAACAGGATGGAATAAGGAGCCTACACGAAGTTTGATAAAGACGGTGGGATTGTTTCCAGAGTTGTGAAACAAGTTTTATGAGCTCTTTTTCAAGTAATATATGCCAACAACAGAACCAATTGAGGAGTAATTTGTGTATTTTAACAACAAAATTGATATGATAACTGATTCAAGGCCTATTGTAAGATTTTCCATGAATTTAACATTTTCATAAGTAACACAAACAAAGGAGAAGCTATTTTGGAAAAAAAATTAATAAATCTCCTGTAATATCCTGCATGTCCTAAGAAACTTCTCACATCTGTTTGTGTTTTAGGAATAGGAAGGTTCTGAATGACTTGTATTTTGGATGGATCCACCTAAATTCCTTGATATGAAATAAAATTTCCAAGCACTACTCCTTCACTCATCATCATATGACATTTTTCGGTGCTTAAGGAGAGGTGAGCTTGTATACATAATTTAAGTACTTTCTCAATATATGCAGCAATATCTTAGAAAGAATACTATATAAGGAATTAAAGTCATCCCTCATCTTCCATGGAATCATCTAAACATATCAAAAAATTTCCTATAACTTCTCTTTGAAAGGTTGTTGATTTACATTACATAGTCTAAATGGAAGAACTCTATAGGCAAAAGTTCCCCAAGGCTAGTAAAAGTGGTCTTATCTTGGTCTTGAGGTGCAATTTTGATTTGGTTATACCCACTAAATCCATCTAAAAAGGAGAAGAATTTCTTCCCTGACAAACTATCCAACACCTGATCAATGAATGGTAAAGGAAAGTGATCCTTTTGAGTGGCTTTATTTAAGGCTCTATAATCTACACACACTCTCCATTTCCCGTTTTTCTTAGGAACTATTACCAATGGGGAAACCCATTTACATTGATAACACAGGTATAAATCACAGAAATAAGAAATTTAGAGTTTATATTTAAATTTCCCTTAAATTAAGATTATAAGATTATTAGTCATTGGGGTTGGTGAGGTGAAACAACCTTCATGATAGATACGATAGTACATAATTGAGGGGGAGTTAACTATCATATAGTCCCATGCAAATGCTTCCTTATTTTCAAGCAGTAACTTCATTAATTTTTGTGTTTCAGCAACTGTCAGGTCAGGATTTATGTTTAGTGTTTTTCCAGGTTCGATTTCTACTATTATGCTTTTAGAAGAGATGGTGGTGGATGTTTGAGGAAGATATTTAGGTTTAAGCTTTTCCTGGGTATCTGATTTCAAAAGTGCAACCAGTTGATTATGTGTTTCTGGAATCACCGAGGAGGGTTCACAAATGAAATTATTAATTACCTCATCATCAATGGTATCTTTAAGGCTTAAACCTTGTCCAATAGTCAAAATAGGTTGAATAGCATGATCATCATAGTCCATCCATACAGAATTTTCATTATTAATCATGGGTGTAGCGTGAGGGTAGAGAGTAAGATGTTTAGTTTCATAGCCATTGGAAATTTTCATTGAACCAGATCTACAGCTGATAAAGGCATCAGTTGTAGCTAACCAGGGCCTTCCCAGAATCAAAGGATGTCCCCCCAACTTTGTTTTAGTCTGTAACACCACAAAGTCAGCTGGGTAATTCCAGGACTCAACTGAGATGACTAGGTCTTCAATAACTCCCTCTGGTTTGATTGTAGAACAGTCAGCTAACTCTAGAATGGTTGGTGTATCTATGATTACTTTCTTTAGCTATAACAGTTGTGAAGTTTCAAGAGTCATAACGTTTATAGCAGCACCTAAATCTACCAGAACTTGAGGGATTATTGTTTTACCTATTTGGACTGTCACAGTAGGATGGCCGGGGTCACCATATTTAACTGGAGAAGCTTTACCAGACATTAATGCAGATAGATCACCCATAACATGGACTGTAAGGGGACCTTTAGCTTTCCTACCGGGTTTCTTAACACAAATATCTCTCATCGTTCTGGCATAAAGTGGTACATCTCTTAGTGCCTATGAAAGTGGAATTTTAACATACAGATTCTGCAATTCCCATAGAAGATTAAAAGCAGGTGGCTCAAGCGTTCTAGTTAAAACTAAACGCTTAGGGAATGGTGGCTCTGCTGTTTCAGCACCCTTATTAGAGAGTGGTTATACCTCTTTATGTGAATCACATTTTTCAGTGTATTCTTTATCAGAATCGGAAGAGGTAACATCATCGATAATGGGTTCAACTATTTTCCCAGATCATAAATGAATGTCATTACATTGTGCAGGGAAAACAGGAAATATAGGCTAGTTCTGAATATTAATAACTTGCACAGCTTTATTATTGGGGTTAGGATTTGGTTGTACAAGTAGCTGGGGTCTCATCATTTGATTATTCGGCTGAGCACCTGATGGTAGAGGAAGTGGTTTCTAAAATTGAGGGGAATTGATTCTAAAAAGGGAGTTGTTGACCCCTCCAATTTGAATTCCATTGATTAAAGTAAGATTGTTGTTGTGGAGGCCAAGGAGTCCACATTGCAGGATCTACAAAGGGAGGGTTTGTTTGTTGCATGGGTGGGTAATTCATTTGAGTGAAGGGTGGGTATTGCATTTGGTTAAATGGAGGGTAATTTGCTTGACTAAAAGAAGGGTAATTGTTGCAACGATTAGAAGATGTAAATGGCATATTAGAGTTCATACCTTGTCCTCGTGGTTGCCATTGCCTTCTCTGTGTCAGTAGATAGACTACTTTAGCTTCTTCTTTGGTTGGTTGCAATGCTGCTTTTATTCCTGGTAAAGAAGGGCATTGTTGTGTTTCATGATCTTTCTCACAAAGGGTGAAAATTGGCACCTTGTCCAATGGGCATTCCCGTAGTGGGTGTTTATCTCTACATTTTGGGCAAAAGACAGCCAAAGCTGCTTCTCCTTCGGCTTGTTTCTTTTTAACCTACAAGGTGTCAATTTGTGAAGAAAAAGAACTTAACATTTCAATTTTAAATTCTTCAAGTAAATTACCTATTTCGGCTCTTGTTGCTCCTCCACTGGCTGATTTTTGAACTCTTGAATATGTGGTATCTCTACTGTTTGACCTATTCCTTGCAGCTCCTCTTGAACATATTTTACAGAGGTTAACAATTTCATCATATGATTCTTTAGATATATCCCCTTTACTAAGCATATTTAGCATATCTAAATAGTCATCCCTCACCCCTTTCAGTAATATTGTTTTAAGAATATCTTTACTTACATCGGGATGATTGGATCTCTGCAGATTTTATTGTAGTCTCTCCACAAATTCCTCTAGATTTTCGTCCTCCTTTTGTACCATCTTAAATAGTTCCTCTCTTTTTTCTCTTGTCCGGAAGTAGTCTTGATATTTAAGAAGAAAATTTTGTTTCATTTGTTCCCATGTTGTGATTACATGGCCTCCCAGACTCATGAACCACCTTAGTGCATTTCCTTTTAGTGTTGTTGGAAATATCTTCAACTTCTGGGCATTAGTAACATAATCATAGCTTCTGCACAATATATCAAATTCAAAAAGAAATTCGTCAGGATCTTCAGAAGATAAACCATGGAAGTTAGGTAAGGCTGAAAGTGGGATATTCTTCATGGGAATTGCTCCTCTAGGGAGATCACCAATAGGAAATCCCAAGGTAGAGAAAGAATTCTCATCTTTTCCCTCTCCTTCAGGATCTACTTGTCCTCCGCCGAAGAATCCTTCATTGTTCCCTTCCATTGTTTGATCTCCTACTGCACTTGCTCGATCCTCAATGTTTTCTACTGGCTCCTTAATGTTTTCCGTTGGTTTTTCAACGTTTCTTGTTGATTCCTCAACATTTTCTGCAGGCTCTTCAATGCTTTCTAATGGCTCTTCAATGCTTTCTACTGGTTCTTCAACATTTCCTGCTGGTTCTTCAACACTTGTTGTTGGTTCCTCAACATTCTCAGGGCTCACAACTTCTTTTGTTTCATATTTTGATTAAGGGGAGTGTTGATTTTTTGGCCTTCGAGAGCTTAGTCTCTGAGAATATTCAGCTTTTGATACGATCTCGTCAATAAAGGTCTTTCTTCCTCCCCTTCCTTTGCCCTTGCCACCTGTAGGGTTAGTTTTCTTATGGGTTCTGCGTCCTCTCATGCAATCTGCAAATCTAAAAGAAAATCATCAATGCTTTTGAAATATATAATTTCCTTCCCCAGCAACGGCGCCAAAATGTTGGTCACTTTAATTGTTTATTGAATTAAACAATTCAAGTGCTACATAAATTGTCAACCCAGGGAATTCTGTTTATTTCAAAGGCAATCACACACTGTATATGCTCAATATCAAAAGCAATGAAATTTTGTAGTAAAAATTACACTAATCACACCTTGCTTCAACAAACTGAAGTCTACTTGAGTTACAAAAAAGACAATCTTTCTATTGCAGACAATTACCAAAAGAATCCTGGATTACATTAAAAAGACAACATCTAGAAAAGGAAACCAATCTGCAAAAGGAAAGACCAATTATGCTATAACAGAGAACAAGACCCTATTCCCCAAGTAGGAATCTTCAACACCTATTTCTGATTACCAAGCTTTCACAAACTCATTTTGTAAACAATATTTCCAATTAAAATAATTTACAATTACCTAAGAATGAATTGCATGAAATCAATGCAACAAGTAATGGAAACAGAGCTTCAGCAATAAACAACAGAATTCCAATACTACATAAATGAATTCAGCAACAAATTTTAACAAGGAATAAAAAAGAACAGTTGACAAACTACAGGAAGAAATGGGTGAATCTTGTGAAGAAGGTGGGCCCTTTCCTTCTCACAAGATTCCCCAGAAGAAGGAATTAAAATGAAATGCTCAGAACAAACTTTTATTCATCTGTCGAAAGCAACATATTACAAAGGATTCACATTCCTTCTCTCTTCAAAATGAACCTCCCATAGTCTCTTAAAATTGTCCTCTAATGCTGATGTCTCCTCTTTTTAAAGAGGAGACATCTATTACAATTGATTATAGAAATCATATTTTTAACCCAATCTAATCTTCTATACTGAAATAGGACCTTTGTATTCTTCCATAGCAAAATGTTGTTACAATGGTTATGATGGTACTGGCTTCAAAGTGGCCCATGTAACAGCTTCCTTACTTGTCTTTTCTTGTTGCCGTCATGCTTGAAATACTACTTCAAAATCGCAAATCATGGGTTGTTTCAGCAACGGGATTTGCGTACCATGTTGACTGTTTCAGCAACGCAGTCTTTAGACAACCACGATAAATTATCTGCAGTCTTCAAACTATCTCAGCAACTATATATCTTTGATTAATGATTAAAAATGAAAGTAAAGTAAAATTATATGTAAAACAAGTTAAACGTATAGTAAAGAGAATAATGTTATATACCTTTGGAAGAATGGATGAAAGTGATAGTATAAGCTTTAAATATGGACTGGAAAAGAGTGGAATGATAACAAAATGTATGGTCAAAATGGTACATTATGGGGTCCGAACAATTTCCTATCTCAAAATTTTCTATCCTCAAGGAAATCACAAATTCTTGCCCATTCCTCTTCCCACCATTCTCTCTCCATGGCCTTCACTTAGACTTACGATTATTAGTCGTGGTCAAGTGTATGTCACATGAATAATAGAATATAAATTTTATTTTTATCATCTCTCCCTCTCAACTAAATAGGAGTTCCCTATTCCAACTTGATTTAGGGAATAAATCCTTGCTCCTTCCCAAATATTAACGAGACTTGATACTCTTTCTAAAGCATAGAGGATGTTCTTTCACTTCCTTTCAATTTGGAAGTCATAAACATAAAATTTATAGCTTTTCTTTATTAATGTATCAATTACCAATTTTTATGGGGATATATACATGGCTCCCTCTTTCACTTGCATCTCATCGTGTTGAGCTTATTTCTTCCAGGATTTTTTGGATCCATTATTGCTTCAATCTTGTGACACGATTCATGCCATCAACCTTTCATATCACTTTCCTCTAGATATCATCAGTGAAGGCATTACATTGAGCCTTATAAAATTTTAAGATAGTCATATCTTCTTCTAAACATGAAAGTGAACATGAACATAGGGTTATCTTCTTACACTGCTACCTTTCGACTCCAAGATGATGATGTGAACATCTTGAATTCATAATTTCCAAAACCATATATTCAATCCATACATTCTTTGAATAAAGTTAAAAAAAAAACAATTGAAATTTCCTTAATTGTAATCATGTATTCCTGCAATATCCTTCCAATTAGCAAAAAAATATGTTCACCAGATAACCAATATCGAAATATTAATATCAGACTTACCTTATCATGATGTACTTCTCATCAAAACATTAGCTTCCTTGAGTTTTTCGAGATCAACATCCCTTCACATGATCCATATCCACATGAATATTTCTTTAATAAGATTTCCCATGGATTGAACTTGATTACCAAGATGCAATACCTTCCTTGGAGTTTTCATTATTTAATTCCCTTTATTTCTTCTGGAGATTATACTTGATGTTGATCACTATTGTAATATTTATTCCATGCAATATTATGAGATATTCTTGATCTTCATTTATTTCAAAGCATGTCAAATTTCTTATTTCGAACATCATTCATCCATATGGAAGACTTACCGAGTACAATTTATATCCAACTCTTTCTGCAAGGTTACTTAAAATATTCATACCTTTGCTTCCATACAATCATCTAGTCATCCTTTCTTGAATGAGCTTTCTTCTTGTACCTATTGAAATTATGTTCCCTTTCCTAGAAATACTTTCATTATGTCCTTCATACTTCAACTTGACCATCTGCATTCATTTATCCTTCAGAAGTATTGTTTCCATACTATATGGAATATTCGATATATACTATTCATGCCATAATAATTTTTCCAAGAAACTTTCAAAATGATGGTTCTTAAAGGAACTTGATGATCCCTCTTTGAAAAATGACTAACTCTAACATAATGTTAGAAAATTCTTGGATGAAAAATAATATGCAATATGGTCCCAATCCTCTCATTATTGAAAGAATATGATTCCTACCAAAGCAACTTGATCAAGTAGACTTTAATTC
>CM076582.1:584536299-584596796 GCA_034641835.2 Pinus albicaulis | reverse complement strand
AACTATAATATGCTTCTATATATCATTTCATGCTTTTACGAAAACCAATACTCTTCTCAAATATACAAAAATGAATGTTTCTGTACTTTATACTTAATGAAAGAAAGAAAAAATTCATAAAGAACCTGGTATATATGGAGCTTCCTTCAATAGTAAATATCCTTGGGATGTTCTCCTTTTGGGTTGTTATCAAGTTCTCCCTTCTCCTCAACTATGTCAGCTTCAATTCTTTCCTTTCTTTTGTTATATTTATTGTTTGGATAATCCCTCCTAAAGTTTCTATACTCATTTCATCCAAAGCATTGAATCTTGGACATGTCTAGCTTTCTCTGGGACTTTACAAACTTCCCTTTCTTCAACTTCTTGGACCTTGCAATAAAGGCTTGAGACCTTTTAGTTGATTCAATGTCATCCTTTTCCTTGATTCTTCCAAGATACATTGAACCCACAACTCATCAAAATGTGTAGTATCTTTCTTTGAGTGGATGGTTGTTGCAAAACTACTCCAATCAGGTGGAAAAGTATTTAGTACACAAATAGTCCTCTTAGATTTTGTAACCATCTCCTCAATTGGTATGTTATTTATGAGATCTTCATTCGATAGGTGACCATGTCTTCATCCTTTGATTTAATTATCCTACATAGTTTATTTCTCAAGGAAATATTTTGATCTGATGTACTTATGGAGTAAAATTTTAACAAATTATCATACATAGCCTTTGATGTCTTCAAGTCAGCAACAAAGGGAAAACGATCATCCTTAATGGATTAAATAATGATTCTTTCTTCCCTTACATCTCCATTACTATATTTTTCTAATTCTTGAGTCTTCTTCTTGTCTTGTAAAACTACTCCATGAAGGACATATTCCATGACTTCCTTTTCTGTGAGTTCCAAGTCAATCCTCTTCTTCATGCAAGAAATTTTGTTGATCCAATGAGCTTGTTTCTTTCGTTGAAAATTTTAGCAATATTATCTATAGATTTATACATAGAAACAATATCATACTTACTTGTCAACCAAGTTTTTTCCTCCTTGATGATATCTTCAACTATATTAATGTTTTCAAGACCTTCAAGGAGACTTAAACAATGCCCTAGAATTTTGAATTCTAGGATGCCTTCAAAAAATGTGTCTTCGAACAACTTAAAAGAGTGTATGATGATCCCAATATTCCTTGATGCTTCCTCCTCTTCAAGATGATGCACTAGAGAATTTTTAATAAGACCTTGTAATTTCTTCCTTCAAAGAGAGCTTGATGATGAAGTCTTCTTTAACAAAATCTTGATATAGCAACTATACTTCTATATCAATGGGTCTTCTTATTCATTCCTTGTGTCCTTCTACAAATGATTCCCCTTGACAGGCAAACCCATTTCTTATGTCGATAAGATGATCCTTCATCTACCTTATTTTTTTCACATTAACTTTGATACCATGTTGGAGAATGCAGTAGGGAATCTATTGATTCAATTTTATCCTCAACCTCAATAATTTATTGTGAAATTTATTTATCTTCTTGTAATTCTTTATTATATATTATCATCAAACAATTATCAAGAGAAAAAATAGTAAATACAATTGATGCAAGATATATGCTCCAAGCTAGGGCCAAACCCTCCAAAGGGAAAAGCCAGAAAATCTCTTCTCTTATTATAGAATCTGCTTCAAATGAGAAAAACAAGACCCAAAACCCTAGACCAAGTCCTCCTCCAAGCATCAATTTATCCCTCCAAGAATACCTTCCAAATAGGTAATATATCAACCCAACCCAACAAAGATCAATTTTGCCTCAACCAACTTCCTGCTTCAACTTCGATCCCCATCTTTGACCTGCAATGCCTGACCTATAGTAGCTATAAAAACCTTAATTTTGGCACATGTCACTTCTTCAAGAATACTTCCTACATACAATACAAGGTCTCTAAAGTCAAACTAGATCAAACTAGAGTATTTGGCCTTCCAACAACATGGATCTGCAATTTAGCCTCCTATATTTTGGACCTGCAATTTTTAGCTTTCCTTGAAGAGAAAAAAACCCTAACCTTCGCACGTGTGAGAGAATAAGGCCCCAAAAAATAAATTATTCTTTATTCTTGAGTTCTTCTTTCCTTCTAGACCTTCACACTTGTTTTCTTGATGCTGAACTTCTAAATGAAATAGATCGAATTGGTGGTGAAATGAGGTCAATGTTGCTTCTATTTCTACACATATGTGGGGTTCAAATTTCTTATTTTAGGAAAACCTATTACTACTAGGGCCGAATTTTTCTTGGAGGTTTCTATGACCTAATAGACTCAAAATTATTATATGTTATATCTTTCCCAATAGGGTCTTAAACAAATGATTTGATTCAAGAAAAATATTCTTTTGACACAACAAACACTAGAAGCATGACGAACATGCTTAACCTAGATGACCATCAAAATGAATCATGAAACCCTTGCTTTAAAATAATATTTTTCTTTCCTCCTTTCTTGTAACATAGGATATACATAATGGTTTGAGTATAGAGATAATTATGAAGATCGAAACTAGTTACATTTTCCAACCGAAACCCAAACTACGAAAAACCACCATTACCATTAAATTTTTATTCTTTTTATCATTATAAAGAAAACCTTCTATTGCATCTTTCACTGTCGCATACTCTTACAAGTGTGCAGGCTCCTACATGTTGGATGCTACTACCTGCTTTTGTTTCTCTAGCTACCACTAGAAGGAAATCATTGTTTCTTGATCAAATTTATTGGCTACCAGTAGAAGGAAGCTACCACTCCTTGATAAAATTTACCAAATTCCATCATAAGGAACCTAACACTCCATAAATAAAGGATCCAACCCTTAGAACCTTTTTGGACCACATTTCAAAATATTTCACACTAGATCCACCTGACTCAAACACAAATTAAATCCTACAACCCATGTTCATCCAATTTTCAAACTGGACCCACATATAACATTATTCTCATTAATAATTTTCATACAAAATCAATATAAAGTACAATTATATCCTTAATATATAATTATATCATCCATCAAATTCACTGTATCAATATCTTCTTCTATCAACATGTGCATCCAATAGAAAACCTGTCATAAACCCTAATAACATCAACTTCTCTGCTCAATTGTAAAAAAAAAAAATTTGTCAATAGTAACCAAATTAGTTAGTGGCAAGCCATAGCTGCATACATCAACAATCAATCAAATTCTTTGCTTATACCATCAATACTCATGATCCATCAACAACATACAACCACAAAATCTACCGTAGTACATCTCAACCAACAACATTCATACATGACTCAACTCATCAAACTGAATACAAAATAAATTATTTCTTTAATAAAAAAATCTACTCATTGTAACATAAATATATCATAAATATGTATTCATAAACAGTGATCAACATTTTAGATCAATCATACTATTTTCTTTGACATCAACATGTCAATGTGAAACTTCTCTTTATTCACCAATGTAGTCAAAACTATAACAATCAAATTATTCCAATAATATTGACCTTAATAGCATAAAAATACTAAACACACTTACCATCATCAATGAAAAACCCTAGAATGCATCAAATCGACACATTTTCTATTGTAAATGCTAGCTCATCAATCCAAAAACATATACACAATGTACCAACAGTGACAACTCGGATCTAGTAGCAACATGACAGAGTAATATTCTCACTTAACTCATCAATCCCTAGAACAAAAAATAGTGAAAATACTATCAACAAATGTTGTCTAACATATAAGTACCAGAATCACAATGAATCTGCCATATCTCTGCATAACATGAATTGGAAAGCATAAGAAAATATAGAGATCTCAAATATAGAGGTTAATCATAAGCATCCAACAATATAGAGATCTCAATTGACCATTAGCGATTTTCTCAAATTCTAGAATTGAAATTCTACGTGCATTCATTGGCTCTCAAATATTATGCGATGGATTTGGAAGCTATCCCCCAACAAAATACAAATCGAAGAAGCCTAAATTCTGGGAAGCAATATATATATATATATATATATATATATATATATATATATATCAAATTCATAGGTAAACCATGTCAAAGAAAAACTTATGCCCTCAAGATGATGATATCTGAATGAAAAATATCTTCCCTACATATACCCTTATCTAATACAACAACTACTCAAATTATCAAGCATACAAAATTCAACAATATATGAATATCAATCAACTCCCACAATCCAATAATTAGCACCATGACAATACTTATTCCAACACACTCAAGCCAACATTTCAAAACAAAAGGACATAATAGAACTACTCTATATTACGATCTCTGTAAGAAATGTATCAACTCAATGCTCTTGGAAATATCATCAAAAAACTATGATCATCTCTACACTAATCCTTTAAATGGCTAAAAAACAGTACAACATTAATTATAACATAAAAAACACCAATCATATTGTGTATCATATCAACATTGGCATACATATAAATCTTGAGACAAATAGCGTTCTTTGTTAGCTTAATGATAATATGACCCATGTAATCACAATATAACCTAAATGAATAAAAACAACATAATTAAGGTGTACACAACTGAGAAAACCACATTCTCTGTCCAAGATTTGTGAATAGGTATCACATACGCATCACATCACACAAATATCTTCAAATTAGTCTATGCGTTCTCATTAGGGGAATTTTGAGGTCTAAAATGGGCATCCTAATGAAATTATAAAATAATAGTGGAAATAATAAAATACTATTAGATTACATCATCCAATTTTAGAGGGAAAAAAGAAAAAACTATGTTTTCAAATCGTATTTTCAACTTATCCCCTTATGGGTTTACTCAAATTTCAAGCGGGAATACTCGTTGGATGGATTCCTAATCCAAGGAGTACCCATGTTGCATACTTTAGATGGACCCTACTACACACAAAAATGAGAAATACATGAAATACATGATTGCAATCACGTTTTTTTTTTTCTTTCTCAATTTTTGTGTAATAGAGTCCATCAAAAGTATGCAACATGGGTACTCTTTGGATGAAGAATTAAATTTTGCATCCAACGAGTACTCCTACTCGAAATTTGAGTAAAAAATTAGGGAGATAAATTGAAATATGAGTTGAAAAAGTAGTTTTATTATTTTATTAATTTTTAATCTTTTTACTTTTGTACTCCAAAAATGGTAAATCATCCCCCATGGTTGACTTCATCAACTTAAATCTTATTGGTTCTTATAAAGTTTAATTTGTTTGTACATTTTTCTTAGGAGGCCCATTTTAGACCTCAAAAGTTCTCTAATGAGCCCCACTTTGTTTCAAAACCCTCATATAGCCTTCAAATGAGCTTAAAATGACTAATAATCATCAGTTCTACTACCGTAAATCCATACAAATTGATTCTAGAAACTATATAAAATATGTTCTAAGTGGATCCATTTATGATATCTAGTTTTGCAAATCACAGTTAATATATGATGTGTACATATTAAGTTTGATCAATCTGGAACATTCAATATATTTTTACCAAGAACCAAGCCATCATATTTCTTCAATTTCAAATCGCTCAATGCTTGACTAGATATGACCCTTGTGCACTAGTGTAATAATCTGTTCCAGTAAATAGCAAGACATAGCTCATAAAAATTGCACATAGACTAATCAAACTCTTTTCCCTTTTATATCCTTTCATCCTTAGGATTACAATAGGAAAATCCATGGATTTCATTGATGTATTTTTTGATCAGATAAATTAAACATCACATCTTCCTTGCGTGCACGAAGTCCTTTGGAAATTCGTTGTTTTTTCCCATGGTATTCTTAATTTATTCACCTACATATTGTATTGCACTCTCACTTCTCAGGAACTATGTTATAATTCAGGTAAATAGCTCTCTAGGGTACTTTATAATGTTATGTGACTACTTAATCAACTACGTTACTAAGATCGTCTGCCTAGAAATTTCTTTAACACTTACAAAACCTATCCATCATCTCTATAATTTGTCAAAGCATCTCCAAAACCTATCCAACCTCCTTTGTAAGCATCAAGACATATTCATAAGACTCCAACATTCTAAATACCTTTGCATCCTCCTAAAAATCTACTTCCAATCACCAAGAGTGTGATATGATCTAGGTTGGCATAGTGTGACAAGATCACAATCCGGGCTGACATCAAGGCCAATACACTAGTCATAATGCCAATGATTATTCCTCCTCATTTTTTGGAATCTCAACATAAATGTAGTATAATATTTTTCATGCATCAATAGGGTTATAGTTACCTCTTTATTATCCATGTGAAGTTAAGCATATTCCAACTTCCTCTACCAATTTCCCTTTCTTTTGGTGGAATATAGTGGGTATATTTTGACTAATATATAGAATTTACATTCATATATTTAATTTTTTTTGTCCTATACATTATATGAAGGAGAGTAAACCATTGGAAAAACCTAAGAAAACTAAATAACACCCCATACTATAATGAATCCATAGATGATTTAATTGAAGATATGTGGATTATAATCCACTATGAGATCTATTACCCATCCATATATATGAGTAACCATAGGAGAAATTTTTTCTCCTATGATGTACATTTCTAGTTAGAAATTACACACATTCTTCATTTCTTCATAGTAGAGGTCATTGTAGAAATGATGACCAACATTCTCCAATTACAACCCTTTATATGCATCATATTCATCATATATGCGAGATCCCATTCACCTGATTGACATGCTCATCCAATAGTGGTGGTTCAACACAAATGTGGCATGTTAGTCATTGTTTCATACAAATTGTTTACATTTAATGTATTAAGAATTTTAGGATCTTAGGTTGAAGTTAGAAAATGAATCATGATGCTTGGAAGATATGCTTGTTTCCTTATTTCATCTTGGTGGTCATCAATTCCTTCTAGTCAAGTGTAACCACAATGGGGCTTTTCTTTCCTTGTATTAGAGGAGGGGCACATATAGGAGACCCAGATAGAGATAGCATGATCATATCCTTCCATATTTAATAATTTTCATTTAGCCTTTGTTTTCCCTGCTTTTGAGTTGGTATTTTTTAATCACTCTTATTAGTTCTCTATTCATCTCCTCCTTTGAGAAGAAGGGGCTTGGAAATTCCTAGAGGTTGGTGCTAGTATAAGAAAGAATAATGAACATGTGTGAAACATTAAAATGCAAAGTAAAGGCAAGGAATGAATCATAATCAAAAGACAATTTAGCTTGAGATATAACCCCTAATGTGAGGCCATCACCCCAGTCCCATGCATATCATGATATATCAATATAAAAGGGATTTAAAATAACATCCCCACTCCTATGACCAATTTATTACCCTTACTAAACAAGGCTTCAAAATAAAATCAATGAATTTTGTAAAATAAGATAATAATAAAAAAAGGAAAAGGCTAATTAAGGAATGGAAAAAACATTATTTAGGAAAGGGTAACTCAAGCTCAAAATTGTTCCCTCAATAAAGGTTCCCATGGATGATGGTATTACATAACCCATGTGTAAGACTATTACACCACTCATGAGGTTCATCCCTAATCATATCACTTACCACATACACCTATAAATTGAAGGCCCATCCTAGTAACTATTCCTCCCTCTTGGGCCTTTTATTTTCTTTCAGTGTTATTTGGGAGAACCTAATAGGGGTAGTTGATGATCCTCCCATACCTAAATATGGAAACTTAGATAAGTTCGTGGGCTAGTGTGAATTTTGAAGAAGATACTTGATGTGATCTACTTATATGGATTTTGCATTAAATTTGATTCACTTTTTGATGTCATAATGTTATGAACATAAATATGTATACAATAAATATAAACAATAATGATAATAATAATAATAATATATACAATATAATTAATAATTATGATAATACATGTCACAAAGGACATGAATCTTTATGAATGGGCACTCCTTCTTATGTATATAGATCACCCAAGTTTTACTCTCATTGATCTGAAAGGAGTGTATTAATTTGTTGTGCTAAGTGTCCTTTCAGTAATAAAAACATGTACAATTTGTCTCCATTTGTTTGCTTAAGGAATGTTTTTTAAACCATGAAACATATATGGATTTGTGAGTTTTAAGCATGAAAATAGGCCTAAATAACATTGTACAATAGTGTATAGCAGACAAATAACATCACATATAAGTTTTACACAACAGACATGATGAAGCAATTCACCCCTCCTAGGCTACATCTGCTGGTCCAACTCCCAATGGCATGTACCTCTTTGTCATTATGCTAAAAATTGCAAATCCATGTGTTTACAAGCCTCTAATGGTTGTCTTCTTTGCACCAGTGGCTCCAGAATGCTCAAATTAATCTAGGTAGACTCTTGTTTCACCCAAATTGGTCAAAAATTGACCTCCCAAAGCCTTTTCCCAATCTCAGCTAGAAAAACTCCACTAAAAGTGGAGAACTCTACATGACTGGAGTTAATTTTGGTTAAAACCCCCAAATTTATGGTGCCTCCACAAATCCCGCCAGAAAAGACTATTTGATTTAAACGCAAATGGTTAGGGCAGGGTGGTTTACAGTTTGTATTAAACTCTGCATTGGAGCAGAACCCAGGGTCAGAGTTCCAAAGACCGTTTGGATTAACCATCGGCTCAACCAAACTTTACTTCTGCCATGTGAATGCACTTTCTTTCGCTGGAGGTTACGGCATAAGACAATCTTCACGTTGCAGTTTTATGTCAAGGTGTGACATGTGACCATGCCCCTAGCCACCAGAATAGTGGTTTTTTATAGCCATTGGTTACTATTAGCTGTCATGGTTTTAAGTCATGTGACCGACAACCTTGGGGCTGATGGTGAGTTTGCCCTCAAATATGAAACGTTTACACTTTAAAATAATGCGTAAGACTGATATGGTAAGAAGTACATGGTAGCCTGAATGGTGAAGGTATCTATTGGTGTGTCGGAGGTTGTAGGGTTGAACCCCCCGGACCTCACATAAATTTTAGTCAAACCTCCTAGGGACACGTGGCAGCCTCTGGGCTTTCCATGTGTCACCCATCCAACGGTGCTAAATAAACACGTACAACTCCATCCAATGGTCCTGGTTGTGCCATGTGGCGAGATCTAATTGGTTATGAGAAAAGGGAATATTCCCAGTATATGCCACCTGCTGACTGTACCTACATGCTAACTGGGCATCCCAGTCACCCTGTCACAAAATTTTTAGTTGTGTAGGAAAATAAACAGAAAGCGATATCTTCCTCATATGACATCGGTTTTTCGAACAATTTACGGCACCGGAATTGCAACGACGAGACCTATCTGGTCATGTAGGTTCGGTACAGTTTCAAGAAATTTCAATTTTGAGAAAAACACATGATCTCCTTATCACACCTCCCCATTGGGAAGCTTTTAGACCCCAAAAGAATTTATTTACCTGTTCATAAGATGAGGGTACAACTCCCTCACCTTTTAACTTCCATCCACCTTGCCTTACTTGGTTTGCTGTCCTTGAGCCCAATTTGAAGATAATCGACACTTCCCCTCTTATAAGTGTGTGTCCTCCTGTCAAGGATGGTATCCTCCTTGATCTCATCCAGAAATTCTGGCAAGAAAATTCTATAGATGGCAGCTGAATGTCACTCCCTTGATCATCAATCAAAGGAGGCTCATACAAACGTAGATTTTCCACATTTACAATAGAATACATTTGCATATATGAAGGCAAGTCAAGTTGAAATGCATTGTTACCAACTTGTTTGATGATCCTGAATGGACCATAGCGAATGGGCTTGAGATTATTACCTTCTCCTTGCATCCTTTCTTTGCTTATGTGCAACCATACTTCATCTCCTTCTTGAAACTTGTGATCAAATCTATGTTTGTCATGCCTCTCCTTGTATTTTCTTTGACTCTTCTCAAGTTGTCCTTGAACTTATTGATGAATAATCAGAATTTTCTCAATGAACTTTCAAGCTTTGTCAATATCACTATGCCCATCAATTGCAACATCCTTCTCAAAGATGAAGTCTAATGGCGATTTCGGAAAATACCCAAAGTAGGCTTCAAAAGGTGAAGTATATGTAGAAGAGTGCTTTTCCCAGTTGTAAGTGTGCTGAATGTAATGTAGTTATTCATCCCACAACTTGGGATGTTTGCTGCAATATTCTCTCAATTGATGCACAACGGTTTTGTTTACCACCTCGGTTTTTCCATTAGTTTGTGGATGAAAAGAAGTACTCTTTTTCAACTTTGTGTCCATCATCTTCCAAAGATTGGACCAAAAATTCCCAACGAACCTGGAATCCCTGTCACTAACAATAGAATTTGGCAAACCATAATGAACCTATACATGTTGAAAATAAAGTTCAGTAGTTTGTTCAGCAGTAATGGTTTTCTTACATGGCACATGTATACACATTTTACTGAATCTATCCACAACTACATAAATATAATCATGATGTTCTTGACATAGGTAGACCTCCAACAAAGTCCATGGAGACACTCTCCCATGGCCTTGATGGTACCAGTAGTGGTGTGTACAACCCAAGCTCCCTATTTCTCGGCTTTCTTTTTTCACACATAGAACAACCACTTATAAAACATGACACACTATCTATCATGCAAGGCCAATAGTAATACCTCTGTAGATGTGCCACTGCTTTTCTTACCCCAAAGTGTCCAACAATAAGAGACGAATGAGCCTCTCTCATGACACTAAGCCTCTCTCCTTGTGGTATACACATCTTGCCCAAATGAAACTGCAAATTGTTATGCATCTGATAATCATTTTCCTCAACTTGATTCCCTTCACTCAAACTAGCATACACATCTTGAGAATTAGCATCAGATGCATACTCAGTTCTATGTAACTCTCATGTACAATAGAATCATTTTTAAGTAAAGTAGAAGCACTTATAATTGGCCTTGAAAGCATATTAGCAACTTTATTGAAATACCTTTCTTGTACCTTATAACCAAGTGAAACTATTGAAAAAATCCCATCCACCTAAAATGTAGTGATTGCTGCAATTTTGTTTGCGACTGCAAGTACTATAATGGTTGCTGATCGGTATGTATAGTTGTCTCTTTACCCATCAAGTAGTGTTTCCACTTATTGACGCTTGTACCAATGCATACAACTCTTTTTCATATGTAGGATAATTATTTACAGCACCATTGAATGTTTCAGAATGAAAAGCGATAGGCTTACAATGCTGCAAAAGTACAACGCATATGGCATAATCATTAGCATCGGTTTGTATCTCGAATGGATGTCTCAAATTCGGTAATGCAAGGACTGGGGCTGAACTGATCTTGTATTTTAAATCTTCAAAATCTTGCTACCGTTTTCCTCCCCATTGGAATCCTTTCTTCACACTTGTCACTGCATGCATAGGAGCTGTTATGGCAGAAAAGTTAGCAATAAAATTTCTCCAATACTGAGCTGCGCCTAAGAAACTTCTTACCTCGGTTACTATTTTGGGCGTGGGCCAATTCACAATGGATTCCACTTTAGAAGGATCAATTATCAACTCGCCTCCTCCTACAATGTGTCCCAAATAAACCAAAGAAGTCTTTTCAAATTCACACTTTGACATCTTGAGAAATAATTTCTCTTTCTTCAAAACATCAAGCACCTTTTTCACATGCAAGACATGTTCTTCTCTTGTTTTGCTGAAAATGAGTATATCATATAAATACACAATCACAAAGTCATCAAGAAATGGATGTAAAACATTATCCATAACACGCATGAAAGTCGTCGGTGCATTACACAAACCAAATGGCATAACCAACCAATCAAAGAGTCCTTATTTGGTTTTGAATGAAATCTTCCATATATCACTTTCTGCAATTCTTACTTGATGATATCCACTTCGTAAATATAACTTAGTGAAAAAATTTGCTTCTTTCAACTGATCTAACAAATCATCTATCCTTGGGAGTGGGTATCAATTCTTTACCGTTATCTTGTTCAAAGCTCTGAATTCTACACACATGTGCCAAGTCCCATCTTTCTTCGAAATCAAGACTATGGGTGAACCGCATGGTGAAGTGCTTGGCCTTATGAGTCCCTTTTCCAACATGTCCATGATTTTCCTCTTTATTTTAGCATTCTCCATTATTGACATGCGATACATACCGATGTTTGGAAGAGGACAATCTTGTTGCAACTGAATATCATGTTGAATATCCCTTTTTGGAGGCAATCCTGTTGGCTCCTGAAACATCTCATGATGTGCATCAACTACATCATATAAATCTGATTTCAACTTAGGATCACAATCCTCAAATGATTCATGATTATCATAAGCTTTAGGCTTATTCATTAGAAGAACAAAATTCTTACTTGAATTCACCAGCCTCTTTACCTGTCCAACATTTACCATTGCAATATTTGTCTTTTTGCGATGTGCTTTAACAATGAACTCCTTGCCATCTTTGAATAAATGGTATTTTTTCTCATGGAAATGGAAGATTGATTTCCTGTCATACAAGTAAGGACTGCTCGACACAATACCTGTAATATCAAGAGGAACCACATCTAATTCAACTGTGTCAACAAAATGTGCAGTTATTGCAAAGCACAATATGCACTTCTTTGAAACCTATAAATTTGCATCCTTACAAATCCAACCAAGTGGATATGGTTTTGGATGTGGAAAGGTCTCAAGTTTAAGTTTCTTGACCAATTCTTCAGAGATTAAGTTTTCTTGTGACCCACTATAAAACAGTGTGTCAATCTTGGTATGTTTGAATATTACCCTCACATGAAACAATTCAATTCTCTCTTCTTCATTTGGAGCTTGTATGTGACAGTTTGATGTACTAGTACGGGGTTTTGTTTCAATTTGTTCTTCAATCGCATGGCTATAATTTTAGTTTCATCACCTGAATCCTCTCCTAAGTCATGTTGAGTTGTAGCTGCATTTTTCTACTTCCCTTTTTTATTGTTATACTTGGGTCTCTTTTCAGGATGTAATTTCCAACAATTTTTCTCTTCATGGCCTTCTCTTGAACAATGTTTGCAAACCACTTTTTCTCCCTCTTTCTTGAAAGATGCATTCTTTTTGCCCTTACCTTTTTATGTCTTCTCTTTTTTTTTCCCCTTAAAAGGTTTCTTCCTACCCCCATCAGTAATGTTTTTCCCTATAGATTCTAGATGTGTGGCCTGAACACAAACTTCATCTAAGCTTGTAGGGTTAAAAATGAGAATAGTATGTTTTAGGTAAATAAAATTGTGAAATTTGCTGAATAATGATTAATTATCCACCGAGACTATCCTGATCACATATCAATTCGAATTCATATGCAACACATAATCTCTTCCACTCAGATCATCACACATGCAGAAATAAAACAAGTGATAGCACATCAATTCATCATACACATTAACACAGTATGTATGGGGAAAGCTTATAGCTGAAAACCCCGCAGCTATTGTGTATATTATAATGGAGAAAAAATGTAACAAACTCAGTACAATACTCCTCACAAGTACTCGGTACTATCTCATGAAGTTACACACAAACTAGCTTGGTTTTGAACAAGTCACAGGTTCAAAACTCATCCACTAATTGCCTGCCTCTATTGCGCAATCAAGGCTGGTCTAATGAGAGATCCAAGGTTCGAATCTCCTTGGCTTGACATCGCAATCATCATGGGCAATTTCCTCCAAGTGTGGTGCAAATATCATGCACAACTAATGTCACAACTGATAGCTATCTCAACCCTTTCATCTACATCTTTCACTGGTCTCCACTGAACTGTCCATGCACTGTAGTGAACTGATGTGTTCTTGAGTTGAATAATGAGTTAATAATTAGTGAATTAAATAATATTTAATTAACTCCACTCATTACTAGTTGATTAGCTAGTTAAACTAATCTCAACTAGTTCAACTAAGTTAAACCGAACACAACTCCACTATCTGTCTCATCAACTCCACCAAACTTCTGCCACTGAAGTCCTAACTGAATTCAACCATGCATTAGCTCAAGTAACCCATAGGAAAAGCGTATTTCCTTCTGGCAGCTGCATGCCCCACCTCTGAGGGTCAAACTGAAGTGCTCCAAGAGAGTAAACTGAAGTTTAGAGTCCAAATATTATTAAGGGTAAATAATATTTGACTTCCCTATTTTTAGGATAGGCATTCTAAAAATAGACTTCGACCTATTGACCTATAGGTCAAAAAATAGAGGTCCATCTATTTTTACCAACATGACCAATAATCAAATAATAACATGCTGCAACCCCTGGACCATGCTCCATATGTCCAAAAATAGACATAGTCTAAAAATAGACTTTGCGCCAGAATTCGCCTGCGGGCCCACTTAGTGAAGGCGACTTCATTTCACTAAGCTCCATCATCTTGCTGCATTTTCAACGGTAGCTATGTAAGCCTCCTATGTACTTGAGAAAAGTATCTTGGCTCTGCAAATCTACCCTTAATAAGAGATCTCTTCTCCTAAATTCTTGGGTATATTCTTGCACATTATTTCCTTTCAATTGTCTAAAATTTTTCCAATTCATTATGGTTTTCTGCATGTGATCTAATGGATAAAACTATTGTTTTATTGCAGTAATAAAATTAATCCATGATAGGATACTCTTTCCATGCTTTTTTATCTCCTCCTTTGTCTTGGCTTCCCACCAAACAAATGCTACACCTTCCATTCTCAATGAAGCTAGTTTGATTTTGGTATCATCATCATGAAAGTTCTGAATTCTCAAATAGAGCTCCAATTTCCTAATCCAATTATCAATATTTTCTGCATTGACTTCACCATTAAACATTGGAAATTCAAACTTAACATCAAGTTTTAGAAAAGGACTTTTACCAGTGTTCTTTGACTTGTGTGACTGGTGTACTGAAGAGGAAGTAGAGGATGATTATGATGAGGGTGAGGATGGTGACTTTCCACTACCTCCATTCCCTCCATTGCCCTTCTTTGATATCTTCATAATTGTGAACTCCTGATGATCCCTGACCTTCCTTGTGAATTTTGGATCCTTCTACTTCTAGTCTTTCATTCCTTTCTTGATAAAGGAATCTCATCATTTCAGTCATGTCAAGGAATGATTTCCTGAACACTCTTTCTTCTTCTTTGGGATCCACCTCTTCATGGATTTCTTCTTCCTCTAGAGGCATGCTTATTTCTTCTTCTGCTTCTTTTGGAGGTGAACTAAGTGGTGGAGAATGTGACAATATTTCCCTCCTTTGTTGTGGTTCACTTTGAGAACCTCTTTCTTCCACAAATTTTCCTTCTCCTCTCTTAAGCTTGAGCCTAGTAAGCATGAAAACCCTTGCAAATAGTTAAACAAATATTTTCACAAAAAAAGGTGAGAGATTAAACTCTAGCTCTGATACCAACCTGATCTGAAAGGAGTGTATTAATTTGTTATGCTAAGTGTCCTTTCAGTATTAAAAACATGTACAATTTTTCTCCATTTGTTTTCTTAAGGAATGAGTTTTTTAACCATGAAACATAGATGAATTTGTGAGTTTTAAGCATGGAAATAAGCCTAAATAAAATTGTACATCAGTGTATAACAGAGAAATAACATCACACATAAGTTTTACACAGCAGGCATGATGAAGCAGTTCACCCCTCCTAGGATACATCTATTGGTCCAACTCCCAATGACATGTCCCTCTTTGTCATTATGATCAAAATTGAAAATACATGTGTTTACAAGCCTCTAGTTGTTGTTTTCTCTGCTCTAGTGGCTACATAATGCTCAAATTAGTCTAGGTAGAGTATTGTTTCACCTAAATTGGTCAAAATTGACCTCCCAAAGCCTTTTCCCAATCTCAGCTAGAAAAACTCCACTAAAAGTGGGGTGCCTCCACAAATACTGCCGGAAAATACCATTTGATTTAAACGCAAATGGTTAGGGTGAGGTGGTCACAAGCCGACCCCCCACCTTAAACTCCAGGGTTTACAGTTTGTATTAAAATCCGCATTGGAGTGAAACCTGGAGTCGAAGTTCCGAAGACCGTTTGGATTAACCATCGGCTCAACCAAACTTTACTTCCGCCATGTGAACGCACTTTCTTCCGCCGGAGATTATGGCATAAGACAACCATAATGTTGTATTTTTATGTCACGGTGTGACATGTGACCACGCCCCCAACCGCTGGAATAGTGGTTTGTTGTAGTCACCGGTTACTGTTAGTTGTCACAGTTTTAAATGTCATGTGACCAACAACCTTGGGGTCATCGACAGGTTGGGACTGCTGGCGGTCCCCCCTCAAATATGAAACATTTACACTTTAAAATAATGCGGAAGACTAATATGGTAAGAACTACATGGTGAAGTTATTTACTGGTGTGCCGAAGGTCGCAGGGTCGAACCCCCCAGAGCTCACATAAATTTTAGTCAAATCTCCTAGGGACACGTGGCAGCCTCTGGGATTGCCATGTGTCACCCATCCAACAGTGCCAAATGAACATGTACAACTCCATCCAATGGTCCTGGTTGTGCCACATGGCAAGATCTAATTGGTTATGTGAAAAGAGAATATTCCCAGTATATGCCACCTGTTGACTATACCTGCATGCTGACTGCGCGTTCCAGTCACCCTGTCACAAAAATTTTAGTTGTTTAGGAAAAAGAACAAAACACGATATCTTCCTCATACGACATCGGTTTTTCGAACCATTCATGGTGCCGGATCACAACGATGAGACCTATCCGGTCGCTTAGGTTCGGTACAGTTTCGAGCACTTTCAATTTTGAGAAAAACACATGATCTCCTGATCACTCATCATCATATTTTCTACAATCAATTACTTATTTGCTATTTATATATTATCTATATGGATTTCTTTATATTATAGACATTTTAAATGTGTTTGTGTGATAACGAACTTTGTTTGTAGAATTTGGTATTAGAGCTTCGTTATTTGATCTATCCATTAACCATATCAAAATTTTGGGGTCTCCCTATTCTCAGAGTCCATGACCACATTTAAGAAATTGACCACTCTTATTCTTTTAATTAAGAAAAAAAAGTAAAAAGTAAAATTTTTGCAAAAATATTTTAGGGTTGTGGAAAGAAACATTCATACATATAAAAGGGTTAAAAAAGATTTTTAAAAAAGTGCATGTGAAAGTAAAAAGTGAAAATTTTCAAATATCTTTAAAACTACACATTAAAAAAATAAAAGTAGATAAGATAAATCTTTAAAACTACAATTAAGAAAAATAAAAGTAGATAATATAATCTTGGTTCCTCATTAATTTCCATTGGTGTTTACAAACTCATGGTTTTAGAAACCCATGGTAATCATGATAAGTTATTTTTTTTTTTATGGGGATAAAATTATCCATAAAGTTAAAGTTATGTAAGTGAATATATATTTAAAATGTGAAGTAATATATATAGTGAAGAAAATTAATTTAAAGTCAAACTTTAACATTTTATTTTTATTAGAAGAATATTAAGTTAGAAAAAAAGGGTGTTCATCATTATTAAAGTTTGAAGTGCGAAAAGGTGGTACTCTTCAATTAAGGGGTTAAATTTTAGGTGAAATTAAATATTTTGAAGTGGATAAAGGGTATTATCAATAATACCTAAATAGAAAAAGTGTTAAAATATTAATTGAAATATCACCAAGTTTGAAAAAGTAATATGAAGACTAATAATGGAAGATTTCCTGAAACTTTTAACAAAGTTGTTTTTGCACTATTTAAACTCAAAGGAGCAACTACAACAAGGGATATTATTATCTATATTTCTCCGCCTCAAGATAAAAATAATGTTAGTATTGTATGTGCTAACCAATTAGTGGTCCATGAATCGAATATAATTGAAATGATAGATATTGATGAAAAACAATATGACATAATGAATTTATAACTGAATATTGGGAACTCTACTTTTGTCTCTCAATTCACCATTAAATATTTATTTTGTGACAATAGTGACATTATTATGGGTTCACCCTGGATAGAATCACTAGGGTCCTTTATCTTAAATACAAAAAACAAGTTTTGACATTTTCCTACAAGAAGAAAAAATTAATACTATAGGATGTTACATTGGAGTGAGATTCAATAAGACCACAAGATATAAGATATATCTCAAAATTAATTCTTCAAGAAAAACCAAAAATAAATGAAAAATATACAAAAATAAGGTGATAAAATTATCACAAACAAAATGAAGAAATTTCTCACCTTGAGGACAACAGCAAAAAATTACTTATGCATATTAAGAAGCTTAAAAATGACAAGAAATTGTTTGAAAACAAAATACAAGATTTATTGAACAATAAGTATCAAAATCTTTATATGTGGAAATTAAAGTTGAAGAAAATGGAATAAATATAGACCTTGTTAAACTCACAACTCAACCAATCGAAATCCAAAAGGCATACTCGCATGCTACATTTCAAACACCAAATTTCCAAGTGAAGATCTAGTAATCAAACCAGTGAAATCAATATGCAAAGAATATCATATGTCAAAAATAAGTAAAGAAAACAATATAAGTACATTAAAGGAAAATTAGGACACAAAAAATCCTTATCGATAGCCAAATCATAAGATAAAACATCTCAATTGGTCAATAGATCCATTTCACTCAAGACATAAACAACTAATTTATGTTTCAAACAATATCAATGTTAGCACAATTAAGTCTTATGATAAAAATTCATATTTTGAAGCCTATAAGTGCAAATTTCTATAGAAGATTGATTTTATATGGTTAGATCATGTTATATTTTGACAATTTTGCTCAACCCTTAGAACTCTCTATCATCTAGTGTCATGAACCATGACAACCTCAAGATCACACAAAGATATTACAAGTGAAATTTCATATATAAATGCCTTTTCGTCAATATGCTTTGAGGAAAAAGCATTTCTAAAGGGGAAGGAAATGTTATCAACATAAATAAGTGTAAAATAAATATAAATGATGATGATAATAATAATTAATAATTATGATCACACATGTACAGAATAATTATGAATGGCTCTTTATGAATGGGAAAACTCGCTTAGGTATCTATACGAGACCCCAATTGTACTATAATCATGATATTTTATACTATCAATTAATTTTATACTAATTATATACTGTCCATGTGGATTTCTTTATGTTCCATACATTATAAATATCTTTGTTTGACAACAAACTTTGTTCGTATCACATATTGACCCTTGTATGCATGTTGGTTTATCTCACTTGATTCCCTTAGCCATGTTTCACACCCTTTGACTTGATGATGGATGTTGGAGTCTCAATGATGAGTGTTGGACTATGTGATGACATGGAACCTTGCCAAATATATTCCATAACACATTCAACCATGGACATTGCATGGATGAGCTCAATGTGTTGCATGAAGCCTCCTGATGGTATTACACACTTTGTTGATATTGAGGCATGACTTGCTGACATGACACTTGATGATGATCATGCACTTATTTGGATAGGCCATGGATCCATTTTTCTTAATGATGTATGTTGATGATTTTGGGGGATGGCACACTTGATGGCATACTTGTTTGAGCTGAATTGATACATTTGATGATGAGAATGAACCTTTTGATGATGTGATCTGACCCTTTGATGATACATTGCATGTTTTGGGAAGAGACACAGATTTTAGATCCTTTACACCCCCTTTGGAGATGCCATCACCTTCATGAGGCCCCTACACTCACATGTGTGGCACTTTTGGAGGATTTTCCCATGTTTTAGCATTGTATCTTCATTTTAGAGGAATTTTTGGGGTGTTGAAATAAGACCTAACCACCTTATATCATGGAGAATTATGTTTTTAAGGGTTTTTAGTGAATTATTAGCCTAAAGAGGTAAAGCGTCTGGTTTCCATCATATAAAAAAGTGAGTGCTTGCATCATTTTGATATTTCACATTATGGAGAGATCACTCTTTTGGATTAGTATATTTTTCTCTAATTTGCTATGGAGGCCTAGTTGAGTGACTTTCTTTGGAGACTTGTGATGTGGATGGATTAACTTTTCATGGATGATTATTGTGAGATTTAATGAATTAATACATATTAATGCAATTTTATCTTATTTATCTTGTTTATGTCAATGGATAATGGCTATTAAGTATTCACCAAAATATTGTTAGTATTTTTATCTCATTGTTCTGCTTAGACAAGGTTTTTCATCAAGTTCTTTGAGGTGACCCAAGTGTATCTCTTTCCTTTATTTATCCATGAAAATTGTAAGACACATAGGTTAAATTTTTAAGGGACATATGTGGGTCTCGCTTAGTCTTTTGAACCTACTTCCTTTCCACTTTCCGCCCAAGTTTTTTTGATCCTTGAATCTATCAACCCTAGATTGAGAAAGACACTATTCATCTCTCTTGTGATAATTATCTATACTTTAAAAATCACTAATTTATTGTTTTAAGGTAATTTAAGATTTAATTACAAAAAACTGAATTATTTTTAGCATTTATTATCTTGGATGTCATTTTCCTAGGGTTAGAAATTGTTTTGAATATATTGGGCAATCAAAAGTATTATTTAAGGTGCATTTTTCATCCATATTACGGTTGATGACTAGGGTTTGAATGTTTTTTTTTTTTATCATAGAAAATTATTGTAATTGATTCTCTTATTTAATCTCATTATATCCTTTATTTTTACCTTTTATTATCATAGATTCTAGGATAAGTTTTGTTTTTATTATAAACTAGTGTATTGTTGCAATTTTTATTTCTTCGCACTGGTTTACTTTATCCAAGTGAAATTTGTTGATTATTTGTGTTTTTGGACCTTCATTGAGTTTTTATTATTTTACGTAAGCCTCCCAAAGATATATATGACCCTTTGAACTGAAATATGGAAATTACCTTCAAAATCCACCACAAACCCTAATTGTTTGATCCTCTTAGTTGGTGGTATAAGAAGTAGAAGTCTTAGGGGTCTCTTGATTTGGTTTAATTGGGCCATTTAATCCCTAAAATATACTAGGTAAGCCTCCCCAATGTTGGATTGCATCCATCTCTAGAACGAGGAGAGTAGTTGTTGAGGTGACAATGGTAACTCTCCCATGTTACTCATTGTCTTGGTCACCTAATCAGGCTTTGCACTAAGGTGCAAGTTTTTTATATTACAAGATCAATATTAAACAATACCAATTTATGGCTTGTAATGTAATAATAGATAATCTATGAGTGAAGAAGATGATGGTCGAAGAGGAAGGAACTATGAACCAAGAATCTATCCAATTGTTTTATGCCATGTATAGGTACCAAATATTTAGCAAAAGAGCCTCCTTTTTTCTCCATTAGGATGAGAAAAATATTAAAATATACAAATAGAATATTATTGTCCATTACTAGTGTTTAAATTTACATTTTTAATGATGCCCACCATTATTTTTCATTCATATAATTTTTTGGGAAGTATATGTTGATGATATCAATAAGGCACTAAAAAATTATTAAGAGGTATTTTCTTTGTGAACTTGAATGAGGTCAATTTATAGAGGATCCTAAAGCATGCTAACCCAATAGAATATCCTCATACACTAAATCCCTCTCCAAATATGAGGGATTAACTTTGTTAATATTTTTTCATCTAAATTTATTTATGTAGAAATACTATAACTAGTTTTCCAATTGTTATAATCCCTTTAAGATATTATTGCCTTTTTTACCTCCTAATACTTTATTGTTGCAAGAGAGAAGCTCCCTTTATTAGTTTGAGTTTGTTTGGGTTCTCATCCAAAGGCATTTTTAGGGTTTTTCGAGACCCAAACACTTTTATTCTAATTTTTTATTCTTCTTGGATTTCTTTGTTTGATTTCATACTCTAAATTTTGGTGGTATTGGGATCATTAATGGCATCTTCTTCATTCATATGTGGTTCCTTCTTTCTTGTATGGAATCCACCAGAAACTTCCATTGGGGATTGGTTCAAAGATAAAGTGACATTCTACTTCAGGGCAGGGCAATGTTTGTTGAGAAATATATTTCAAGCAAGAGCTTCTTGCATAGGTTAGGTCCGAACGTGTGAGAAAATTTCTAATGACCACTTAGTGAAAGTGGAAATAATACCATCTTGCAATTTCACTAAAATACATTGGAAGTTGAAATTTCTATATTCTTTTAGTATTATAAATCTAAATGAATTTTCTAGAGATTATAGAATATTAAGTGAATTATATATGTTCTAGTATTAACCATACACCCAATTGTTGAGATAAGGTGGTTGCTAGGATTAAGGAGATTAGTCGATAATATATGGGAAAATAGTTTCTAGGATTGAGGAGATTAAATGTATCTCAAAGAATAAGTAGGAAAAGATAAGAGAAGTTGAAAAAATCTTGAGAACACTGAAGAGAGGTGGAGACTAAGAGAAGAAATATAATGCACATGAGAGGAGAAATTGTAAATCCACTATATCAAACATCAATAGGGAATCCATAAAACAATAACATTTTACATTTGTACAATAGTAACTATTTACTTTTTTCTTCAATAGAGCCATGCTCTTATTTCAACATGTTATACTTCTCTGTTTTGTAGTATTTTGTTTATTGTACAACTTGAAAGATATAAAAGGCTATGGAGATACAAGGTATCTCTATAGCCTTTTATAGCTTTGTGTTAAACATGTGTTTTCATTGATGTCAAAGTATGTCAAAGGAAGCCATGTATTCGTCAGGATCAATGGTATGCTGGAATATTTGTGAAACAATGATTTTTTGGGGTAGCATATTAAAATCATTTGTTTCCTTAGGATATTATCCCGAAATATCTTGGAAATGGTTCCATTGGATAGTGCTTGGAAATATCTTTCCAGCAATATTCTAAAGTCTTAAAAAGGATTCCTAGATCAAAAGTTATTGTAGGTCAAATTTCAAGGCCAAAAGGTCAAAGGTGTAGGGCCAAATTTGGTCTTGGGGTTTTCTATCTCCAGACTTGGTGACACTTTGGTATTCTTCCAAGTTTGGTAGAGTTTTTGTTGGGGGTCAATGGTTAAATGGTGGCATAGTGTGGGAATATTTTACAAGTAATAATGGATCAATGAATATCAGGTGGATAATTGTGTGATGGTTAATGTATTTTCTTGCTATTGAAGGGATCTAATGATGGAGTATGATCTGAATTTACAACCATTATAAATTTGTGTGAAAAAATTGCATAGGTTTTAACAAGTCTCTAACACATAAAGGGTGATTTGACACTATGACATGGAAAGAGAATCTACGTTGGTGCGAAGGTGGGCTCATTATAAGTTTAGGAGGGAAAGTGCATGGTCCCACAAGGGACATGTAACCCCAACATATTTCTCCCTCAAAGTTTCCAAAGGAGGCCCAAGTCCAAACTTCCAAGGTGATGGAGCAGTGTGATGACGTGGTTGGACAAAGTGGTGATTAATGATTGGGGGAACCCACTTGACACATAACCCAGGCAGTTTATCCCCAGTGGGATACGAAGGAGATGCAAGTTTTATTTATAGGGAGACTACTTTGGGGAGATGGAAATATGTCTATTAGTTGCTGCAAAGACTTCCCATCGAGATCTAAATTTTATAATATAAATATCATGAAAAAAAATCCCTCAAACCCCCTTCTATTGTATAATGACTTGGATGATTGACAACGTGGACCTATAAGAAGAAGAAAAATGGAAAAATCTAATTGGATGAAAGAGATGACACAGAATCACAGGTGGAGCCATGATGCCACATGATTTCAGCATGATATCAATGCTTAAAATACTTGGGAAATGTGGAACTCTAGGGTGATAAAAAGTGGCATTCCAATTTGGAATTTTCAAGTGGATAAGAGGGCCGAAAATAGGTGACAAGTTGAACCTATCAATGAGTGACACGTGGAAATTTTGTGTAGGTGGAAGACAATGCGGTAGACATGTAAACCTAAAGATTTCAGTTTGAGTAGAAAGATGATTTAGCAAGTAGAGGTCATAGAGGATTTCATGTGGATGAATCATAAGCTCAGGATAAATTATGTAGTGGATGTGCGGAGGTCCCACAGGGACACATCTTCCCGATGGTATTTTACTGGAAGTTCCCAAGGGTAATAAAGCGTAAACTTTCAGGGTTATGGGGTGATGCGATGAGGTGGAATACAATTAGATGGTGTAAAAGTAGAGAAACAGACTAATCATAAGGTGAGACCACTAAGGACACATCACGTAATTAATTTCATCTTGGGAATTAATGAAGGTTATCCATTGTAAAATGTTATGGGCTAAAGTGCTCCTCCTGGACTTGGTCAATGGGGAATTTTTGTGACCAAGGGAGAATAAGGGTTGATGCATGTGATTAATCCCCTTGAGGCTTAAAACAAGGGGCCCAATAAGTGGTTTTATGCGAGGTTTCATGCAACGTTAATGTGTTATAATGTTGGGCATTCAGGATTAAACAAATAAATTATAGGCATAAGTCAATACCTTAGAAAATGAATGAATATATAATCATACTTGGAGGATTCCACCATAGCTGGTAGAGTGCCAAAACTTGAAATAAAGAAATAAGAATGAGTTAGCATCAATTTTGGCATTGTGTCACATATTTGGCAGTTTTTTCCAAATCTAGAAGCTTGCTAGATTTATAATTAGAGATAAGCTCATAACTAAACCCTGTATGATCAAGGTGGATATTGGTGGCCACCCACCTATTCCATTTGAACCCCCACCACTGGTTCTTTCAGTTTTTCATTTTCGTCACGACTTACTATTTTTAGTATTTTTTTGGGTCCTAAACTTCCAGAGCCCTTTTGAGGCCCTAAACGACATTTTTTGGGAAAACCGGGAGCAACATTCGTCCATAGGCTAGTGTTGCTCACATCAAAAGTTTTACTCCTCAAATAGATATTTATAATGAAGTATGGTGCACATCAAACAAAGACCATATGCCAAAGTTACATCCCTGGGAAGTTGAAACACCAATTTACCCAAATGGGGCCCATAGTTTTGGCGCTTCATCTCCTAGGGTTAGGTTTTTGGATGTTTAGAGTTTTTCATTGTTTCGAAATAATAAATAGGCCCTCGAGCCTCATTGTAACACAGTCCAAAGGCATGTAGCTGCCACATCTCTTCTCAGAGATAAGCTACCAACGCCCTAGCTAGTTTATTTCCATTATGTCTGTAAGCATATTTATGTTATTTGATATTAATGAAATGAAGTATTATTTCCACTTCATCTCTGTGTTTATGTATATTTCTTTATTTTATTTTGTTCTTTCATAAATCCAGATCAATGGTATCAGAGTGGGTCTACTCTTTCTCTGTTTTTCTTTGCATGTCCCCAACAAGGTCAGGGTATAAGGAGTTAGGGCTCGATTTGGTTGAACCCTTGCAAGATCAGCCTCGCTAACCCTGATGACCTCCCATGGCAGAAGAAAAGAAAGACAAGGGAGCAGAAGATCTTATCAAAATATTTCTCGAGGAGGCCCTCGAGAAACAAAGGAACACGATGATGAATAAATTTTCTCAGATCCTTCAACAGATGCCCACCTACGACGCATTTGCATCCAAAAACCACTCTGGAGGTGCCACTCCCTTCAAGGTACATGCAAACTTTGACATTATTGTATTTGAAGGGCAGATATATGTAGACGTCGTAGTTAAATGGTTGAATTTTCTAGAAGGTTATTTCTTTGTCCATGATTTCTCCGACCGAGAAAATATTATTTTTTCACTCCTCCAAGCCGCCCCCCATGTCAAAGACTGGTGGGAAACCTACTGTGAGCAGAAGGACGAGGGGGAACCCTATCTGTTCTCGGTTGCACCCACTTGGAATTTGTTCTAATATGGCATCAAGGAAAAATATTATCACGTGGGGAGCTATGAGGACAAGTACATCCAATGGACCACGCTACGATAGCAAAGGGATCAAGATGTGCATGAACTGACGAATTTGTTCCATACCCTGCGCACAAAGTTGGGTATTAAATATTTAGAGAGACATTTGGTGCTAAAGTACCGCAACTATCTGCCCAAATAAATTCAGGAGGAAATGGATTTACTCAACATTACATCGCTTGACACAACATATTGCTATGCCACCAAGATCGAGCAGAAATTTAAGCAGAAGAAGCGAGACTTTGGATCCGCGGATCTAAAGTCAGGGAAAGACACCCCTGAACCGCAGAAAAAGTGGCAAGGCCAAAGAGGGGTGACTCAGAACACCACCAAAAATAAAAATAAAGACACGTGGAAGTTGTTTGAATTTCATAACAACCCTTCTCACAGCACAAACGAGTGTCAGGCCAAACAGTCGTTGGCAACCGAACTAAAGGCACCCGAATCAGATGCATGTTTTGATCCTGAGCTAGAACCAGAAAAAGGTAATGACAAAGGGAAGAAGATCATTGATGCAGATCACAGTGCCATTTTTGCCACAACCAAGCTCCAGAGGGAGGATCCCTAGGATCCATAGGAGGAGGAGCACCTCTTCCATTCGCAGATGTGGGTGAAGGGTTCTCCACTGCAATTTATTGTGGATAACAGAAGCTAAAAGAACCTCATTTCAGCAGAGGTCATGAAGTGGCTCGGCCTACTTACCATAGCACACCCGCAGTCATATACCATCAGGTGGCTTCACCCAGGGAGAGATCTCTGCATCCGCCAATAGTGCCGCCTTCCGTATAGCATCAAGCCATTCACGTATGAGGTATTGTGTGATGTTTCTCCTCTTGATGTAGATGATGTATTATTGGTCCAACCATACTTGTGGAGGCGACATGTGTGTATTATTCTAGGTCTCGTTTTTTTGTTATCAGTTTGGGAAATAACTTGTACAGGATACCAGAGCTAGTACAACCTCCTGCCATCTCCTTGACTATTGCAAAAAAATGCAATAAGATTGTTTCCCAAACCAGGAAAATTATTTTCCTTACAACTCACTCACAAGGAAAGATTAATATTGTGGCCACAGCCTCGAAACAAGCCCCCCCTGCACAGCTACAGCAGATGGACAAAATTGTGGAGGAAAACGAGGACATTTTCTCCTCACACAGAGAGGTTCCTCTACACTATCAGGAAAAGCAATCCATCAATTTGACCACTGGTGCACCGCCGCCTGATATTTCCATACCTCATGTGATTACATAGAAAAAATCCACACATGTACTGTTTGAGGAAACCAAATTTATTGAATGCATCCAGCACGTCCTCCAGCTGGTCCACGACATCCTAGAAAAATCCAATACCAAGTTCAGCAGAATTTACCTCTCATGGAGGAACTTAACGCAATGGGGACCATTGATTCCTAAGGAGGGAGGAATAATCCAGGTGGATATTGGTGTCCACCCACCTATTCCATTTGAACCCCCACCATCAGTTCTCTCAGTTTTTCAGTTTCGACACAAATTACTATTTTTAGCAGTTCTTCAGGTCCTAAACTTCTGGAGCCATTTTGAGTACCTAAAAGACGTTTTTTGGGAAAACTGGGGCCAACATGGGTCCATGGAACGATGTTTCATACACCAAAAGTTGTACTCCTTGGATAGATATTTCTAACGATGTATGGTGCACGTCAAACGAAGATTGTATGCCAAAGTTACGTCCCTGGGAAGTTGAAACACCAATTTACCCAAACGGGGCCCATAGTTTTGGCGCTTCATCTCCTAGGGTTATATTTTTGGATGTTTAGAGTTTTTCATTGTTTCTCAATAATAAATAGGCCCTCCAGCCTCATTGTAACACAATTCAGAGGCATGTAGCTGCCACATCTCTTATCAGAGATAAGCTACCAGCGCCCTAGCTAGTTTATTTCCATTATGTCTATAAGAATATTTATGTTATTTGATATTAATGAAATGAAGTATTATTTCTACTGCATCTCTGTGTTTATTTATATTTCTGTATTTTATTACGTTCCTACATGAATTCAGATCACTGTAAAAATTCCATAATTGAAGAAATCAACAAAAGACACACAAATTCAGATAAATATAACATATCAGAGACTAAATAATAACAGTACACATCAAAATGACTTAACTAAAATGGAAAATCAAGAAGAAATCAATTTCAAACCTTATTTAAGTGTAAATTATGAGTTGAATATAACTAAAGATAAAACCTAAAAATATTAGCTCAAATTATTTATAAGAAAAATTGAATATATAAGAAAATGGTGTTGTTGTATTAGTTGTTGTTGGGGAATTGATCAAAGATAAGATATTTTTGGACATCATTTTACGGTGATTGGGTGTGTGATTGAGGATAGATTTATTTATTTTATCGAAAAGAGTGGTCTTATTTATTTGATTTTTAAAATGTGATGAAAGATGAATCAAGGAGGTTAAGCATGTGGCAACTTGCAAATTAGGGGTAGTATCTCCTTTCAATGGTAGTTTAAACTCATGGGATGTAGCTCCTTTTAGTAATAGTTTATAAACTATGGAGTAGTAACTTCCTTCAAGTTGGAGCCTGAGAAATGAACAAGTTGGAGCTTGCATTAAGTTCATGGTTTTAGCTCTCAAGAAGGTTGAAACCTACCAATTGATATAATAACAATTTGAAGCATTCCTTTGTAAAAGAAATTGAAGAAAATATTGAAGTCTTTATGTGTTGCATATATGCTTCTTTTGTTGATGCTTACTTCAATTATTTTTAAAAATATTGTAGGTATTTTAGTAATATTTACTTTGAGAAAGAAAGTTTTAACATTATTACAACACTAATTCACCCCACCTCTCAATATTTTCCTAGTTTCCAACAACTAATATTAGATCAAGGTTACTTCAAATCATTTTAACAGTTGGAAGAAATGTCAAGGAAAATTTCAAACCAAGAAGGAGGATTCACCAATAGGGCACCTATGTTAAATGGAACGAAATATTTTTTTTGGAAGGTAAGGATGGAAACCTATATTTAATATGTCAATGTTGATGTATGGTACATAATGGAAGAAGAATATCAAAATCCTCTAGTCATGATTACTAGAGATCAAAATATTGAATTTACATGCAATTCCATGGCTGAGAATTCATTACTCGCTGGGCTACCTTAATCAGTACTACTCAAGGTAATGGATTGAACTAATGCAAAATTAATATGGGACAAGATAAGCATCTGTGATGAAGGAGATAAAAAGGTAAAGCAAGTCAAATTTCAGGGTTTTAGAATGAAACGTGAGGGCTTCACTCAATTAACCTTTGCCATATCACATGCATTCGTGGCATACTAAACAATACACTTAATTTGACTATATATTGGAAAATACCTCTATAAATCACATTATTTAACCCCCTACCAATACCAACCCAATACACCTTCCCAACTTAAAAGCCCCTAATTTCATTAGATATTGTAGGTATCCATTTTTTATACCTCTTTATATTTTTTCATTAACTTTGAGCTCCATTTGTATACTTGCCAATATAAAAACCCTTTACCCCATATTATATGCTCAATATATGATGTCATTTTTTCCTCAATATATATCCCCCAATATAAACCCACATAGTATGATATTTCTCCCATAGTGAAGTCCCCGCAGAATGAAATTTGAGTCTTTGAAGATGAATTATGATGAAGATATTACTAAGTAATTTATTAGATTTAATGAAGTTGTGAATACAATAATAGGTCTCGATGAAGATATAAGAGACCTAGTAGTAGTCCAAAAGGCATTGAGATATATTCTTGAGACATTTAACTCTAAATTTTTAGCCATTGAGGAAATGAATTATCTCAAGTCTCTCACATTGGATCAATTAATTGACACTCTCACTACCTATGAAATGAAGATTTATAATGGAAATTATACAAAAAATGAGTAAACCTTCAAATAAAATAAGAAGCCCAAGGAAGAACTTAGTGAATCGTGTTGTGAATAAGATGAAGAGGAGGCTAAGTTTGTGAGAAATATCAAGAGAGGCTTAGGAAAGTTCAAAGGTAAGATTCCTTTTAAGTGCTTTAATGTGGTAAATTAGGTCACTATGCTTATAAATTTCCATAAAATAATAAGAATGAATATGACCCCAGAGAGAATTTTAGAAAAATGAAAAAGGAAAAAAAAATCCTAAGAAGAAAAGTTTCTACATATAAGACTCCATCTCCTCTGAGAGTGAAGGCAAAAAATCATTAGATGCAGACAATATTCATGAAATATCAAAAGAATTTATGCTCATGGCCATGGAAAATATGTAAGTAGAAGTTGTTGAATCTGATGGAAAAGAGGTTGAAGTCGACCTAGAAGAAGATATGATCAATGCTCTTAATGAAATTCAAAGGTCAATAAAGAAAAATAAAGAAAAAAAGGCACTGTTGGTCAAGGAGAAAGTTGAATTAATAGAACCCATGCTTATACAAATTTAAAAAGTAAGGAAGATCCAAGAAACTGTGAATCAAAAACTCAATGAGAGAAATCAAGCATGTGAAAGGCTTGAAGGAGAAATTGTTTATTTGAGGAAAAAAATTGAAAAGTAAAAAACCTAGCTGAGCTTTAATGAAAATTTTGGAAAAGGGGCTGAAAGTTTAAATGAACTTCCTAAAGCATAGAAAGTCTCTAATGAAATAAAAGGTCTTCTATTTGAGGCCGATTCAAGCTCAATAGCTGATGTGAAAGGTAAGAAGGTTATTACATTTTTCAATTTGTGAACAAAGAAGCCATTGTAGACAATTCTAAAAAATAAGGCATTCCAAGATAAAAGGATCAAGTTGAATTCAACTCAGCAAAAGACTAACAATGGAGAGAAGAAACAAACAAGATTCGTAAATTAGTCATTTACCAAGTACGATGATGTATTTATAGGATACTATTTTACTTGCACTAATTATGGGCATAAGGATACACATTGCAGTATTAACCTAATATTAAGGAAAATTTGTTCCAGAAAGAAGAAATTATGAGTATGATAACCAATTTTCCAGACAGAGGAGAATAAATAATAATCTCAGTAATTCATTCTCTCCTTTGCAAACTCAAAAATAAAAGGCCTACTCTTGAATCTAAACAATTAAGCCAACAACCCAAGGTATGGAAGAAAAATGGAAGTGAAGAAAACTTGAATTTGGTTTTATATGCTCAAAATGGTGGGAGTCAGTTTTATGTGGATAATGGTTGTTCAAGGCTATGGTGTATTGTTTAGATCAAATAATTGTCAAATCAAGTCTGTAGGAACAAGAGAGGTAGTAGATGAAGTTGTTAGGACATATAATAATTTCTATGTTACAAAAGAAAATACTAAAAAGTGTTTCTTAAGAAAGTTTGATGAAAAATGGTTGTGGCATTGAAGGTTAGGATATATAGAATTTGATTAGATTGTCAAATAGGGAAATAATAATGTTGTGAGAGATATAACAAATATTTCTAAGCCAAAGAACACTATTTTCAATTCTTATCAGATTGGAAAACAAGTTCGAGTACCATTCAATTCCAAGGAGAACTCAACATGCAAGCCATTGTAATTAGTACATATGGACTTGTGTGGCACTTCAAGAACTCAATCAACCTCAGGTAAATTATATTTCATGCTTATCACTAATTATTTTAGCAGAATGAAATGGGAAAAAAAATTTAGGACAAAAATCATAGGCCTTTGAAAAGTTCAATAACTTTAAGGCCATGGCTGAGAATGAGACTAACTGTAATACAGAGTGTATACGTTTCTGATAATGGTGGTGAGTTTCACTCCAAAGAGTTTGATGATTTTTGCAAATAAGAGGGCATCAAAAGGAAATTTACCATAACATAGAATGCACAATAGAATGGGGTAACAGAGAGAGCCACCAAATCTTTCCAGTAGTTGAATAGAGCCATGATAGGAGAAATAAGTATACCATAGATATTTTGGGCTGAAGCCATTCACATAGTAGCAACAATTTTAAACAAGGCACACTTCATACCAAACAATGATAAAACCCCATATGAGCAATGGTATGGAAGACCTTATACTGTGAATCATTTCATGGTATTGGGAAGCAAGTGTTATATCAAGAAGAATGATGAAAAACTTGCTAAGTAAGAGATGACGAAGTTATTTTTTTTGGTACTCTCAAAATAGAAAGGGATATAGATGCTACAATAAGAATACAAGGAAAATAATTTATTGCATTGATGTTAAAGTTGATGAGTACATTGAATTTGAAGACAATCATCTAGTGAATATTAGCTCCAGTGATCCAGTCAACAATGATGACAAGGTTGATGAGCCATTTACAAATGAATACAATTAAGAAGTTGTTAGCCCACAATATAAAGATCCTACAAAGCATGTGAAAAAACACTATCCAACTAACCAAATTGTTGGTGACTCGAATACAAGTGTTCAAATAAGAAGAAGGCTAATTGATCCCCCTACCCAAGAACATGTAGCTTTGTTATCTATGATGGAATCAGAGGATTTTTCCTAGGACAAACAAGATGAAAATTGGCTAAAGGCCATGAAAGAAGAGCTTTATCAAATTGAGAAAAATAAGACATGGGAACTTGTTCCAAGATCAAAAAATAATAATTTTATTCGCATGAAATGGGTCTTCAAAAACAATTTGAATCATAAATGGTGAAGTGGTAAGAAATAAAGCATGGTTAGTTTTAAACATTTATGCACAAATTCAAGGTTTGGATTTTGTTGAGACTTTGGATCTTGTTGCAGTATTAAAATAAATTCACATGTTATTGTATTTTGATAGTTTAAGGAAATTTAAAATATATCAGATGGATGCCAAATTTTCCTTTTCAAATGGTGAATTGAAAGAAGAGTTCTACATTGAGAAACTTGATAGTTTTCAATTGTCAAATAAACCTGCTTATGTTTGCATGATGAAAAAGGCCTTGTATGGTCTTAAGCAATCCCCAAGGGCTTAGTACTCCAAGTTGGATAATTACTTGCTGAAGTGTGGTTTTAAAATAGGTGCAAGTGAAAATAATTTGTATGTGAAATCAATTGATGGAAATGGTTATTAGTAATTGTCTATGTTGATGATATTATTTTTTCAAGTAATTCATATCATTAATTTTTCAATTTGTGGTTGATATGAAGGCTAAATTTGAAATGTCTATGCTTGGAGAATATTTTTATTTCCTTGGTTTACAGATTTCACAATCTCCAAAAGGAAATTTTGTTTCACTGGGAAAGTATCTTAAGGAAGTTTTGAAGAACATCGGGATAGAGGAGTGTTCTTTGGTAAGCACTCTAGTGGTTGCAGGTTGCAAACTCAACAAAACTAATGAATCACTAAATGTGGATCAAACATTATATATATATATATATATATACATATATTAATTATTGGAAAACTATTATACTTGACAAATTATAGAACAAACATCATGTAGGCAATTGGTATTGTTGGAATATTTCAAATAGCCCTTCCAGTTTTGCTAGGAGACCTCAATGGTTCACACAGATATTGAAGTATGATCAAGAGTATGTTGGCACTCCTAAGAGAACATTTAGGGAGAGAAGGCATCGAAATAAGTTTCCTATTTATGTGGAATTGATGAGCAACATTATTGATTCCAAACCATCCAATTTTCAATAAGTAGTACACCAATAGGTATGGAAAGATGCAATGGTTGATGAGTACACTCCATTATGAAGAATGATGTTGAGATCATAGTGCCAATATTGGAGGGAAAGTAGTAACTTCTATGTGGCTCTACAAAATAGAGCATGTTGTAGATGGTAGCATTGAGAAGTTCAAGGTGAGGTTTATTGTGAGAGGATTATACTAGAAATAGGGAGTGGAATTTTCGGATACATTTGTTCCAATTGCTAGATACACTTCCATTAGGGAAATTATATCTTTAACTTCATTTATGGGATGGAGGATATATCAAATGGATATGAAGAAATATATCCTTAAAGGGATCATTAGGGAATAAGTGTACATAGAGAAACTTAAGGGCTTTCGGGTAAATATGAAGGAGTCCCATATTTTCATGCTTGATAAAACCTTGAATGAACTCAAACAAGTAGGATTGATGGATACTTTCTGAGTATGGGCTTCACCAAACACGAAGTTAATCCTATCTTATATTAGATATTTGTTGGATTGATTTGATAATTTTGATGCGAGATGTAGATGAATTGTTTCTTATAAGTGTAGAGAAGCTCATTATAGGGTGTAAAACAAATACTAGGAAGTAGAGTTCTAAAGACGAAGGAAATCATCATGATGCATTAAGTCTTGGGTTTGGAGGTTTGGGAGAAATTAGGGGAGATATTCGCTAGGCAAGGAAAGTATGTAATTGAGATCCTAAAGAGATTTTGGTTGGATGAATGCATACCTATAACCACACCCATGATCACCAATTTGGAGAAGGTGATAACTCAATATTTAGAATTGGTGGATCCCACATTGTATAGGAATCTAATAGGTTCCTTAATGTATCTAGTCAACACCAGATTATGTATAGAAAATGTTTAAAAAAATAAACATGAGAGAAATTTTGAGGTTAAAAATGGGCCTCCTAAGGAATATTATAAAATAATAGTGGAAATAATCAAATAAACTAGATTAAATCATCAAATTTTGGAGGGAAAAAATAAAAATTTACTTTTTCAACTTATCTCCCTATCGTTTTACTCAAATTTTGAGAGGGAGCACTTGTTGGATGCAAAATTTAATTTCTCATCCAAGGAGTACCCATGTGGCTTACTTTCTGTTGTAACTTATTTTCATCATAATTATATTTTTTATTTTTTATGTTGAAAGAAGAAAATATATAGAAAATTAAAAGAAATAAATAAAAAATTAAAAAATACAAAGAAAGGGATAAAAGAAAATTTTAAAAATGAATTAATAAACTCCCTAATATAGGTGCACTATTTAAAATGTTGTCGTAGTTATTTTATATTAATATAATATTAATATTTTTTATATTAGAGGATAACAAAATGTGATTTGACACTATTGTTTTACGATAGTGTGATTGGAAATTGATGGTCGAGATCATCCTCGCCCAGATCAACGATGGAGGATGATTTCGGGACCCCACTATGCTTTCGAAGGTTAACAGGGGGGTCTGAAAAGTGGATTTCGTTATACTGTTTAAGCATTTGTGGTGACCTCATGTTTAGTTTTTACCCCCCGACTCAAAAACCACAAACTTCCTACCCCCCACCCCCCCCCAAAAAAAAAAACAACTCTTCACTCCCGCCACCACTCTCAACCTCCACTCGCACCCTGCCACTTGTCTTTCCCTCATTCACTCCTATCATATAACCGTTATATCAATAAATTCCTCCCGCCAATAGTTAAGTGACCGTTAATCCATTTAATCCTTCCCGCCAACGTCTAGTGAATTAAATAGACGTGCCCAAAAATGGTTAATTCATTTAAAACCCCTTTAAATATTTTTTCCACCATGCATACTCTCTTTGTTCCATTTTCTTCTAGAAACATAGGTGCGATTTGAATTTTACCAGCTCATAGTCATTTTTTGCACCAGTAACCATCGAAACTTGGTAATTAGATACTCAAGCCAGTAATTTGATCCTTTAAAACATCTACTTTTAAAGGAAATTCAAAATTAGTTGTAGAAAGCCCGATGATGCTTCCTGTAATTAATTTAGCTGAACTTTCCTTGTTGGATAAACAATATTAAATCTCTAAAACCCAGTGTGAGTTCAATATTTATGAACTCCACAACTAGGAAAACCAAAAAATTTTAGATGCCAGTGATGAATTGAGCATATGGGACTCTTTCCTACCCCAATTCATTTTTCCCCAAACTCATTCCTTCCCTGAATTTGTTACTTGATGTCATATTAGGTATTTTCCTAGTTAGAGGGTTGTAATTTTCTAAAATAACGAAGTCTTATTCGCCATTACTCTCGAGTATATATGTCAAGCTCTCCAGATCAATACTACAACCCATATGCACCTTTTTTTTCTATGGATTCCCTCATGGAAATTTTCCAAAAACTTACATTTCCTCAATGAGAAAAAATATTTGAGTCATGTTTACCCGAGAATTTCAAGTTACCAAGAACTAATCCACCCTACTCTTCATCAATGCTCCCATAAATGTCTAGGAAAATCATCTCCATGGTTGCATGTCTATTAGGATACCCTAGTGATCAGTAGGGTGATGAGGTACTAGTAGGATTTTTATCAGTATGCTCAGCAGGTGATAAACCATCATTGATTTTCAACTACACTCAGTTTTGGAAGAAATCATTCATGATCATTTTTTGAAGTTTTCTACTGAAGGTGATTTTAAACATCAATTAGTACTTGTGTATTTGCTTCTATTTTATTGAAAAAATTACATTCAAATTTCCATTACATAAGTTATATGCACAGGGGAATCCTCATTCATTTATTCATTATCATTCCTTAGTAAGAAAGAACACAGAAGAGTAATCCTTCAGTGATTATGTAAACCAGTTTCTACATATGGCTTTGTGTCTTCTCAACAATGATGTTATACCTAGAATTTCACCTAAAATTAGAAGGATCATGCACCTTACTGATCAAGCTAAGGTTGGAGACTTGTATCTTTACCAGAACTATACATAGATTAGTATATATGGTTGTGAACTTCCTCCATACATGTTTCCAATATTTTTACCCATAAGGATCTTTGCCCTGGAATATATAAGGAAAATGATGAATACAGATGACTTCCATTTTGTATCCAGGAAACATAAATCACAATTTAAGATAAAGGCTTGAATTAGCCCTTTCATTATAAATACCATAGCAAAAACAAAGGAGTTATATAATTTATTAAAATAAATGAAATTTAAATTAAGTTTTACTCGGTCTTATGATCCCTTGGAGATTATTTCGAAGCTGAGAGTTGAATAGAAGACTACACCTTATGCACACACAACCAAACTAGAGATAGAAAAGTATGAAAATAAAGAGGAGTGGAAGGAGAACACATTGCAGGAGACATAGGAACAAATTGTTACTCATAAAACTTCACAAACTATAGCTCCTCAAGAAAAAGAGACTAAGAGATCAAGAGATCATTTGTCTCCTACAATTTCAGAAATTTAAGAGACAAACTTCACAAATTTTAAGATAAGAAAGAATACCAATACTCATGAAGAGCCATTAGAAGGAGAAATTTCACAGGAGAAGGCAAAAATGGTGTTGATAGGTTTTCATACTTATACCTTTCCAAGGATTGAGGAGATCCCCACAGATTCTCGTATGTAATATGTTTCTCAGGGAACAACACAAGAAAACATTTTTGCTAGGTACAAAGAGATTAAAATAAAGAATGAGGCACTGAAGGCCACCACATATTCTAAATTATGGAAACAATATTCTACTACCCAACACAGCCTTCTATTTGCATTTGATGCTGAAAAGGGATAGTTTCAGTTAGCTTTCTTGGAACCTAAAGTTTTAGTCCGTAAAAGTGCAGAAGACTATAAAACATCTATTTTTTATTTTGAAACCAAGAAAATCCATGAAATTGATTAGATTTACCTTCATAAGAAGGTAGGAGAGATGATATATTCTACTCTGACCAGTTCGGCTATGGAATCCTAAAAAATGCAAGCTTCACTGAATGATATTCACACGCAATTGAAAATGGAGAAAATGTCATCTTTGGCTAAAGCTACCAAAATTAAATCATTGGAAGATCTAGTAACAAAATGAGGATGTGATCCTAATGATGTTAAAGAAACTGAAGGAATTATCAAGAACAAGAATTTCGATATTCAATCATTAAGGAAGCAACTAAAACTTCCTAATATATAACATCCACACGATAAAGAAGTTGCTCAATTGGAGAAAGAAAAAGAGAATATATGGATTGATATAATTGCATCAATAACTAAACTGTGACATTCAATTGAGATTATTTTTTAACAATAAGAGTTGTTACAAAGATCAAAGGAAACAATGGAAGAAATAAAGGAATACCTCGACCACAATCGAGGAGATTCCACAATAATAATCAAAGTTTTGAATTCCAAAAGAAAATAAGAGCTTGCAGAGCATGACATTGAAGATAGAACTAAAGTTGTCTTGGAGGTAATAAATATGCTCACTTAAAGGAATTTAATGCTACAACTTGAAAATAAATTTCAAAATTTAGAAGTTTAGTTTAAAAGTTTCCACAGGAAATTCAATGCATTACATCAAAAAGGACTTTCAGGTCTGCAGGGTATAGGTGATAAATAATTCCACTAGAATATTATCAGGATAGATTACATGAGATAACAGTAGATAAAACTAAGTTTTCTAAAATAAGATGAGTTATCACTAGAAAGGATTTCATTGAAGGTTTGAGTTATAATTTATTAATTCAGAAGGAAGTCAAACATTTCTTCATAACTAAGCCTACTTTTGAGAAATATAACAAAGTGGATGAGTTATACAAAAAATTGTTAAAAATTTCTATCCCTGATAAAAAGAGATAGGAAAACTTTTGTGAGATCATCGAATGAGAGACAACATATTTACAGCTCTAGTCATCAGCAACATTCCTCAAAATCTGTGTAAGATGTAAAATCAGTTCATATATATATATATATATATATATATATATATTTGTAAAAATCCAAATTAGTTTGGATGATATATTTTGTAATAAATTTTTGATTCAAAGTCGAGATATTTTGAATGAAACTCTATAAGTACTTTGTAATTTGAAGGATAAAGGGTTGAACCCTTATGATGAGCCTTGATATGATTGTAAACTTCTAATTTATTTTTGAAGATAATAGAGGGATTCTGGATTTGTTCTAAAACAATTTTTGTATCTCTGTGAGTTATTCCACTTATTCAATTTTTTTTTTTTTCCTGCACATGTTCAAAGTAACATAGGAAATTCTGGGTAATAATAGATTGAGTATAAATCTCTCTGAAATCCCCTGCAAATTTATAATCATTTACAAAGATCAGTTTATTGGATAGCTTGTCTGAGATAGCTCCTCTACATATTTTAATTGTTGCCTTATGTCATATATGAATGTGTTTTTTTTGGTTGTAGAAGTTTTATGTACACATCTGTTCTATATATGATGAATTAAATGCTCAATTTTTAAGTTTAATAATTGTATATATTCTTAAATTCTTCCTTTCAAATTAATTGAAGATTAATTATGTTAAGGACAAAGAATTAACCCTTCAATTCTCTCATTAATACTTAAGGTTTAAATCTATTTAAAGCTCAAATAATTGGTCATCCAATTAAAATCAAAACCAAAGACTTAACTTAGATTCTTTGGCATAGTTCCATAGCATAGAACTGTCTACAAAGGAACAACATCATATTGGCGTTGCTTTTAGGGAACGAAGATTGAAATTAATTTTTCCCTAGGACAACGATTAATCCTACCTCTTAATGGTGAATAAGAGGTCAATAGGATAAAATAATTCACTTGGTAACTTCACAATTTTAAATCTAGCTTCACGAAGGCATACCAAATCACAATAATATTTAGAACTTCTCTTTGCCTTGTCAGATCCAGAGAAAATAGTAAGGATTGTATCTATTAGACGGAGGTTGGAGACTTCTCTTGTTGCTTCTACCTCTTTTTTACCCGATGTTCCTTCACAATATGACCCTTTTCAGTTAAGCTCAATACCTACTGAATAATCAAATATTCCTCCTAAGGTTTTAGAAATCATTTCTAAATGAGTAGATTTAGAATCTGCATTATTATTTTATCATCTTGAGGCTTTTGAAGTTCCTTTTCCTCACCTTGAACTACCCGATACTGAAAAATATTTGAAACTTACCCTTCCTGAATTCAAACTAGTTGATTTGATATATCCTGTGGTACATACCTTCCCTTCAACTTCTTCTAAAATTGAAGAGGAAATTAGTATTTATTCTAATCCTATAGCTTTTGAAGATTCGGAAGAGGAGGATTCTGAAGTTCAAAAATTAGTCATTAATCCTCAATTTTTCCAAAAACTTAAAACTTCATCACAACCACCATCTAGTAAAATTATTACCCCTAAAATATTAGTTCCATCACAAAATCAAATGGATGGCATTCAACCAATTGTGGCATCACGTTTGCAGCCTTAGTTCTTCTAGCTGCATCCCATGCTTTTCCTGATGGGTATTTAAAAAATTTACCTAGATTCAATGGAGAGATAGGGCCATCTACCGAAGATCATTTAGCTGCATTTCTGGAATTTGTTGACAACATGAATATTGAGCATGAATGTATATACAAGACTTTTTGTTCAATCACTTAAAGGAAATGTTAGAATCTGGTTTAGAAAAATTCAAGCTAATTCCATTAATTCGTGGGTTGAACTAGTTAACATTTTCAAAAATCAACGAGGAAGAAAAAATAATGTTGTTCACTACTAAATAATTTGAAGACTTGAAAAGAAGCCATGGTGAACTTGTGGTTGATTTCATTAAAATATTTAATAAAAATTATTATAAAATGCCTCCAGATTGTAAACCACCAATAAATAATACTAAGGTTAGGTTTTCCAAATCTTTTGAAGATAATTTTGTTGTAATGCTTAGGGAAAGAAAATTTGAAACCTTAGCAGACATGCAAACTAACGCAATCGAATTCCAAGCTAATAGACCAGTTTCTGCTAAACTAAAATCTAAGGCAGAAAAGGCTGAGAAAAGAATGAAAGCTAGAGAATAAGGTACCTCATCATCAAAAACTAAAGATGAAGAACATAAAATTGATGAAATTACCTCTCTACTTAGAAATTTGTCTAATAGAATATCTAGAATGGAAACTCAACCTAGAGTAGCCCAACAAGTTGCAAACAAACCACAGGTCTAGTATAGAAGGCCTTTTCAACCTCAAATTTTACAAAGGCCAAATACTAATCAACAAATTCAACCTCCATTAATGATTGATGATAAATATCATGAAGGAACTATTCATGTTGTCACAAATGATATCAATTTATTTGCAGATCCTTCATCTTAGAGTGCCATTATCCTATTCAATCAAGATCAATCAATTACTTAGAATCAAGAAACCTCTCAAGTTTCAAAATATCAAGTTTTTTTTTTCTGAATTCCTTATTGTTGAATTTAATATAAGGTATGATTTGAGACCAAGACCAGGACCTGGTAGATAGTAAAAAAAGTTACCTTTGATGAACCTCAATTAAAATCATATGACACACAAAAATCATCAATTCAAACACATAATCCGTTACAAGAACAAATCACCATTGAAAACTCTGTTCCATCTTTTTTTAATGTTGAAAAGGAATTAGAAAGAGTTATGATTCCAATACCTTTATATGAAATGTCTAAGAATTCATGCTATAAACAACATGTTTCTAAATGGATTCGATCCTCTAATATAGATGTAGAGGGGGATGTTATACATTTACAGGATGAAAAACCTTCAATTGTTTTTGGTACTAGTTCTGATATTATTGATGAAAGTGTTCCTCCTTTTTATGTCACATTGAAAGTTCATGATTATGTCTTATATAAATTTATGTTATATTCTAGGGCTTCCCATGATTTAATTCCTAAAGTAATCATGGATCAAATTCAACTGCAAATTACTAGACCATATCGTGATTTGTACACTTTTGATTCTAAGAAAGCATCTTGCTTGGGATTAATTAAAGACTTAGTTTTTACACTACCTCAAATCCTTGTCAAGAGTATAGTCTTGGACATACTTTTTACAAACATCCATCCAAAGTTTGGAATGTTATTATCAAGATATTGTTATGCAAAGTTGGGAGGGAGTTTACAAATGGACATGTCTTTTGCTACAATCCCAGTCTATGGAGGTGAAAATTTAAGGTTATACAGAGATGTAATATTTACTAATACAATTTGTAAATAAAATCAAGCAATTAATCATCAAATTTATGCAATTGATCAAGATTTTGGATGCTTTACATTAACTGCTAATGATCTTTCTAGTCCTCAAATTATAAGTGAAGAAACAATAAATACACCTCTCATTTCAAATACTAATATTTGGAAAATGTACTTTGATGGAGAATTTTCTAAAGATGGGGTTGGGGTAGGAATTGTACTCATATATCGCGATAAAAAAAATATAACTCAATACTTCAAATTATATTTTGAAGTCACAAACAATGTGGTAGAATATGAAGCCCTAGTTTTAGGATTGGAGTTAGCTAAGAATCTGAAAGTTCAAAATTTGGTAGTATATGGGATTCAGGGTTGATTGTAAAACAAATCAGAAATATAAGTCAAACTAGACATCCTATGCTTAGAGATTATAGGAAGGAAGTATGGGACTATATTGAATCAAGATTTTGATATCATATCAATCCCAAGAGAAGAAAACATCCATGCTGATGCTTTGGAAATTTTTGCGAGCACTTTCAAAATTCCTGATCCACTGCAATTACAATATCAAATTGAAGTGAAATATAGGCCATCCATTCCTGAAAATGTTAAACATTAGATAGTATTTGAAGATGATGAACAATTGATTTTTTTTTACAAGTGATAGGTGAATTTTGTGCTTTACAAGTTAAAGGAGAACAATTCAATGAAATCAAATCAAATGAAAATGATTAAGATTCAACATTAAAACAAAAAATTATTGATCATGATATCATTAAACTATCAAATAAATATATCCCAAAAGGATTGGTACCTCTTGAAAAACTTTTTCACCATAATGATGTCTAAAAATCTTCAATGTTAAATTTACAACATGAAAAGGTTCAAGATTGCAATATTGGTATTTCTGAAGAGATCAACAATGTTAAAATTTCATCATCATAGCCTCAAGAAATTAGAGATAAATATATCAATCTTTTTAAACATTGAAAGATGTATTTTCTTATTCATATGAAGAATTGAAAACCTATGAAACAACCATTATTGAACATAAAATTCCTATCAAACGAGAACCTAAACCATTTCAACAAAAATTAAGAAGAATAAATCCAATTTTTCTTCCAGTCATATAAAAAGAAGTAAAGAAATTATTGGATGCAAAGATAATTGTTCCCTTACTATATTTTGAATGGATAACCAACCTGGTTCCTATTAGGCAGAAAAATGGTGAGATAAGGTTGTGTGTTGATTTTAGGAATCTGAGCAAATTGTCTTTAAAAGATAATTATCCATTACCTAAAATGGATCAATTAATTCAAAAAGTTTCAAGCTCAAATAGAATTTCAATGTTAGATGGTTTTTTTTAGATATAACCAGATTCTAGTTAGTCCATAAGATAGAGAAAAAACAACATTCACAACACCATGGGGCACATTCATAAAAGAAGTTGGGACAATCATCTCAAATATTCAGTATGGGCAAACAGAGTTTCACCTAAAATATCTACTGGTAAATCTCCTTTCCAACTAGTATACGGGATTGAAGTAATTTTTCCAACACAATTATAATTTCTTATTATGAAATTCTTGCAAGAGTCATATGAAGAAGTGGATTATTTTTCTAGGAGAATCAATCAAATCATTGGGTTGAATCAGGACAGAGATGAAGTGCAGTACAAAATTAGACAATATCAAGATAAGATGAAGAGCTTGTTTGACATGAAATACAGAGAATGAGACTTCAAACAAGGAGACTTAGTGTTGAGATGGGATGTTAGAAGAGAATAAAGAGGCAAGCATGGAAATTTTGACAATTTGTGGTTGGGACCTTTCAGCATTGCTAAAGTAAAGGGTAACAATACATTTTTTTTACAGAACCTCTAGGGACAATATTCTTCATTTCCATCAAGCACTATATTTGGCATTGAGTTCTTGCATTTTCATCATTGTAAGTTTCTGGTGTTCTTTAAAATTTCAATATCAAAGTGTGTTTTCACAACAAAGAATCCATAGCCCGAGGAGAAGGTACATGGATTTGCAAGTTCTCTGCATTCTACAAGGGGAAGCAGTCCCCAAATGGAGCCAATGTTGTAACTTATTTTCATCATAGTTATTTTTTAATTTTTTATGTTGAAATAAGAAAATAAATAAAAAATAATATATAGAAAAAGAAATAAATAAATAAAATGAAAAGAAATAAATCAAAAAATACAAAGAAAGGGATAAAAGAAAAATAAAATAAAAATGAATTAATAAAATCCCTAATATAGGCGCACTAGTTAAAATATCATCATAGTTATTTTATATTAATATTATTATTATTTTTTTATATCGGAGGATTTCTTTTGTAATAAAATGTGATTTGACACTCTATCGTTTTGTGATAAAGTGTGATTGGAAACATGGCTGAGATAATCCCTGTTCGGATCAAAAACGAAGGATGAGTTCAGGACTGCCCCACCCCTCGTGCTTTCGAAGGTTAACAAGGGGGGAAGGGGGTCCAAAAAGTGGATTCAGTTATACCGCTTAAACATACTTGGCAGAACCACATTGAGTTTAGACCCCCCGACTCAAAAACCACAAAATTCGTACCCCCCGAAAATCGCTCTTCACTTTCGCCACTGCTCTCAACCTCCACTCACACCTTGCCACCTGTCATTTCCTCATTCACTCATATCATATAACCATTATATCAATAAATTCCTCCTGCCAATAGCTAATTTACCGTTAATCCATTTAATACTTCTCTCCAACATCTAATGAATTAACTAGACATGCCTAAAGATGGTTAATTCATTGAAAACCCCTTTAAATATTTCTTCCACCCTGTATACTCCCTTTCTTCCATTTTCTTGCAGCAACACAGGTGCAATTCAAATTTTACCAACTCACAATCATTTTCTACAACAATAGCTATAGTAATTAGACACTCAAGCTAGTAATTTGATCATTTACAATGTCTATTCTTAAAGGAAAGTCAAAAGTAGTTGTAGAAAGGCCAATGCCACCTTCTGTAATTAATTTAGATGAAATTTCTCTGGTGGATAAACACTATAAAATATTTGAAACCCAGTGCGATTTACATCTTTATGAACTCCACAAATGGGAAAACCAGAATTTTTTAGATGCCAGTGATGAATTGAGCATAGGGGACTCTTTCCCACCCCAATTTATTTTTCCTCAGGCTCATTCCTTCCCTAAATTTTTTACCTGGTGTCATATTAGGTATCTTCCTAGTCAGAGGGTCCTAATTTCTCAAAATAACAAAGTCTTATTCGAAATTACTCTCGATTCTATATGTCAAGATCTTCATGATCAATTTTTGAAGTTTTCTACTGAAGGTGATTTTAAACATCAATCTGTATTTATGTAGTTTCTTCCATTTTATCAAACATATATATTCAAATTTCCATTACATATGTTATATGCACAGGGGAATACTCAGTAAGTTATTCATTGGAATTCATTAGTAAGGAAGAACACAAAAATTACTCCTTCAGTGATTATGTAAACCAGTTTCTACATTTGGCTTTGTGTCTTCTCAGCAGTGATGTTATACCTAGAATTTCACATGAAATAAGAAGGATAATGCACCTTACTGATCAAGCTAAGGTTGGATACTGGTATATTTACCAAAACTATAAATACATCAGGATATATGGTTGTGAACTTCCTCCATACATGTTGCCAATATTTGTACCCATAAGGATCTTTGCCTTAGAATACATAAGGCAAATGATGAATATGGATGACTTAAATCTTGTATCCAGGAAGTAGAAAGCACAATTTAAGCTAAAGGCTCAAATTGGCCCTTTCATTGTAAATAATAGAGCAACAACAAAGGAGGCAGATAATTTATTAAAACATATGAAATTTAAATTAAGTTTTACTTGGTCTTATGATCCCTTGGGTATTATTTCAAAGTTGAGAGTTGAATAGAATATTACACCTTATGCACACATAACCAGGCCAAAGATAGAACATTATTCAAATCAAGAGGAATGGTAGGAGAATGAATTTCAAGAGGAAGATAAATAATTTTTTACTCGGATAGCTTCACATACTCAAGTTCCTCAAGAAAAAGAGACTAAGATGACAAGAGAAAGTTTGTCTCTTATAGTTTCAAAAATTCAAGAGACAAACTTCACAATTTTTAAGATAAGGAAGAGTACCAATACTCATGAAGAGCCACTAGAAGGAGAAATTTCACGAGAGCAAGAAACAATGGTGTTGGCATGTTTTCATACTTCTACCTTTCCAAGGATTGATGAGATCCCCACAGATTCTCCTATGTCGTATGTTTCTCAAGGTACAACACAATAAAATATATTTTCTAGATACAAAGAGATTCAAAGAAAAAATGAAGCACTGAAGGGAACCACATATTCTGAATTCTAGAAATAATCTTCTACTACCCAACACAAACTTCTGTATGCATTTGATACTGAAAAAGGGATAGCTTCAGTTAGCTTTCTTGGAACCCAAAATTCAAGTCCCTAAAAGTGCATAAGACTATAAAACATCTATTTTTTCTTTTGAAACCAAGAAAATCCATGCAATTGATCAGATTGAACTTCATAAGCAGGTAGGAGATATTATATATTCTACTTTGATCAACTCATATATGAAAATCTTCGAACTGCAAGCTTCACTGAATAATATTCATACACAATTGAAAATGGAGAAAATTTCATCTTTGGCCAAAGATACCAGAATTAAATAATTGGAAGATCTGGTAATAAAATTAGGATATGATCCTAATGATGTTAAAGCAACTGAAGAAATGATCAAGAAAAAGAATTTTGATATTAAAGCATTAAGGAAGCAACTAAAACTTCCTACTATAGAACATCCACAGGCTAAAGAAGTTGGTCAATTGGAGAAAGAAAAAGACAATTTAAGGATTGATATAAATGCATTAGTAAATTAATTGTGGCCTTCAATTGAGATTATTTTTGAACAGCTGAGAGTTGTTACAGATATCAAAGGTGACAATGGCATAAATAAAGGAAGACCTCGACCAAAAAATAAGAGATGCCACAAGAATAATCAAATTTTTGAATTCCAAGACAAAATAAGAGCTTGAAGAGTATGGTATTGAAGATAGAAATGAAGTTTCCTTGGAGGTAAGAAAGGTGCTCACTAAAAGAAATTTAATGCTACAACCTGAAAATAAATGTCAAAATTTAGAATTTCAGATTAAAAAGTTCCACAGGAAAATCAATGCATCACATCAAAAAGGACTTACAGGTCTTCAGGGTATAGGTGATAAATTAATTCCATTGGAATATTATCAGCATAGATTACATGAGATAGTAGTAGATAAAACTAAGTTTGCTAAAATCAAAGGAGTTATCACTGTAAAGGTTTTCATTGAAGGTTTGAGTTATGATTTACTAATTTAGCATGAAGTCAAACATCTATTCATAACTAAGCCTACTTTTTAGAAATATACCGAAGTGGATGAATCATACATAAAATTATTAAAATTTTCCATCCCTCATGAAAATAGATGGGACAAATTGTGTGAGCTCATCGAATGAGAGACAACAGATTTTCAGCAACATAATGCCAGGTTTTTAGGAGAAAACAACATATTTATAAGAACAATAAACATAAAAACATATTTATAGCTCCAGTAATTAGCAACAATCCTCGAAATCTGTGCAAGATGTCAAATTAGTTCATATTTCCTTTTTTTTCAGTTCTATTTTAGTAAAAATGAAAATCAGTTTGGATGATATATTTTGTAATAAGTTTTTGATTCAAAGTCCATATATTTTTAATGAAACTCTATAAGTAATTTTTAATTTAAGGACAAAGGGTTGAACCCTTGTGATGAGCCTCAATATGATTGTAAACTTCTAATTTATTTTTGAAGATAATAGAGGGATTTTGGATTTTTCTGAAACAAATTGTGTATCTCTTTAAGTTATTCCAGTTATTCAATTTTGTTTTTCTGCACATGTTCAAAGTAACATAGGAGATTCTAGGTAAGAATAGATTGAGTATCAATCTCTTTGAAATCCCATGAAAAGTTATAATCATTTACAAAGATTAGTTTATTAAACAGTTTGTCTAAGATAACTCCTCTACATCTTTTAATTTTTTCATTATGTCATCTATGAATGTGGTTTTCTTGGTTGTAGAAGTTTTCTGCACGCATCTATTCTATATATGATGAACTAAATTCTCAGTTTGAATGTTTAATAATTATATATCTTCTTAAATTATTCCTTTCAAATTAATTGAAGATTAATTTTGTTAAGGACGAAGAATCAACCCTTCTATTCTCTCATTAATACTTAAGGTTTAAATTTATTTAAAGTTCAAAGCCTTAGTCATCCATTTAAAATCAAAACCAAAAACTTAACTTAAATGCTTGGGCACAATTCCTTAACCTAGAAATGTATACAAAGGAACAACACTTTTGATGGACCCTGCTACATGAAAAGTGAGAAATACATGAAAAAATGTGATTGCAATCACGTTTTTCATGTATTTATCATTTTTTGTGTAGAAGGGTCCATAGAAAGTATGAAACATGGGTACTCCTTAGATGAGGAATTAAATTCTACATCCAATGAGTGATCCTACTTAAAATTTGAGTAAAATCGTAGGGATATAAGTTGAAAATACGAGTTGAAAAAGTAGTTTTTTATTTATTTATTTTTATTTTTTTACTTTTTTACTCCAAAAATGGTGAGTTATCCCCCATGGTTGACATCATCATCTTGAATCCTATTAGTGCTTACACAATTGATTTTGGTTGTTCATTTTTGTTTTGAGGGCCATTTTAGACCTCAAAATTTCTCTAATGAGTAAAGGAGAAAAGTGAATCATGCATGACCACCAAATGGGATATATGTACAATTAAAAAATGGGAAATAAGTAAAATAGATAATTTTGCAGTGCCATGTGTCTTCTATGGAAAAGGCTATACAAGAGAGAAGGAATGAGGGGAGAGGGTTCATCCTAATGCATTTTTGTGGTTTTATACTAGAGAGCAGTGTTAGCCCTAAGTTTTGACCCTTTTCTAACATACATATTCCAAATTTTTACCATCCCTTACCACTATATCTTGATCATATTTGTCATAATTTTGCCTCTTTTTTCACATTAAGGTAATTTTATTATGTCTTTTGATTTTTATAATTTTTAGTAAAAATTGAGCATTAAAATTTATTTTTGGCAAAAACAGAATTTCCCGTAATGGTTCCATTGAAGTCGTATGTGCAAGACACCTGAGCATGAACTATATTCGAGAAGTAGATGAACCGAGGATGGATAAAATCCTATTGGCACACTCCAGATGAGTTAGAACAGGCCCGATCAAAGTTGGTCAAACTTGACCAAACACTCAGGAAATCCCCAGATTTAGGGGTAGTTTTGTTATTTTGTGGAATCTTCCCATATTTTGTGTAAAAATGGGATGAGTTCGACTCTATGAGGTGGAATAGGACTCTTGCTAGTTATTACAACCATTATAGCTGATTTTTTTACATTCTTAGCGTATTTAGGCACAACTACTAAGCAATTATGGACACATTATTATCATTGTGATTAATCTCTTTTTTAATAAATTTGAAGACTTTCCTTATATTTATTATGCATCATTTTTGTGGGATGTGAATGGTGAATTCATGTAGGTGATTTTATTCAGGTTACCAAGAAAAGGTGGATGGCCCCTATTCTAAGATAAGCACTCCAATTTGTTAATTGATGTGCATAATTGTGAATAAATTAGCATTTTAGTTTTCTGTATATTTCTATCATCATCTCTTGTGAATATTTTCTGTATAAAATTATTAGTATGTCATGACCATTCAGATTTGGAACTGATATCCTTTCAGTGACTAGTTTGAATAAGGTAGGACAACCCAGGTCTCCAAGTTGGAGCCTCTTCCTTGTGATCTAAGATTTGGACTGAAATTTATATCTATGCATTCATCCTTTCTTGCTTTCTTAAATCATGTGTTTTCTTAAATCAAGTGTTATGATTTATGGTGAACTTGGTTTTGCTGAAAAAGAAATCAAAAGGAAGGACAACCGAGATCTCTAAGTCAAGAGCCTCTTCCTCGTTGACTATGATTCAAATAAAATCACTATTCACTTGTTCATGTTTATAGATAAGAATTTCTATGCTTTCTTTACAATCAATAGTTTATATTTTTAATATGAATTTCCATTATTTCCATCTAAACAACTACTTCCTACACTAGTTAAATCTAAGATCCATATACCTTCGGTGTGCTTCTAAGTTTACCAACCTGGATTGATATTAAAACATATGCTCTAATTCAAATCCATAAATTAGATTGACATTTTTGGCATCGTTACCGGGGAAGCACCCTTAGATATAGTTAATTAGGAATATATATATATATATATATATATATATATATATATATATATATATATATATATATATAATGGTTATTTATGCCTAGACATAGAGACGATAAGGGTAGATATATGAAACAAAAACCCCCAACCACTAAACCATTTGTGGGAGAAGGACCATCCACATTTGAACTAGCACCAATTGCTAAAAAACCAACATTGAAAGATCTAAAGGAAAAACAACATTCAGGAAAAATGTTAACTTTGGCTGAAAGTAAAGATTTATTATCTTACGAAGTAAGAAGAAAAAAAACACAAGAAGAAACACCTTCTATAGGCAAAAAAAACAAGTAAACCAATTGAGCAACCTATTCTTGAACAACTTCAAAGTCGAGGATATACAATCTCAAATTTTAACTGAAACATTTGAAACAACTGAGAAAGAGATGATGAAAGAAGGACAAGGATCCAATATTCTAGGACTAAATCCATAACAAAGGATACAATATGAAAGACAATGAAAAGAATAGGAAAGGAAGAGAGAAGAAGAGAGGAAAACAGAAGAAGCTACTAGAAGGGAAAATGATAATAAAAGAAGGGAAGAGGAAAGAGGAGACAATGACCAAGAAAATACTTTTGGATTTCCAATCTTAGATACTAGAGCAATCTTGGGGGAAGAGGTAAAAATGGAAAGTATTCCACCTTCCATTTTACCAAATTTTTATGGTATGTATTATGAATATCTTGATTCATTTTTATTCGAATTTGATATTCTATGTCATACCTATGGTTATACTGATGATACACATAAGCTTTGTATTTTCCCCAATACTCTTAAAGCATCTGCATTAAAGTGGTTTATGGGATTAGGTGAACATGTTATTACTAGTTGGGAAGACACGAGGAATATTTTTCTTAAGAAATATCAAGCATATTGTAGGCATATAGATTCAAAAGATGACACTTTTAGAATGACTCAACAAGAAGATGGAAGTTTAGAGGAATACTTGGAAAGATTTCTCTATAACTTACAAAAGTATAAACATCATTCTTTAAATGTTGATACTATTCGAACAATATTTTTAAAAGGCATACGAGATGAATACCTTGATATCCTTAATGTGATGGGTAAAGGAGATATCTCATATTTACCATTTGATGAAATTGTTGAGTTATGCCAAAAATACTCAAGAGGAAGAGCTAAAACTAGGAAGAGAGATGCAAATTCTAAAGCTAATAAATCAGCAAAAAGAAGCATAACAAGAGCTGAATTAGGAAACTTGTTTGAAGATTTCAAAACTGATATCTTAAGCAAATTAGGGACACAAGTTGATGTACTTAAAACAAGAAAGAAACAAGACGAACAAGATCAAGTATTATCAATTTTCTGTCCTAAATGTAGGAATAAGCATCCATTGAGAGAATGTACTTTAGAAAATATTCATGTTTGTGGACTTTGCACTGAAAATCATGCAACTAATAATTGTCCAAGGTTGAAGGAAGTGCAAGAAAACCAAATGTATTAAAGCTAAGGGATGGAATATATTTATTATTTAGCACCAAGAAGACCTTGGAAACCTCGATTTCGAGGTATGTCTCAAAATCCTCCTCAACAATTTACTCAAAAATTTCCTAAAAACTATCAATATCCTATTCAAAATCCATGGAATGCTCCTATTTCTTGCCAAGCTTGGCCTACTCAGCAAAATCAAAATCAACCTTCTCAAGGTTGGCAAGGGTATACATATGGAGCCCAACCTCCTCAGCAATATTATGCTCAACCATTTCAGTCATATCCTCAACAACCATATCAATCATTTCCTCAAAAATCCTTCCCATACCAACAATTTCAACAACCTCAACAATCAAATCCATCATTATGTGCACCACTATTAACCCAATCTCAGCAGCTTCAGATGCCATCTAACCAACCACCTCCTAGACAAACTCAATTACCAGCCCAACCAGTGGAAAATATGAGTAATAAATAAATATATAATGCAGAGGAAGGAACTTCATTTCCTACATATTCAATCCTTCTTATTCAAGGTGTTCATTTAAGGTTTGGAAAAATTATACAAAAAGGCTACCTCGTCATTATAGAAGAAAAAATAGAATAAAAAGGGAGTCCCGAAAAATCCAAAAACGAGCATATAATAAAAGAGAATAAAATTCAAAAAGGTAAAGCAATAATGACTCAAACACCTCCTTTTCCTGAAAGATTTGTTGAGAAAAAACCTTTTATTACTATTCTTGAATTTGATATCTTAGATGAATTAAAGAATGCTTTTATGTAAAAATTTCTTTATTGCAAGAAATAAAATATATCCCAATTTATACAAAGGAAATTAAGGAATTATGCATAAATAAAACTCGAAAAAGGAAAAAATATCCACCAACAATCCATTTGATTGGGAAGTTAGCTAGCCTCATGCCAACAAGTAGTACAATTGAAAAATATGTTGATCCTGTAATTCCAACGGTGAAAATTTCCATTAACAAATTTTCAGTTTCTAAAAATTTAATTGACTTGGGTGCTGATATTAATGTGATGATGATGAAAATGATGAAATATATCAATTTTCCCAACATTCGACCAACCATTAAAATTTTAGAACTTGCTGATAGAACTAAAATAGTGTCAGAAGGTGTAATTGAAGATATTATAGTTTCTTTAGACTCTTGGGAATATCCAGTAGAATTTTTAGTTCTACAACCAAAGGAAAATCTAGGAGGGCACCCAATAATTCTTGGTAGACCTTGGTTAGACACAACTGATACCTTCATTGGTTGTAGATCAAGAAGTATGATTATCTGACACGAGAATGAAAGAAAAAAATTAACACTCTATCGTCATGCTCAATCTTCTTCTTTGCTATCATGGCCTAATGAAATAGAACAAGAAAAGGAAGAAATTCAATCTATTATAAGTATTAATCAAGATTTTGATTTTAGAGAAGAAGATATCGAGGATTTAATAGGTTTATTCATTTCAGAACTAGATATTTCAGAGCAATTAAGAACTATGCAATACCATGACGCAAGTCAAATTCTAGAACAAAATTTTCAAGAAAATTGCACAATAAATGATTTGAAAACATCATTTGATGCTATTTTTCATGCTAATTCAATTAAACATTCACAAAGAAAAATAATTAAGCTTAGTCCTGAAAAATCTCTAAACATTGGAAACAGTTTGGAACCAACACAAGAAAAGAAATTGGTTGAATTATTAAGGAAATATTGAAAAGCATTTGCTTGGAATTACAATGATATGAAAGGTATTCATCCTAAAACATGTATTCATCATATCTACATAGATGATAATATTAAATATATAAGGAAACCACAACAAAGAATGAACCCAATGATGAAAGAGATAGTCAAGGAAGAATTGCAAAAATTATTTCAAGTAGGATTTATCTACCCTATCTCAGATAGCCAATGGGTTTCTCCTTTAGTGGTTGTTCCAAAGAAAAATGAGAAGTGGAGAGTCTATGTAGATTATAGGGAATTAAACAAAACAACACTTAAAGATCATTTTCCCTTACCATTCATTGATCAAGTCCTAGATTTACTAGCTGGGAAAAAGTTTTTCTCCTTTTTAGATGGATTTAGTGGCTATAATCAAATGAAAAAAGCATTGGAGGATCAGGGAAAAACTACTTTTACATGTCCTTGGGGACATATGCATACAAATTTTACCCTTTGGATTATGTAATGAACCAACTACTTTTCAAAGAGCAATTTTTTCCATCTTTTCTGATTTAATACATGAATGTGTATAAGTTTATATGGATGATTTCACTGTGTATGGAAATACTTTTGATGATTGTTTGAAAAAGTTGGAAAATTTTCTACAAATATGCATTGAAATTTTTTTATCTCTTAGTAATGAAATTTTTTTTATGATGCTAATTGAAGGGATAGTGTTGGGACATCATATTTCTTCTTTAGAAATAAAGGTAGATCCAACAAAAATTCAAATCATTGTAAATTTGTTACCACCAACGAATAAAAAATAGGTAAGAAGTTTTCTAGGATATGCAGGCTATTATCGAAGATTTATTGAAAATTTTAGTAAAATGGCCTTGCCCTTATTTAAACTACTTACAAAGGGCATAGAGTTTCAATGGAATATTGATTATCAAAATGCATTTGAAAAACTCAAACAAAAATTTTCCACAACACTGATTCTTAGAGAACCAAATTGGTCATTTCCATTTCACATATCTATAGATGCATTACATACAATAGTAGGGGTATCTTTAGGCCAAAAAGAGAATCAATTGAACTATGCTATCTATTTCATTAGCAAAAATTTAACTCCAGCTAAGTTGAATTACACAGTTACTAAAAAAGAGATGCTTGTTGTAGTACATGCAGTAAATAAATTCAGATATTACATAACAGGATATGAAGTATTCATTCATACTGATCACTTAGCTATGAAGTATCTAATGAATAAACCAATTACTAACCGCAGGATTACTATATGGTTGTTGTTAATGCAGGAATTTAACATTATTGTATTGGAATGACTGGGAAAAGAGAAATAAGTGGCATATTTCCTTTTAAGACTTCATCCTCTTGGTGAGATTGTCCCAGTTTCTGATAAATTTCCAGATGAACACTTATTTGCTATAGCAATAAAAAATACATGGTTTGCTGGCATAGCTAATTATTTATCATCTGAAAAATTTCCTTCTCATTTCACAAATAAACAAACAAACAAAATAATAAAATATAGTGCTAGATATAGTTGGGTTAATGGAGACCTTTTCTATAGTGAACCTGATCTGTTAATAAATGTGTAAGAAAATATGATATTTTAGATATTTTAAAGGCATGTCATGATGAACTGTGTGGTGGTAATTTTGCAGAAAAAAGGAAAACATACAAATTATTTAATCCAGGCTATTATTGACCATGCATATTCAAAGGTTCAAAGAATTATGTCAAGAAATTTCATAATTGCCAAAGAATAGGTAGACCTGTACATTCTGATGAAATTCCTTTAATGACACAAGTACTTGTAGAACCATTTGAACAATGGACTCTTAAATTTGTGGGTCCATTTAATCCACCATCCAATGGGAAAAGTACATCTTAGTATGTATTAATTATGTAACAAAATGGGTGGAGGAAAAATAAATAGAAAAGGCAACATAAAATGCAGTAGTATCTTTTATTTTTGAAGATACATTTGCTAGATTTGGAGTACCAAGACAGATTGTCACAGACCAAGGAGAAAAATTCACTTCAAAGCTTGTAGAGACCTCACAAAAAAATAGAAAATCAAGCATAGAAAATCAACTCCATAACACCCGCAAGAAAATGGACAAGTGGAATCAACAAACAAAGTGCTTGAAAATATCATGACAAAGACAATAAATATGCAGAAGAAGGATTGGTCAGAAAAATTGAATGAAGCATTATGGGCATACAAAATAACATGGAAGAACACTATTGGTTTCAACCCTTATCAACTGGTTTATGGAAAATAAGTTATTTTACCAATTGAATTTCAAATACACACATATAGACTTGTAGCTCTTGGACTGGACCTAACAGAGGCACAACAAAAATGGATCATGAAGCTAAGTGAATTGGATGAAATTGGAAAAGAAACAGTGGAACATACATCATTGGTACAACAACAAAGAACAAAATGGCATGGAAGATTCATTAGAAAGATTTTTTTTCATATAGGAGACTAGGCACTTCTATTTGATTCAAAGTACAAGGAATTCAAAGCAAAATTCACCACTCATTGGTTAGGGCCTTATGAAATTGAATAATTCTATGATAACATATATGTGAAAATAAAGACAATAGATGAGGTAGCAACATAATTTCTAGTCAATCAACAGGGATTGAAAATCTACAACAAGCCTGTGAATAAAGAAGATTTCCTCAAAAAAATATCAACAGAAGAAGACTTGGAAATTTTGGAAAAGCATAGCAATGTCCCTTCCTTACTTTCAAAATAATATATATATATATATATATATAAAGAGAAGAAGGTCAAAAATAATAAAGAGGTTTGGCTGTAAAAATCCAGATTTTTGGCACATTAAAAACCTAAATTCATTTTGGCAAACCAAGTTACTTGGCTAATATGAATTCTTAAAAAAAAATATTTTTAATTCATTATTTCATATTTTTCAAATTTTATGCTAGGTTATTTCATTTTCTTCAAAATAAATTCTCCAATTTCCATACTTGACGACAAGTCTCATAATAAGCAAGGGGGAAGAAAGAAGAAAGAAAGTGCACTTGTTTTTTTCCTTGTTAAAAATCTTAGCAACTCAACATGGAAGCAACTCAAAATGACAGATACTTTCACTTCAATCAACACATTCAGAGGGGACCTAAATGTAAGGAAGTGTACATCATAAAGGGACCTGAACATGAGGAAATTTTACATCACAAAGGGACTTGAATATGATACAAGCCTACTTCACAAAAGGACCTGAAGCTCAACATGAAAGTCTGTCAAAAGGGACCTATATACAAAGAACAACAAATCAGCAGAGATATTTGAAGATCAGTTCATATGAAAACAACTAAAGGAGATATTGGAAAGACACTTCCTTTAGAGCATCAACCAAGGAAAGTAATGGAAATATCGTAAGTTAAACATTTATTTTAATTCTTTTTTATTTTGAAATAAATTATTGAATTAGGAGACTAATTGAGACCTTGGTGCATAAGACTGTGAGCCCTTCATCCCCTACACATAAGAGTGTAAGCCCTTCATTTTCACTTTTGGAGGAAGAAACTGCTCAACGAAAATGCTAGAAAACACAACTACAAGAAATAAAATAAACACAACTCAATTCAAACATTCAACGCTAAGGACAATGCTCAGTTCAAACACTCAACGCTAAGGCTCAGGAACAGGAAATGCATGCTCAAAATCAAAGAGGAAGGCTCAAAGCTACGGCTAAGAGGAAAGGTAAGAAACATAAAATTAGAGTATCAAATTGATTTTATAGCCATTCAAAGAGGAAATCAATTAAATGAATTATCCATGTAAATTTTTAGGGTATATGAAGACTGCAGTTTTGAAGAGATTCGAAAAATTTTGTGAATTGCGTTTAATTTTCGTTTATAGATCTTCATAACAGTATGTTGAATTTTTCAAAGGAAAATCCCATGAATTGCATTGAGTTTCTCAGAGTTTGAGTTGAGTTAGGAGTAGGATAATAGGTCAGTTAGTTGCGATTAAATTGGATGGCAGCGTAGACCCCTAAATCTGAGCTCGAGTTGCATGATGGTGTTAGAACTATGAGTGCCATTCCAAAAAATTGTAATTTCTAGATAAGGGTGTAATAAGTAAACGAAACCCATGACTTCCAGAAGACAATAGATTACATGCAAACTTCCAGAAGTCCATTTCAGAGGTGTTAAAACACAGAATTTTATTCTCGTGGGTATACAACAATGATCAAAATTGGCAATTTAGTTCAGAAATTCGACATTCCAGTTCAAAAATGTTCTTTATTCTTATGGGTATACATAGGTTATTAAATTGCAAAACCAATGATTTGGTCTCTAAAAAGAATTCAAATTCCCAGTAAGCAACACATTTGTGTTTATTTTTTTTTTAAATGTGTTTTTTTTAAAATGATCAGGTACAAGAATTTTTTTTTTCTCTTCTTCTCTAATGTTCACACCACAGGATATAAATTCTCTGTTATTTAGGTATAGATTGCAAGAAAAAAAATTCTCTTAACAAAGTCATTATTTTTCCATGAACTTATTCATTGTTGAAGGATATTTGAAATGGTACAAAGAGAAAAAAGAACAGGAACAAAGCCACCAAAAATTCCAAATGGAATGCAGAATAGAGCCCAACAGATTTCAAATTGAGAAATGGAAATAAGCGACTATAGATAAACTTTATCAATCATGTTTACTAGAGTTTCTCATGCAATTTGATGGTTATAATGCTAAGGTATCATATATGTTTGTATCCAATTATGATAATGAAAAGACCACTATAGGAGATATTACCATCCCAATCACACAGGAATATCTTTCTCAAGATACAAACCTACCAATGATAGGAGATAAATATCACAAGGGACAACACTTCAAGGAAAAGTGATGGAACTATTTTCTAGAAAAGCCAAGAAAAGGTACATTTGACAAATCAAAATGAATTCCAAGGGAATGGCTTAAACAACCATGGGATGAGTTAGTCCTCATCATTCAAAAGTATTTTACTTGTGATGGGAGGTACAACATAGTGCATCTATACCATATCAAGCTTCTCCAGTACATAAAAGGTGATAGTAAACTAAATATCCCTTATTTCTTTCTAAAAGTTTATTAAAGATGATTGAAGGGGTAAGAAACAAAACATAAAGCAAAGAGGTCAGTTATTATCAACAAGGATTAATTAAAATCCTTATTGAGTTTCAATTGAAAAACATAGACGAGACATGGGAATGATTTTTGGACAAAAATAATTTTTTGGAATTTCAAAGGGAAGAAGAGCCAGTTGGAAATGAGGAAGCCTTTGAACAATTGCATCTTTATAGAGATATCATGCAGTCACCATTATACCCAAGAAGTAAATAAAGGAAGAAGCAAGAATACATAAGCATTGAGAGAGAATGATCCTTCATATCTTTTCCAAGGAAGTCAAGGAAAAATATGATAGAAGAACTCTCTAAGGAAGAACAAAACATTGATGTAGAAATTCTAGAAGAATTGCCTCTTGATACACTTCAACAATCACATCATGAACTTATTGAGAAGCACAAGAAAAACTTAGGGAATTGGAAAAACATTCTTGGTGTGAAGATTCTTGGATTGAGGAATCATCATCCTACTCAACATATGCAAATAAGATCAAAGGGGTTTATGAATAGGTTCATCGTGAATCATTAGAGAGTCACAAAGAAGAAAATTCAAAGAATATCGAAGGGGTTTTTGAAGAAGTTCATGGTGAAGAAAATGCCAAGAAGATAAAGGAATTAAACATAAAGCTCCAAGTGACTAAAATCATGGAGAGACATTTGAAAAAGGAAAATGAAATGTACAAGGAAAAAAACAAAAATATTGTTAAAGAGAACAAGCGATTGAAGAAGAAAATGAAGAAATTGGAAACACAAAACATCCTCATTTCAAAAAAGCATACAGGTGGCTGAAATAGAAAAAGAAATGGCAATACAAGTATGAGAAGAAAAAGGTAAAAAGTGAAATTTACAAAGGAGAAGAAAAGCGAAAGAGGCTATTGATATAAAGAGGAATCAGATCAACAAGCAGAACAACGGGGAGATCAACATGCAGAGGTAGAATATCCAAAAGACCAAGACAAACATCAGGACATGCTTGTGGATCAACAAGGCGGAAATGTTAGCCCTCAAATTTGACCCTTTTTTACCATACATATTCCACCTTTTTACCATCCTTTACCACTATATCCTGATCATATTTGTCATATTTTTTCCTCTTTTTGCACATTAAGGTAAATTAATTATTTCTTTTGATTTATATAAATTTTAGTAAAAATTGAGCATTAATTTTTTTTTTTTGGCAGAAACAGAATTTCCCGTAATGGCTCCTTGAAGTCATATGTGCAGGACACTGGGGTATGAGATGAAGGTATATTCGAGAAGTACAGGAACCAAGGATGGATAGACTCCTATTGGCACACTCCAGATAAGTCAGAACATGCCCAATCAAATTTGGTCAAACTTGACCAGTGACTGAGGAAATCCCCAAATTTAGTTGCAGTTTTGTGATTTTGTGGAAGCTTCCCATATTTTTTGTAACAAAGGGATGAGTTTGACCCTATTAGGTGGAATAAGACTCTTTCTAGTTGTTACAACCATTATAGCTTATTTTGTTACATTCTTAGCCTATTTAAGCAGAACTACTAAGCAACTATGGACACATTATTATTATTGTGATTACTCTGTTTCTGAATACATTTGAAGACTTGCCTTATATTTCTCATGCATCATTGTTGTGGGATTTGAATGGTGAATTGTTGTAGCTGATTGTCTTAGGATGTACCAAGCAAAGGTGGAGGGCCCCCATTATAAGCTAAGTACATTATTTTGCTAATTGATGTGCATAATTGTGAATAAATTAGCATTTTTGTTTTCTATATATTTCTGTCATAATATCTTGTGAATATTTTCTATATAAAATTATTAGTATGTCATGACCATTCAGATTTTGGAATTGATCTCCTTTCAGTGACTAGTTTGAATAAGGAATGGCAACCCAAGTCTCCAAGTTGGAGCCTCTTCCTTGTGAACTAAGAATTGGACTGGAATTTATATCTATGCATTCATCCTTTCTTACTTTCTTAAACCAAGTGTATTCTTAAATCACGTGTTATGCTTTATGGTGAAATTTTTTTTGTTGAAAAATAAATCAAAAGGAAGGATGACTAGGATATCTAAGTCAAGAGCCTCTTCTCCGTTGACTGTGATTCAAAT
>CM076582.1:584406946-584536199 GCA_034641835.2 Pinus albicaulis | reverse complement strand
CACTTGTTCATGCTTATAGATCAGAATTAATATGGTTTCTTTACAATCAGTAGTTTATATTTGTAATATTCATTTCCATTATTTTCATCTAGACAACTACTTCCTACACTAGTTAAATCTATGATCCATATACGTTGGGTGTTCTTCTAATTTTACCAACCCATATTGATACTAAAAATAATGCTCTAATTCAACTCCAAAAATTAGATTGACAAGGAGAGAATCATATCATAATCAACAAGAGAATGAGATAAAATGATAAAATGCTTTGGGAAATAAGACACTAATTAATTTCCTTCCTATCCCATGAGTATGAGAAGCAACATGGTGTAACTCAAGAAGAACACGAACATTGTTAAGATGATTGGGATATGAAACAATCCTTGATTTATGTTTTCTCTAAGGTGGTTGGAGCTAGAAATCCATACATTAGGTATGTCTATTGAAATTTGTATTAAGTCATGTCATTCTAACCCATTTGTTGCTTATCTAAAAATAATGAGAGTTGTAGTTGTGTGGTTTCATTTCATTAAATCAACTTTATGTGCCAAAGAGTAGTTGAAATTGTGTGGGTGGCTTCATTAACCCGTTAATTTCTCATTCCTATGATGCTTTTCATGGAATGCTTGACTTTATATTATTTATATGTTTGAAACAATTCAAGCATTGTATTTTCATTCTACTTCCTTTGTTGAAAAGGAAGGATTGATATAGGCATCTAGATTCAATGGAGATCAAGATATCAATGAATTTTTTCATTAGATTTTTATCAAATGAGGTTGCATAACACTTGTGATGAAGTTTATGTGTAATTATTCTATCGACATCATAGAGGAAGATGGGAAAATGGATTTTGGGTTCATCAATTTGATGACCTATAGAATAAGGAACGAATGAAATAGACTACCAAAGTTCCATCTTAAACACATATCTATTAAGCATTTGGTTGATAAAGAATATCCGAACCACAAACATAATGTTACTTCAAATCATTGTTTTTTATTTATTTTTCCTTTTATTTTAGATCGTGGTACTTGACTAAAATAAATAAAAGGTTTCCTTTTTTAACATTAGATATTGGACATTGACTTCTTTTGATTTTTTATTTTATTAGCATTACCCATAAACATATTGATTATAGACACAAAAATCTTACAGAAATATCTCCCATGAGAAAGTCTAAGAGCATCGAGAGACTTGCACTCGAGCAAAAAAATTCCAAGTTTTATGAAAAAAATATTGACTATTTTCTCTTATCATAACAAGTAGACAAGAACCTAGATATACTTCCTCGACTAGAGGAGATGTGCGAGACCTCTTATTATAACCTAAAAGTCACAAGTTCTTGGTATATCTAGCCGGCATGATATTGGATATACTATTGTTTTTATAATGACAACTAATAGATTTGATGTTGGGCCTAGCCCAAATTACTCCAACAAGTCGCTGATTCACTATAGTTAAAAAAATGTTTCTAATTATTCTTTAAATAACACACACATACATAAATAATATCCATTAATAAAACAAGATATCAAAGGGTCATGACAATGATATCCTCATTTAACTATTAAAGTCATGACAATCATTATCACAATTAAGAGAGATTGTTTATATTTTACTATTTGCTTATTTTTTTTAAAAAACACTCATTAATTCAAAAATTATATATATAGTAACATCTTTAAAAATATAAATATTTTTACAAAAATATATTTAACATTTTTATTAGTTTTAGAAAATAGATATATACTTTGATTAATTTTTTATTATCATATATTTTAACTATTTTAACAATTTACTGTAGGTATATAATTACATTTTAGGCCATATAGAGGACACGCATGTTTCAAATAGTTATTTCTCATGATATTAGGCAAAATTTATATTATGGAAAATATGTTATTTTATAATATTTTTAGAATTATAATAAATATTTATTTTTTATTAATATAAATTAAACCATATTTTTAATCACATAGATAAATAAAAATAAAAATATAATTTGAATATATATATAAATCTTTTATTTTCTAATTTATTAGTGGTTAGTTAAAATTAAACTTTTTTTAACTTCATTATGGTCATATGCAATCAAAAAGATATTTTTTTTCCTAACAAATTCATTTTTTTATATAAATATGTAAAATACATAAATGACTCCAAAATGTTAACAAATAGTCTAGAGATTTATTTTAATTCTTTATTTATAAGTATATAGAGGGATCAAATCTCTTAGAGTACAAAATTTTTCTCAAGTTGAGATTTGGATATTGTTCACACTTGATAAATTTAGAGTTAAGATAAATCTAGGCTGGTTTTATATATATATATATATATATATATATATATATATATATATTCATGCTTTTAAATAGACTATATTATATAAGAATATCATTAGAAAAACTATGGGTTTTCAAAACTTGGAGTCCAAAAACAACCCACGGTTTAAATAAATTTAAATATTTTTAGGGCACCAATTTTAATTTTTAATTTTTAATTTTATTCCTTTATTTTGTAACAAAACCACATCTCTTCCATGATTTAAATATTTTTGTTTTATTTTATTTTAAATAATTTCATCTCTTCCATGCCACACTTAAGAAAAAATACTTATGATGCCAATAAGCATGCTTATTTTGGAATATGGTTTCCATAAGCCCCAAGTATGGTAGAGATGTTGTAATGTAATGTAAAACATTTTGACTAAGTCAGATTACATAAAAATAAAAATAAAATTAAAAGATTAATGTAATGTAATACAAACATTTTAACTTGGTAAAAATAAATAAAAATAATAAGAATATGATGGATCTAAGTTGGTTTTAATTTAATTATCAATAATTATTAGGTGGATGGTAAGGATTTAACCACCATAAAAAATTCTTGAAATATTCTTAGTAGTACATACAAATCAAAGGCTGGAATCTATTTTCAAAGTAGTTATGCCCCTTTTGCTCTTTAAATTAAATTCATTAATTAAAACAAATGTCATATGAAATGAGTTATGGTTTTTTGGGCATGTGGTATTATAAGTGATGCAACAATTATATATATGTGTGTGTGTGTGTGTGTGTGTGTGTGTGTGAAGTTAGGCACTTTACATTAAGTTAAATGATGATTACATAGACCAAAAATTTTCTCCTACTGTATGCACAAAAGGAAACCATACCATTAACATAAGTTATAACATACATAGACATGAGAAGAAAAAAAAACTACTAGTGTTGAGTAGAATCTCCACGCATCCACATTGGTTAGTCAATATCTTGGCTAGAATCATCAACTTACAGTCAATAGTATTAATTTTTCCTTTAATCATCAACTTAGAGTCAATAGTATCAATTTTTCCCTTTAGATCTTACAATAATCTTTTTATATATCTCATTAAATTTGAAACAATAAGTTGTTGTTGTTGTTGTTGTTATTATTATTATTATTATATTCTTTTTAATTGGAAATTTTAATGACTAGAATTTAAATATAAAAAAGAGGTGACAAGAGGAGAAATTTTTCTATGGCATAGGTGAGAAAAAAAGTAGAGTACTCATGAGGTTTGGGAAATATGAAAAATAATCAAGCACAAGTCTATGAATTACTACAATGCATCCTCCTTGAGAAAAAAAATTAGGTTTCCTTGGAAGGTTCTTATTATCATTCAAAACATGGGTAAATATTAAACTCCAAGAGATAAGTTTTTGCATAATATCCTAAAATGTGTTAAGAAGGCAACAAAATATATCCCTATGAGTTATAATCACATACTATGAGATAATAATAAGGAAGCAGATGGGATGCAATCTGAAATTTGGTGAATTGATGGTTAATGGTTAGTTAAGAAATCCTTCATTCTTTAGTAATAATTTCAGTGATAAGTAATGTAGCATTACATCATAAACTAAGAGTGTATGTGTAATGTTCCCAATTTCAATTTTCTTTAGGATGAATTTCCAAGGTATGTGATGGCACAATCACAGGAGCAAGATTACGTCATCAGAGGTCCCTGGAGGGTTTAGAGGATTTTTATGGGGTCAGACGACGTTCACTTAACATATTTCATCATCAGGTTCACTTAGTTTGCTTGTGGTTCCATTGGATTCCAATAATTCTCGTAAAACAGGGTTATTATTGAACCTGTTTAGATTAATTATGGTTAAGGTGTCATTCCAGGAGCAATATTTAATGAAACACCTTAGTATAATAACTCATTGGAACCGGGACGAGAAGGATGGGATGGTGAAAAGTGAATTTCAATGACGAGAGAAAGAATCTTGGCCAATTTATCATTTTCCCAGATTAAAAAGTGGCTTTAATTAGTCACTTAATTAATAAAATAAGGGAAAAAGTGTTAAAACATAGTTACCGATCAAAAGTGGCTTTAATTAGTCACTTAATTAATAAAATAAGGGAAAAAGTGTTAAAACATACCACAAAACGAGAGCTCTAACCAAAAGAAAACATAAAAAACCCATGAAAAAACAACTGGAAATGAAAACATCTTTTTTTTTTTTACTTTTTATTTATTTATTTATTTTATTTTATTTTATTTTTCAGGGTAAATTTTCAACATTTTTTAAAAATGGAAGTAAAAGGCAATTTTTTGTGTGCAAAAAACAACCTGAAAACAAAAAGTGTTGATGCTGGAATAACGCTACCAATTTTTGTGTGCAAAAAAAACCCTGAAAACCATAAGTGTTGATGTTGGAATAACGTCTTTTTCTTTTCAGGTTAAATCGTCCACAATTTTTAATAATGACATTAAAGATAAAATATCATGACTCTGGAAAACCTTAAAATTTCAACGATAAACATGACATTAAAGATAAAATATCAAACTTCTTAAGGATAAAATCATGACATTTAAAAACAAAAATCAAAGAAAATTTAGATTTCCAAAAATATGCTCAAAAAAAAAAAACAAGTTATTCTACATCGCCACTTTTCAAAATCGACATCAAAAATAAAAAATAAAAATAAAATAAAAAAATACTCAATCATAATAAAATTTAAAGTGCCAAAGCTATGCTAAAAAAAAAGGTGATTTTGCATCACCACTTTTCAAAATCCGGTGCTTATTTTGCTACCTCAAAAAAATGGGTACCAGATAATTTTCATATTTGATAGGTAACTTTGTTTTAAATGGAGAAAGAAGGCAAGTGACTAAAATAAAATTAAAAAAGGGGTCACTTAAGATAAGAATAAGAGGAGAAGCTTCTAGAGTGGGAAATAAAATAATAAAACAAAGGTTTCTATAAGGTTGGAGACATATCCTTCAAATCTATAAAAGGAGGACAAGCTGATCATTTTGGGACATCTTGGATTTGAGTATTTTTCTGTGGGGAGGTTTTAGTAATGTGATTCTCAACTTCAGAAGCCCCAAGATGGGAACCTTTGGGTGATTCAATGAGATCGAATGAAAACCCATCTCACCCGTGAATTCACTTAGAATTTACAAGTGTATTCATCGGTTCTAGTTTATTTTGGAGGTTCGGTTCAGTATTCTTGGTGAACCTTTGGGTGCTTCAATGAGATCGAATGAAAACCCATCTCACTTGTGAATTCACTTAGAATTTACAAGTGTATTCATCGGTTCTAGTTTATATTGGAGGTTCGGTTCAGTATTGTAATATATCTTTTAGAAGTCACATTTATTATATTTTAGATATTCAGAAGCCCTAGGATGGGAACCCTTGGGTGATTCAATGAGATCGAGTGAAAACCGCTCTCACCCCTTGGTGAATTAACTCAGAATTTCCAGGTGTGTTCATTGGTTCTAGTTTATTTTGGAGGTTCGGTTCAGTATTGTAATAGATCTTTTGGAAGTCACATTTATTATATCTTAGCTATTTTCCAATTTGTATTGACATGTATAACCTGATAATATAATAAAGTTGAGTTTGTTACCATAATATTTCCATTTGTTTTCCAAGTTTATTGGACTACATCTTCATCATGTCCAATATATCACCTTGATTGGGATGGGGAATTGAACTGGTGACTTCACATCCAAGAGTTCCTTAACAAAACACCTGATCACTGTCTATCCAAGACCTCATTCAAATTTGATTTATTTGCTCGAAACCCTTATTAAGTTAAAATTTGCATATTTGTATGGTGTTTGAGAAATAACTTTACCACGTAATAATTTGGCTGAAAATAATAACCAAGATATTACATAGACTTATGATGGTGTATTTCCTAATATATTTGTTGTGAACCAAACACATTTTGATCCAATACAAAAAATTGTTATTATATATATATATATATATATATATCAAATCCTTAATCAATATATTAATATATTATAACTCTCAAATTTTATTAAATCTAGTGTAGAAGCTCTTAGATTCCAATATAGGGGAGATGTTATCCCATAACGTGACATTAAAAAAAAATAATAATAATTACATTAACAAATTAAAAAAAATAATAGCAAAAAAAATATTTAAATATTGGCCATAAATAAAATAATTCATTTTCCACTTTAATTTTACATCAACTTTATGTAGAAATAAGGTAATTGAAAATAAAAAATGCTAATTTTGTGGAAGATGTGTAGTAATTGAAAAATGACCCTTAAAAATAATATTGATTGTGCCTAGAAGAGCCTTATTTATTACAAATTAGTGTGAAAGAGATGTGTAATTCATTTTGTGTTGTGACATGTGCTATTTAAAAACATTATAATAATAACAAACAAAGCTTTTAGTGCTAGTGAAACATAAATGATTTGAATGTTTGTATTATATAACGTAATTTTATATAACTTTATATATAGAGAAATAAATCAATTAAAATTGAAAGATTGCTTATATCTTCACTTTCCATTATGAGGAATATGCATAGTTTATGCAATTCTTGTGAGCCCTCTAAGGAGTTGATGTGGCATTTAAATATAACTTTATATATTGAGAAATAAATCAATTAAAATAGAGGTTGCTTATATCTTCACTTTCAATTATGGATAATATGCATAGTTTATGCAATTCTTGTGAGCCCAACATATAATTCCAAGGAGTTGATGTGGTATTTAAATATATTAGTAAATATTTTCCATTGATAAATGCTTTCTAATTTAGGATATGAGGGAGATTTGTAATTCTAATATGTAACATGTAATATTAGAAGAAAATATTAATAGCAAAATAATATTTAATGCAAATATCTATCTATCTAGAGAGAACACATCAGAGAGTCTCTATATATTATTTAAAGAAATTGAAAATGTTTTTTTTTTATAATTAAAATATTTTATTAGTGTGTTGCTCAAAATAAATCCTTTTATTGATATTATAGAAAGAAAACTGGAAAAAAAAAACAATTTATTAATGTGTTGTTTATTTTTTAATATATATATATGTAATGTTTTCAATTTAATTTAGTAAGAAGAAAATGTTATAAATTTTAAAAATAATTCCATTTTATTTCAATTTAATTTGAAAATATAATTATTATAACATGATCCAAATTAATTTGAACATTAGAAAAAATAATTTATTTACTAAAATATTAAAAAAAATAAAACTATAATTTATGTAAATATTATAGATTTAATTTATGACTATAATTATCTAAGTTAACATAATTTTTTTTTTCAATAACATTTTTTTTTCTAGAAAGATAAATAAATTTTCAATTTCCTAGATACATATCTAATTCAATCCTAATAACATTTGTATATAAAGTTATTTTTTTCTTAAAAAATACAAATCTACAAAATTAATGTATCTCATTGTAACTAGGGAGTAGCAAAGTTGGAATTGTTATTTGACTAAATTAATAAAATATTATTTATAATTGATATTATTAGTAGTTTAGATTTTATTAATTTTACATTTATCACGTATTGATAGGTATCAAATCTCAATTTTTTTTATTTGCAAATCTCTTTTAGAGTGTAAAACTTGAAAAATATTTGCACCTCTAGAGATTTGATCCCTCTTGGGGATTGATAGATTCGGTGTTAACATGGATCTATGTATATAAATAACAAGTTTCTAATGGTTAAAATATTTTCTCTGTTATTTAAGATGAAGAAAATACATACGTATAGTTTTTTTTTTTGTAAATAAGATAGGACTGGTTCTATTAAAAGCTTATAGTACAAAGGGAGTTACAATCAAGAGAAGCAGGAGACCAGGAGAGCGTGAAGAAATCAACGATCAACCACGGTTCCGAGATGCTATCAAGAGAACAATAACGAGGAACAAGAAGAGAGACATGTGAGCGAAGTGAGATAGACATCAGGCTCTACCCAGAGTGGGTAGAGTCTGTCATACGAATTTTCTTTCCTTTCTTTTTAGTGACTTTAACCCAACTGTCAGGGGGCGGTGGGCTGAAACCATTTGAAGATTGTTGTTGGTCAAAGGAAGAGTCCAAGTCGGAGGAGGTGGACTCATGTGAACATTTCTGGAGATTCAAGGAGGCGGAGGGCTTGTCAGGGACTACTGAGGATTGCGCTTGGTGTTGTGATGCTGCTTCCTCATCTGATTCCATCTCATCTTCATCCGAGATGGAGGACTCAATGTCGTTCATGGGGGGAGGATCACAGGGTTTCCTGCTTTTACCTTTCGATTTGTGTGTGCTTCTTTTCTTTTGGGCGAGGAACAAAGCGCAAGAGTTCTAAATATGCCTTGTTTGATGGCAGTGTCGTCAGCGGAACACAATGTTCTCATAGTCTAAGCACTGTGTCCAAAGGAAATCTCCGACTTTGAGAATGATTTGGTCAGGTAATCCTTTGTTGATGTCAATTTCAGCACAAATTCTGGAATAGGTGTATATGCCCTTTTCCCCTCTTGAGGGATCAATTGCCAAAAAACGCCCCCGAGTGTCTCCAATGCCTTGGAAGGCATAAAAGTGCCATAGATGAGTTGGTAAGTTTGGAAGCCTAACCCAGATTGGAAGTTTGGTGATGACTGTCGTAGAGGGATCGAATTCTGGGAACCAGGGGGTGAGGAATAGCTCTGCATTGCCCCAAAACCAAGGGCCACCTGTAAGGGCCTTTTGGTAGTCCTTGCTGTGAGCGAATATGACAATGAAGAAGCCTTTTGAACAGAAAATAACCTTGCAGTTGTTGGTCCAAGTGGAATGAATCCACTAGTATAGATTTGTTGTGTGAGGCCAGAGTCCATTGAATTGGCAGATGAAGGCATTCTCTGCAAATAGCTGATGTTGTTCTTCAAGATCTAAGTGGGAGAGTTCTACAAAGGGGACTTCTTCCATTTTATCTACCAGGAAAGGCTTGGGAGCCTCCTTGGATTGAGCAGCCTGATCGGGGGCCTATGCATGGACAATGTCCCTGTAGGAGAATCCTTTAGCTATTGAGGGCTACCCTGGAGCACCTCTCTGCAGATGGAGGGAAAGAATCACCAGGGCATCTTTTTCAATGTTGTAAGCAGAGAGAGGAAAAGGGTCCTAGAGTTGTTTACTTGCATGGAGAAGTCACAGAGATGGGAAGGGAATCCCTAGCTTGAGTTCTATGGCCTTCGAGAGGTGATACACCAGGTCCGTGGAATGAACCCATAGTAGCATGGTTTTTCCGTTTAAGAGAGCAATCTAGATCTGAAAAGAGGGAGGCAGAAAGTTTGGGGGTCCAAGGCTACCCGAGCATAATAGCATGACGAGACCGGATGGCTCGCTGCGCTGTAAGGCTGGCTCCTTGCTTTTGTTGTAATTCTTTGTCAAATGGCTGCAAGGGGGAGCACGTCGGAGTGTTGGGTGGAAGGGGAGTCGGCGCGGTTTGGAACCGACTGAGCCTATCGCGCTGCTTGGCATCTTGCGGGAGCTCTTCCTTGGCGCAGCGGGCTGAAGATATGACTTGAAGCGATCTTCAGGGGCGTCTTCGTCCTTTGATTTTTGGAGGTGGTGATTCCTTGACGCATCGGGCTGAGGATGTGGCTTGATGTCCTTTGCAGGGGCGCCATCGTCCTGCAATATTTGGAGGCAGTATTGACTATTTGCGGCCGAGAGGGCAGAGTGGAGATGAGGCAATGCGCAGATTGTTTCTCTCAGGATTCTGCCACAACAACAACCAGGCAGGAGCAAGCGAGTGAATGGAGGCTCGGTGGGTCACTGACCACCATGAGCAACTGGGTGCAACAGTGTCGAAGCGGTGGCGAGGGAGCTCAGAGTTGTAACCCTAGAAGTCATTCGCTTAATCCCTTGCATGAAATGATACATATGTATAGTTATAATCAAAGAAAGACACTATATCTTATATGAGGCAACTGGAAATAAAAAATTTCTTATGTTTAAAACATTTCATTAGTGTAGTTCAAGATGGAGGAGATGCATAATTCATTTTATTGATAGGTACTTTCTAATTTAAAGTATAAGAACCACTGTAATTCTTTCAATACTTAATATGGAGTCGACATGTCATTTAAAAAAATATTAATAACAAAAAAAATCAATGTAATTATTTATCTATCTTTATATAAACACTATCAAATCTCCTGAAGTGTAAATCTTAGTTTTGCACTTTAAAAAAAAATTACATCTTCAAAAATTTGATCCTTCTAAATGTTTGATATATCTAAAATTAATATAAATCTATGCTAATTTATTATTCATTAAACATAATATATTTAAAAACTAAAATATCCCTAATAAAATATTATAATTTAATGATCCCATTTTAATATTATAAAATTCAAAAAGTGTAATTTTAAAATAATAATATCACATTATAAATTTTAATAATTATTAACTTAAAAATCTATATTAAATTAAAACACTAAAACATTTACAACTAATTAAAAAATATTCCTAGTTAGATAAAAAATATCCCTAGTTAGATAAAAAATATCCCTATTTTTAAAATTTATTGAAAAGCAATACATCAACAACTCACTACACCACTTAAACCCTCTTGAAGTAACAATAAAATAAAAGCCATTTTTAAAAGATAAAATGCATTAATAACCCACCATTTACTTTAATAAACCATTAAAACAGCGATACAATAAAGCTGAGATAGGTCAATGAGTGATAAAATTTCAAAGATTTTTAAAGTAGCAACCAATAGTTCATTAAAGCAACAATATAATTTAGTCTCGTGAACGTTAAAATATCATTCATTTTTATTAACCTTTGAAAGTGATTCACTTTCAACGGTTAACCTTGTTTTTTGCTTTCTGTAATTCAATTATTTTCTTACTCAAATTGATGATGCTCTGACCCAACCTTTTAATAGTTTCTTCACTGAAAAAGACACTGCGATGGAATTGATGCTAACATATTACAGTAACTGTCCCTGATGTCTTTGAAAGCATCACATTCCAAAATGAAATGTTTTTCTGATTCCACTGTCCTGGAAGTAAAAAAAGTACATACCCTTTCTTCCCAAGCTTCTTTAGGTCTCTTCCACCTTCCCGTTTCACACCGAAGTTGATGTGAGTTAATTCTTAATTGAGCAATACATCATTCATTAAGTAATATATCATTTACTCAAGCCCACTATCAATTAATCAATTAAACCTTTTAAAATAACATTAAAAGTAAAAAGATTTTCAAAATCTGAATAAATTATACAACATTTATATTATTAAAGTGACAACAAAATAAAAAGTGATTTCATTTTTACAAAATGATAAAATATTAATAAGTAATACATTATTTACTCTACCAGCAATTTTGAAAGAAGGGGCGTTTTTTTCCCTTCAAATGAGAAAATATGTGAAGAGTAAGATTTGACTAATACTAAGATCTCGCTATACAATTTTCCCCACAGGGGAAAAAAAAGGTCTCGCTAATTAGAATTTGATCGTCCCTATAGTTTAGATATTATACAAAGTGTCATTGCTCAGATAATGGAGCGCCATCATTTGCACTTATGCTAGCTGTGGGATATTGCTGACTTTGCTATACTTGTTCCAGCTATGTAACCTCCCGTCCATGCATTCTATCAATTTAAACAAACAACATTATTGACGTTATTTACATACATAAACATTACTGAGGTGGAAGATGAGACGCATATACCTTATGGTTAATTAAGATAAATAATTAAAATTAATACATGAAATAGATGATCAAGAAAGCAATAATTTCCAATTTATATATTTTAAATGAACCTCTATAATTTCCTACTTGTATGGCGTTGAAGTAGAGCTTAATTCATGACCAATGTATCTGTTAAGGCACAAAAAAATAGAATGCTTAGATTTAACTCCCATATAACCAAGATATTTGAGATGTGAAAATAACTCCACTTGTTTATATTTTAAGAAGAGAGTAACTTCCACATTCCTGAAAAAAGGGAAGATGTTAATCGGGTTGAAGCAGTTTTGAAGTTTTGCTAGATTCTTATAGAGTAACTTGGACAATGAAATGTAGCATTGTAGGTCTATGCTTTTGATGGTTTTCTTGGTGATGATTTGGAAAAGATGTAGTAAAATCGATCCATAGTGTTATCACAGAATGTATCATCCAAAAATGTAAAAGTCCCTAGCACTTGGGTATGACTTCGTGAAACTAAAAGGTTGGTAATTTCCGTTTCACCAATTCACCTGTGAAACTAAAAGGTTGGTAATTGCCATTTGACCAATTCTCTTTTGCACTTTAAGTCGAGGAAAATAGAATCTTAACCAACAGGGGCATCTCTATGGGTTACTAGGCCCACTTTGTGTAGTATTGAGTGAGAGTAAAGAGAGTTTAGTGACTGTAAAAGAAGGAAATTGAAAAAGTGCATTTTCATGGTTTGGGGTGGTGGATAAAGGGGAATGAATAGTGCCTTGTTTGCTTGGGTTATGGAGGTCATGCATGCAACTTTAGAGGGTGGTTCTAGTGAAGGATTAGGGGCTATAGGTAGCCAAGGTCACTCATTCTACAACACTATTTTGGTTAATAAGAAATCATAGGTTTTATGAAGGGAAGGGACTCTTTATGAGGAGCTCCACAACCAAATTAGTTTAGAAGTTGCCTTGGCTGAGAAATGGGACTGTGCTTTTACTCACTAAGGATGTCCAAGGCATCTAATTCCTATTTCTTTAGACAAAGTAATAAGAAGGTACAATTTACCTCCTTCAATGTAACAATGCTACTCCTCTATAGCTCCTAGATCAACTCTTACAATGCAAACTTGCAAGAAAAATTCTCTAGTGATGCACCTAGAATGTGGTGCCACACATACAAAGTTGTAATTTTCGACAAAGAAAATATCACCTTTATTTAAATGCTTGGAGTCTTTCTATTCACTGAATCCCCACTACAAATGAAGAGAGAAAACCCTTATATAGGTTTTGGCTCAACTCTCCTCCACAATAAAATATTATTTTCCTTGTGGTTCTCCAAGAAAAACACTATAAATATTTACAATAACAACCTAAGTGGGTAAACTAGGACAAAATGCCCATAGGAAATAATAGATACAATATTCTAAAGAATGTGATGCCACATGCTATCTTCCTTAATCTTCTAACCCAAGTAAAGAGAGATCCAAGTGCTATTTGTCTCCCTCATATGCAAGGCTTTGTCCAAGAGATAACCACCTCAATTAAATAATGGAAAAGCTAAGTCAAAGAGGTAGAGTGCTTTTCGAAGTATGTGCATGAATGTCAAGTGTACAAGCCACATGATGATGACACTCTCCAAAAATAACCACTTCAATAATGATAATAAACTGTTTGATGAATGAAGAAGGGCGAATCTAAAATATAAACAATATTAAATACACTTTGAACAAATGAACTCTTGGTATTTGATCCTTTCTATCCACATTGACTTGGGTTGAAACAATAAAATATTCCTTCCACAAGTGTGTCCTAGAAAGAAGTCCCTTGGGTCAACCATCACAATAAAATTTTATGCATGCACGTGTCTTTGAGGAGAGTGTGCGCTTAGTAATTGTTTTGTCTCAATTACCTTTGACCAAGTCAACCATGAAGATGCTACCATAGATGATGTGCCCTTAGTTTTTGTGAAAATGGTTCCACATCAAGATCATGATATCTCCTCAAAATATGTGCAACTAGACCTCCTTTGACCAAGCTAAACAAGCTTCTAATCACTTCACATGTGTAAGGTGTGAGCAAGGTTATTCAAAATGTAAACCCTCATAGTGAAGCACAACATTTAATGGCATAGGGTGTGATGTTCCTACTTAGCAGTTTTGCTAAGTAATCACAATTTTGCACAATTTTGGAGTTTTGCCAAGGAGGACTTAGGAAAAGTGGTTTAGGAGGACCCTACTTGCAGATTTTTGGCTAAGGGAGGCCCCAACATAGGAGAAATGAGGCAAATGAAATTCCTAGTGGATGGTGGGGGCCACCCCATGGGGAATACGCACCCCTTAGAGCAACTCGGACATTTGGAGGGAGAAAGACAAGAGGGGGGTCGATGCATGGGGCCCACATGGAGGAAAGGGAACTCAATGATAAATAGGAGGAGCATGCATCATTTTGGGGCTTTTGATCATTTGATAAACAAACTCTTTTGTACGCTTGAGCTGTTGAGCCAAGTCTACGAAGTGTTGTTCAACACAAGATTTATGAGGGGAGATCTCAACTCCTTTGGTGGACTTTGAGTGCCACCCTAGGGAAGCCTTTACTACATTTGAAGAGTTGTTCCAGGAAATTCTACAAGGAGATTCGTGATATCCTTGGAGAAAAATGGGCGCAAAAAGGGAACATGCATTCTTGTAGAGAGAGAGCTTCAGGGCAGAGCTGGTTCAAGAGTTTTAAGGACACATTTTCTTGGCATTTAGCAACATTTTTGCAGTGGTTTAGTGGGATGATTGGGTGGCCATTCTTCTGGCCAAATTTCTTCTTTTTGGGCATGCGCATTGGTGGCTTGACTGGGCCTTCGCAGTCACTTGAGGAGTGCACTTGTTGTGGGAGGCTTGACCAAGAGTTTGAGGTTGAGTTTTTCTAGGGGCATAAGGAGAATTATTGGAGGATTTTCTCAACATTTTCAGGGTCATTTGGGAAGCAAACTCACAGGGTTGCGAATACCCAGCTAGTGGAGGAACTCACTCTATTTGGGGGTATTTCCAGAAGGTCAGAATGAGGCCAAACCCTTTCTAGGTCTTTGTGGGTTTGGTGAGGAGAGATCAAGGTTAATTTCACAGAATTTTCTGAGCACTCTAGAGGGGTCAAACTCTAGTTCCTTTCCAGCCAGCAACAATAGAATTTCTGGGCCAACGCAGGGGTTGAAGGAGCAGTACTTCCTATCATTCGGACCACACATTTTATCAGTTGGGACTTTTCTAACTTGCTTTTGCAAGCCCAGGTGCACCTACTCCATACATCTTTGTACTCCCCTTGATATATTAATAAAATGGCTTAACTTGGTGCATTTTTTGGCTAAATTTCTTGGTGTCTAATTGCTTGTAGGAATATTACAATGGTATTAGAGCACTAGTCTTGGCTTAGCCATGGGGGAAATCTTATATGACCACAAAAGAGAAGCAAAACATTACCTATAGGAGGCATAGATACATGTAATATCCCAAATTGGGAACAAACAATAATACAAAGAAAACAAAGACTAAATCTACAACAAATAGGAAAATACATCAAAACACCATGAAATGAGCCAATCTGTTGAGCCATTTTATTAATATTTTCTGAAGGGGGAAAGGTACAAATGGTGCTAGGAAGATGGCACCTTGGCCTGCACAAGGTAGGATGAAATACTCCTCAATCCATGCTCAAAAACTTTGGTGTTCGCTGCTCGGCGTGGCTCCTCCTCTACACTGCCCAGTCTGGAAAATACTACTTCTAGCTGGAAATTGATTACGTAATGGGGTTCTTCCCCTGCTTAGAAAATTCTGGGAATTAGACACGAGACTCTCCACAACAAACCCACAAAAACCCATGAAGGGTTTTCCAAAATGCTGACCCCGGAAAATCACCCTCTTGAGTTGGGTACGCAATTCTGCTGGGTAGACTGGGCTCTGAACTGATCTGCTGGAAATAACTGCTTCAAACTGCCCAAAAAACTCTGCTATGGAAGGGCTGATCCCCTCACAAATCTCTTGGCTGAAATATTTTGGCGTTTTTCCCTCTCCGGAGTTGCTCCCCTACCGCACTCCGTGTTTCACTGGCTCACTATGCTGCCCTAGAAGAGGTTGCGTAACTCTGCACTGATGTTGTGTTTCTCTCCTCCAAAACTGAACTGAAATCCTCTCCTGAGCAGGCGCTCGAAGTCCCCCGAGGATGAGGTTGAGATTCCCGTTTGGAAATCTTTGTGCTCAACAAAACTTGCAAACTCGGCTAAACAGCTCAAGCGTGCTTCTGGTTTACGAGACAAAAAATGAGATAAATGACCGAAATGAATGAGGAATGAGCTCCTCTCACTCCCTTTTACCTAGCTGAGCCCCCAACGTTCCCCTTGGGCCCCACTGGACTGCGCTACCACTGTGCAGCTGCTGTCCCCACGCTGTCCCTGCACTACCTCTGCTTCCCCCTCTCCTGTGCTGCCACTAGGTTGCTCCCTACTGCGTGATGCTGCCCCCCTTGGGTTCCACTTCATCTTTAATTTATGCCCTAGAGACATTAGGAAAGTGTTTTTATCTTGATTTATTTGTGGGTCACCTCTACCCACTTTATTTTCCAGCTAACTATAGGAAAAGGAAAAATTGTCAAAAATTAATATTGTAATTAGCATGACTACTAATTGGGAATATTACAATACAAGAGTTGGGAGAGGGAATTGGAGATCACACCTGATACTGAGACCCCAAAACAGGAGGTAATGGAGGAAAACATGGGGGAACAAGCAAGCAAAGAGGAGGCAACATTCAATAACCTCTTGAAGGCTTTGAATGACCTTGAAAAGAGGTAGAAAGAAATGTTTGAGGAGCTTAAGCAACAGAACCGTGACAAGAGTGTCCACAGGGATTTCGTGTTTAGGGAGACTTCAAGGGCTTCCCACTAGTACGATCATCATTCCCTTTTGACTCACCCACATGGTTTTAGTGGGCCAACTAGAACAACATTCCCACATTTTTACCTTCAGGAGTTGGTGAGCAGGCTTGGCAGGACGAGATGCCCATGGGAGAGCACTTCTAGGAGTGGCAGTCGATAGGGGGCGAATTTTGTGTTGCACTGAGTTTCCAGGATTATTGCCAACTCAAGAATAATGACAAGGGCAAGGGCGTAGGAGGTTCAAGCACACAAAGCTTTGAGTTTCAACACACCATTGGGAGGATGTATCTCCCCACGTTCAATGGTTCATCCAAGTGCACGACTAGGGCATGGGTGGAGAAATTAGATACGTATTTTCAACTTAGATGGATGACTAAGGTGGAAGCCACAAAATGGCTACCTTGCACTTGGAGGGGGAAGCACATGATTGGTGGTTCCATGGGTTGACCACACTAAAGCATGCCGACTTGACTTCCTATGAGCACTTCACATGTAGGATTGTGGAGTGTTTTGACAAGAGGGATCTGGAGGCACATTTCTGAGAGTTGACTCAGCTCAAGCAGACAAGTAGGCCCAATCATTACATAGCAGAGTTCTTGAGGGTGTCTGTGATGGTGCCAGATTTGTCAGATGCCAAGACAGTCTACACCTTTGTGGAGTGTTTGTTTGATCCCTTGCATGGGCTATGAGGGCAAGCAGAACCACTCCTCTATAGGAGGCAGTTAATCACACAAGGGATTTACAGGACACAATTCCCAAGGCTAGGGCACTAATTCCACCACAAGCTCCTTTCCCACAAATGTGTCGTTACACCAGACCTGCTGACACCACAACATGTTCACAGGGGTGTGGTCAACTGGATGATGAGACCAAGAAAGACCTCCGTAGGAGGAAGTTGTGCTTCACTTGCTAGCAGCTATGGGCACTGTTACCACTCAAACTAACAGGGGACCTAAAAGGGACTCCTAAGAGGGCAACTGCTAGGTCAAGGGCAACGATGGAGACTTAGCCCACTGTCACCACAACTAAGACTCCCTTCTCTTTTACGGAATTTCATCCTCCCTCTTGCCTATTGGTCATCATTTTGAGTCTTCATCAAGTGATTCCATCGCCTCCTGTCACATGATCTCAATTGGTTGTGAGCCCTTTCCCCCTTCCAAGCATAGTGTCAAGGATGAGCCCCTCATTGATTATACTTTAACTCCTTGGGCACCCCCTCAGGATCATGATCAATCTATAATCTCCCCTTTTCAATGTGATCATCATGGGCAAAATATGTGTGTTTCTCCATCTCATCAGTCTCCCTTTCCTACTAATCATAACCCTATGGAGGCCATAAAATATGACATAAATTATAAGGACCATCATGGAAACAATATGCCCGATATTGCCATCCATCAAAAGTTTATGAGCCTGATCATTGACATCTCTATATTTTGGTTAGAGGAGAGGATATCATCGACTAGATTATATCCTTTTCTTACCTCTTCTCACATAATCATCCATGTGTGGGCAATATATTTTTCTACCCCCCACCAACCTTATCATCCATGTTTATATCCTTTTCTTACCTCTTCTCACATAATCATCCATGCGTGGGCAATATATTTTTCTACCCCCCACCAACCTTATCATCCATGTGATTATGTCCACCTTCACTTTGACATTTGCTACACGAGTAGTCATATAGGCTGGTATATTTATATTAATTTGGTGATATGTCGGTTGCACTGGCTTTATGATTACACTTAGTATTAGTTTTGTACCATATGCATGTTAGGGTAGGATGCATTGCATGTCGATTTCCTGCATTAGAACTAATCTCATATGATATTTATCATGGTACATTAGTTGCATTTAGATTTAAAATTGCATATTTTTATTACTTGTTGGTTTTATGGGCTGACATTAAGCATGGGTGATCATAAGACACCACGAAAAACATGTCGCCCCGTGGTTTTGGTCGTTAACATGTGCAAATAACAGGTTTGCGGTGACCAAGAGATTGTTGGAGTTCTCGTGACCCCCGTTCAAGTAGCCTTGCCCACTTCTTCGAGAGATCACGTCCCAGTTGGAGCCAAATGTTACCCACCACTTCGTGGGTGATATCCCTAAGAGAAATTTTTCTCCATGATGGACCTCAGCCAGAAGCCAACAGCCCCTTGCAGCCTTCAACTAGATAGTTGTGCCATTTCTCCCACCTGAGCTAGCCATGTGGTCCATCACCCATTGTTATTGATCGTATGTTTGAAGGTGGGCCTCCCGAATCTAAAGGTATGTCTTGTCATTTGGTAATTAAGTATTGGGTTTACTTATCATGGATACTTCTGGCCATGGATTAATGGGGGGATTTGGCGGAAAGAGTGGGCTTAGCTTGTGCTCTTATTTCCTTGATCTCTTTTGGATGTTACCCTTGGATCTTGGTTCCGTGAGATCTCCTTTATTGACCATTTGGTTCTAGGGTAGTACTATTTGGGAAATCCTAACTTTGGGTGCATGGTCCTGCTCCTTATCTACGTATATTACTCCCTTTCCACTCACCATACCCCATTCATCATTTCTCCCACCTCGGGTCAGGCTTGGAATGAAGCATTGGAGGTTGAAGCAGCTAAAATAAAAAGTAAAAGCATAAATGGCCACATTCAACAGGAAATTGTAACACAAAATGAAAAATATGGTCTAGAAAAAAAATTAATTAGCACATGGGAAAAAGCCAATACATGAGCTCTACCCCATACCCATGGTCACCACCTTGGTTCCATAGGCCCTAGATGAGCCTCCTTTATCATTCAGGAACCCATGATTGTCCCAACCCCTGGAGGAAAATAAACCACCCTACCTAAAAGGGGGTAATCACACACATCATGCTCTTCTCCTTTGAGGTGTGAGCAATTTAAGAAAATTTATACAAGGAAAAAGGCATATAAATAAGGGTGGAAAAATCAAGGTTTAGGCACCTCATTTACCACGATTGCTCCCTCCTTCACATTATATAGCCAAGTGTGGGCTTCCCCTTATCTAGCTACCCTTGAGCCCCAATATGTGGCCCAGGACTACCCCTCTCATTTCCTATTCCATTTCACTTCTTTATCACTTCCCACCCCCATTTGAGGGATGTACCTTGGACATACTATCCCCTTTAAGGGTATAAAGCACCTAATAGGGTACCTGGCTAACCCCCTTTGGAGCTTGGAGACATTAGTATATGCCAAAGCCCACTACAGAAGGGCATGTCATTATGAAGTGCCCACTTCGTTGTCTATGGTTTGTAAGCTCTTTTACACAATTACTCTAATGACTTGTTGGAAGGCTAGGGGACGCATTGGATCTTATACAAGATTGCAGATGGTGTTCATTTTGGTTTGGTCTCCCTATATGGGGTCCTAACCTCCCAGAAGGCTACATTGACACATGTAGGGTGTGTGTAGAAAGCCATAGGACTCCACAGTAGCAGACAACACTCCATGGATCCTCACCGATGTCTAGAGATTACTAAAGATCCACCTTTGGGACGAGGATGATGCACTTTGTACACTATGCCCAGCAGGCCCCATAGGAGCACCACACACTTGGTAGCTGTCCTAGAACTTGTACGATGACATGGCAACGTTCATTACATCATTTGAGCCCTTACAGATGATCTACAGGCATCTTCGACTAATATGGAGACCCATTGGGTCATTGGTATGCCCCCACACCCATCGGGAGCACCACAGGTCTACTACTTGAAGAACAAGGGGCCACCCCCTTGTCCATCATATTTTGAGGAGTTTATTTATCATTATGGCACTTCTAGACATTATTAGGAGGGTCCCACAACATGCATATATTACTATTTGACTTCCTTAGAGGCTTACTATTTCAGTTATAAACTAGTTTGGTGGGCTTGTCGCCAAAAATTAGGTTATTTGCACATTATTTTATGTTTAGGGGCTAATGTAGGCTCATTAGCTATATCGAACTCCTAAAAGGTGTATAAATAGGAGTTAGTTGGATTCATTTGTATCATCACGTGGATTGGGATCTCTGTCTCTTAAGAGAATTTCACATTTTTTCCTTGGTGGAGTTTTTTGGATGATCGATGAATTTTGATGTATGGAATTGGGTTTTCTCTATCTTGGAGCTTCTTATATTTCAAATGTGATGCTGGTTGGATATATTCTATAACATGTAAGTGCAAATTTGATGTCATTTTTCTTGTCGCTGCATACATTTGAACTTTCGCTTATAGGGCTAATTGTTGCATATGTTAAATGTGCAATTATGTGTCTATTTTAGTGTATATATGTGTATGGGCCATGTTATATGAATGAAATTTCCTAGAGACCGCATTATCTTGATAAGCCTTCACCATTTGCAAGAAGTATAAATGTTTTAAAGTCACTTTTCTTCTCTAGCCTCTGACATTGGACAAAGTTGACTTTGATGCCCCCTTGAACGATAGAAATACATTCCATCTTCTTAATTATACTTGACTCAATATCCCCAAGTGAAATTAGGCACTAATCCTTCACAGGGTGATCATTTTAACCCTTATTTTTACCTTTTCTCCATTTTTCCCACGTCTAGCCCCATTAGGTCACCAAGGGCATCACTTTCCAGGAAATCTGGCCATAGGAAAAATTCGATCTCCTAGGGTCAACTGCACTGGTGAATCCCCTAGGTCTCCTTAGATTTGAAGACATTTCGACGGTGGAATCTCGGGATATCCCAAGCCCTAACTCTAGGATCAAGTTTTGTCGTGTGTTTCGCAAGGCTAGCACCTCGCAAGATCAATTTGACCTTTTGAAGTAAAAATTCTTGTTTGATCCTTTCCTCTCACCTTGTCCAGGATAGGAACATCATTGGTTGCTAAATTCCATCCCTGAACCTGGGTTGGTTCCACTTGGCCCCATGTGGTCTCATTTGTTGACAAAGACTATTCATCAAGGACTATTTGGGAATCCAAGTTCTTATAGGATTTTAGGGATCGAGAAACACCTCTACAAGTTATACCCTTCATCCTCACCCCCTCTCCCTGGAAAGTCAAGGCCCTTACTTAAAGAGCAAGCAATCTCCATTCTTCACCTCCTCCTAGGGAAAGGGTTTAAGGGGTCACCTCCCGTCTATTCATTGATATATCCTTTATAAGTGACTTCCCAAAAGCATCAAGACTCCTCCCAACGATGAAAGTCCATAAAGAGCAGGGAGCGTTAGTTGTGGTGACAATGGGCTAAGCCTCCACCGTTGCCCTTAACCTAGCAGTTGCCCTCTTAGGTCCCCTGCTAGTTTGAGTGGTAACAATCCCCACTTAGCAAATTTTGCTAAGAAGATACATTTTTGCACAATTTTGATAATTAGACATGTTTGACGTAGGGAAAGTGGGTTAGGAGGACCCCACTTGACATTTTGATAAAAGAAGGCTCCAAACATAAGAAAAGAAGGAAAATTAGAAAGTAAGTGGAATGCGTGGGCCACACCAAGAGGGAATTCACATCCCTTAGGAGAATTCACACTTGTGGGAAGGAAGAGAGAAGGGAGTTTGATTTTTGGAGACCACATGGAGAGAGGAGGGGCATCAAGGATAAATACAGGCGGAGGACCTCATTTTGGGACTTTTTTCCAAATTCAGAATTGAACTCTTCTTTGCTTGAGTTGCTGAGCCAAGTCAACATCGTGTTGTTCAACACAAGAGATTTCCAGGTGGGAATCTCACCTCTTTCTTCGGTGGACTTTGAGTGCCACCCTAAAGGAGTCTATTGCTACATTTCAGAGTTGTTCCGAGGAGATTTACAGGTGCATTTGATCATCATTTGGAGCAGACTAGGCATAGAAGAAAGAGCACACATTCTTGGGAGAAATAACTACAGGGCATATTCGTTTATGGGATTTTCAAAGAGTGATTTCCTTGGTATTTGCTAGCGTTTTTGGGTGTTTTGCAGGTCTAAAGTGAAGGGAGTTTGGAGGGGGTTTTCTATTGCTTTCGTGCAGTGCACAGAGGATCACGGCTGGGCCTGCGCATGGTGTAGAGTTATGGGATTTGGGGAGAGATACTTGTCGAGATTTGGAGGTATTGTTGGAGGAATTTGCAGAGGAGCTTTTAAAGAGATTTTAGGAGTGGTTTGAGGCTTGAGAGAAACATTCTTCCTTCAGTTGTGCATATGCCAGGCGGAGAGAGGAGTGTGCATTCTTAGGGCTTCCCGGAGCAGTTGGAAGTAGGCCAATTCCTTGACGGGTTTTTGTGGGTTTGAGGTGTAGAGGCTATGGCTAATTTCGCTAAATTTTATGAGCAACTTGGAGGGCTAGATCAACAATTCATTCCTAGCAGTTGCAACAATTATTTCTCGTTGGGTGCAGTCCTTGTAGCAGAGTCATTTTCAGCATTTGGGAGCTTCATCTCCACCTAGGTTTTTGGCCTTGCTTGCTGTAGCAAGCCCAGGTTCATCTATTTCCACATATTTGAACTTCATCTTATGCACTAATTGAAATGGCTCAGCTTGGTGTAGTTTCTGGTGTTATATATAGTTGTTTATGCATGGGTTAAAGTTTTATGTTGCATTTGAGTATTTTTGTTTGTTATCATTGTTATTTCCTATTAGGGATATTACAATTCCACACTAGAATTCCCTTAAGCATTAAATGAAAGCACCTAAATATATAAATGGTTAGCATATCTCATATTTGAAGACCCATCTTCATAAGGTGAATTGGCTAGATGAACATTAGGGGAATTTTGAGGTCTAAAATGGGTCTCCTAAGGAAATTATAAAATAATAGTGGAAATAATAAAATAAGATTTGATTACATCATCAAATTTTAGAGGGAAAAGAGATAAAACTACTTTTTTCAACTCGTATTTTGAACTTATCTCCCTAAGGGTTTACTCAAATTTCGAGCGGGAATACTCGTTGGATGCAAAATTTAATTTCCCATCCAAGGAGTACCCATGCTGCAAACTTTTGATGGAATTTGCTACACGAAAAATGAGAAATACATAAAAAAACTTGATTGCAATCACGTGTTTTTATGTATTTCTCATTTTGCGTTTAGCATGGTCCATCAAAAGTATGCAACATGGGTACTCCTTGGATGAGGAATTAAATTTTGCATCCAACGAGTATTCCCACTCGAAATTTGAGCAAACCCTTAGGGAGATAAGTTGAAAATACAATTTGAAAAAGTAGTTTTATTATTTTATTATTTTTTAATCTTTTTACTTTTTACTCCAAAAATAGTGAATCATCCCCCATGGTTGACATCATCATCTTGAATCCTATTGGTTCTTATAAAGTTTATTTTAGTTGTACATTTTTCCTAGGAGGCCCTTTTAGACCTCAAAATTCCCCTAATGAAAAATCACTAATCGAAGAGTGCTTGAGAGGCAATTAAGAGTGGTTATATATGGATCAAAGTGGGGTTGTTGGCTGGCAAGCTGGATCAAAATGAGGAAAAATATCACCTAGGGGGTTACACATAGGCTGGTGGGTAACAAATCTATAAGCAGTTAATGGGAATCTTGATATATCTTATAGCCACTAGGCCTAATTTGAGTTATGTTGTGCACTTCATTTCTAGATTTATGACAATGTTGAAGGTAGAGCATTGGATTGCAACAAAGTGAGCATTGAGATATGTGAAAGGGACACTTGACATTGGCATTTTGTACAACAGAAGTAAAGACCCTAGGCTATGTGGGCTTATAAATTAAATTTGGGTAGGTTATGTGGATGATATAAATGAACATCTAGATATATTTTTTTCCTTGGCATGGTTGTAGTCAAATGGACCAACAAGAAACAACATGCAATAGTCTTTTCATTGACCAAAACAAAATATTGAGGAGCGGTGAAAGGAGCATGTGAGGTAGTTTGGCTTAGAAGGATTCTTTCAAACTAAGATGCAATAGATAGAGTTGACATCCTTACTCCTTGACAATCAAGGATTGCTCAAACTAGCCAAGAATCCAGTATTCCACGAGCACATCAAACATGTTCAAATACATTGCCACTTCATTAGACAACTTCTACAAGATGGATATATTGAGTTGTAGTACTGTCCCACAAAGGACCACAAAGGACCATATTGCAGACATTTTCACCAATCTTTGGCTCTTGAAAAATATGTAAAATTCCAAGATAAGCTTGGTGTAGTTAGTAAATTGACTATTATGTGAGGGTGTCATAGTAAATATCAAATTATAATGGCCAACTAGATATCAGACATAAGCATTAATAATGTCACTTGGACATTAGGTTATTTTATTCTTTATTTCACTTTAGTGTTTTTTTGGTCTAATCTCACATTTATAAAGAGGATAGACTGGAACTAGCTCGTAACTCTTTATAAGCAAGCTTTTGCTTTCTCGTTATGAATTCAATCTTGGTTTTTTTTATGTGTTCATGTTATCATTATACTATCCAAGCTCACAAAATTGATGGTGGTCTCAATCTCCTTACTTGTAGGTGTTGATTTTATAGCATTTGGAAGTGTTCCAAGTCTAAAATTTGGTGGAGAGGCTTGGATAGTAGTTATCCAAAGAACCCATAAATCGTTTGTGGAAATTCCACTCGGATATGGATTTATTAAAATAATTAATTATTTTAATGCAGGCCTTAAGTCTAAACTTAGGGAAATTAAATAATTGAAGGGTATTAATAAAACAGAGTGTGAATCTTCTAGAAAACGAAGATTAAGTCATCTTTTAATTTGAGCCATTGATTAACGATATAATCTTGGTCGTTGATTCGTCAGTGAGAAGACTATAAGAAGAGGCTTGAGGGTCATTTGGAAATTAAGCCGGGGACATTCTCAGTACCTGAAGGAAATTGATTCTGAAGCAAGAGAATTCAATTTCAGTGGGCAATTCTGTAGAGGTGGGATTGCAGAAGCAGAAGGAGGGAGGATTCAGAAATCGGAGAAGCAAAAGGCAAGGGGATGAAGGGAAGGGTATGCTGATCAGTGGCAAGAACCCCTCCACGTAGAGTTATGCAGTCCAGAGAGGGACTGCGTAGAGCTCACACACTGGATGACGCATAGGGTGTAGGAGATCACCCCGAGGGTCAGAAATACTTTTGAAGGTTCCAGAAAATTCAGCCAAGTGTATGCTAATTTTACTTTGCTCATCAAGACTCTTGTAAATGAACTTTTCATTACTGAAGATAAATACAAAACCCTCATCTGCTGCACCGGTTTTCCCACATTAGGTTTTTTCTGGGGACAATTGTCCAAAAATAACTGTGTTCATATGGTTGTTTCTACTGTGCTAATTGTATAATTTCTGTTCTTATGCTTTTGATTAGAGTGAAGTACTACAAATGTGTTTATTTCATAATTTACTGAACCATCTGTAAACAACTTATCTCATAAGTAGGAGAAATAAACCAATCATTGCAATAATAATTTTCAGATCTGAAAATTTCACATGGTATCAGAGAAAAAGGCTAAAGATAGAAAGGGAGGATCTGCCATAGACCAAAGATCCGACATCCGGAAGGGTTCACGCAGTCCTCCAGAGAACGCAAAAATGCAGAGAGAACATGACATGAAAGTGTTGGCATCCAGACTAGAGGAGGATCTTGCTTGTGTGTTGAGCACAACTCCTCCAATTGTTTGGTATATTAACAGTGGAGCATCTGCTCACATGACAGGGGTTCGAGAATGTTTTTCGAGCTATTAAGAAGAACAGATGAATTTCCAGATAACTATGGGTAACAAGGCCAAATGTACCCCGTTGGAAGAGGTACCATAACATTTGAAATTTCAGATAGAAGCTGGCAACAAGATTCAAGCCACGAATGTTCTGCATGTACCAGGATTGGGGATGAATTTAGTCTCAGTGTCTCAGCTTCAGAACAAGGGCTATGATGTATACTTTATTGGAAATAAGGTGTATGTCAAACATCCTAGCTAGAGAAAGAAGGCACAAATTGGGGGATGGAGTCATAAGCTATATAAACTCCAACTTGAATCCCTGGTGACCCTTATTGGCAGTACGGACGATAGAGATCTGAATGAATTATGGCAGAGAAGAATGGGGCATCTACGTCATGGAGACTTGAGGATTCTCAAAAATATTGTCATAGGAGCTCTTGAACTCCCCACGAGGAGAGTTGAAGTCTACAGGGGATGCGTACTAGGGAATTATGCTAAGGCAGTGTTTCCAAGAAGCAGCAACAGGGCCAATAGTGTATTGGAATTAATACACTCGGATATTTGCGGTCCAATGTCCACAACCGCTCTCAGTGGTGCAAAGTATTTTGCTACCATTATTGATGATCATTCCAGGAAGACTTGGATCTATTTTCTCCAAACCAAAGATGAAGTCTTTGATCTGTTCAAAGAATTCAAAACATTGGTAGAAAATTCAACAGGAAAGAAGATCAAGAAGCTGCGATCAGATAACGGTGGAGAATATATGATAAGGACTTCACCAATTTCTATCCAAGTGAAGGCATCAAGAGAGAATGGATAGCTCCATACAATCCAGAGCAAAATGGAGTTGCGGAAAGGAAGAATCGGACCATAATAGAAGTTGCAAGGGAAATGCTATATGACCAAGATATGCCCAAATTTTTGTGGGCAGAAGCCTGCAATATAGCGGTATATGTGTAGAACAGAGTTCCCCATAGAGCATTGGGGAAGGTAACTCCTGAGAGTGTGTTCACAGACAGCAAGTCGAAGGTGAGCCACATCAGGAAATTTGGCAGCATGGTGTACTGCCACGTTCCAGATGAGAAGAGGAAGAAGTTAGATTAGACTACAGAAAATGGATTTCTTGTGGGCAATAGTGAAAATGTGAAAGCATATCACATCTATTTTCCAAAGAGAAAGAAAATCTTAGTAAGGAGGGATGTGAAATTCATGGAGGAGAGAGCCTTAAGGAATTCCCAAGAAATGGCTACAGATACGTAGATTGAGGAGGATCCACTAGTACAACCTCAACGACCTACAGAGGACGGGTCAAGTGCCTCTCCAAGGCACAAGGATTCTGAGGAGAGTTCCTCCGAAGAAGAACAGGAAGGAGAGTAGATGAGATCACCCACCACCAGTGGGAGACCGAGTAGAGAACTTCAACAAATTTTGAAGGATGCAGAAGAATTTGTTGGAGCCCCTAGAGATGGGAAGAGGGTACGGAAGCAACTTGACAGATACCAGGCCCTAGTAGCTCAAGTTGGATAACCTTCCATCTTTCAGGAAGCAGCTCAGCATCAAGTGTGGGTGGATGCCATGGTGGAGTATAGCTCCATCATGACAAACGACGCTTGGAAGTAGTCCCTAGACCACAGGACATATTAGTTGTAGGATCCAGGTGGATTTACAAGATCGAATATGTTGTAGATGGAAGCATAAAGAAGTTCAAGGCCAGATTTGTAGCTAAGGGGTACGCAAAAAAAGAAGGGATCGATTATTAGGAAACCTTCACCCCTGTAGCTCGCTATACTTCTATCAAATCCGTCATCTCTCTAGCAGTGCAGATGGGATGGGAGATTCATTAGAAGGATGTCAACCAAAGGGCTTCGAGACACATGAGCAGAAGACTCATGTTTGCAGGCTTAAGAAAGCCTTATATGGTTTAAAACAAGCCCCCAGGGCATGGTATGGGTGAATTGATAGCTACTTGCAGAAGATGGGGTTCGTCAAGAGTGATGCAGATCCCAATCTCTACTACTTGAGAGTAGGGGATGAGCCATTAATACTGGTATTATATGTGGATGATTTGTTTCTTACTAGATCATCTAAGCTCATCAAGGAAGACAAGTAGAATCTAGCTACAAAATTCGACATGAAGGACCTGGGGCAGATGCATTATTTTCTTGGATTAGAAGTCTGGCAACAGAAGGGGGAAATCTTCCTGGGGCAAGGAAGATACACTACAGAAATCCTGCAAAGATTTCAAATGGAAGACTATAGACCCATGGCTACGCCAATGATTACTAACTGGAAGAAGATAGACACAATGGAAGATGATGAGGTTGATCCCACCTTGTATAGGCAGCTCATCGAATCATTGATGTATCTGGTGAATAGTAGACTAGACATCTATTATGCAGTGAATACCCTCAGTCAGTTCATGGTGGAACCAAGGAGGGCTCACTGGGCAACAGCCAAACATGTTCTCAGATATCTGAAGGGGACAGTCAAGTATGGATTGAAGTACACCAAGGGCAATGAGGTCCAGTTGAGTGGGTTTACAGATGCAGATAAGGCTGGAAGCACAGTGGATTGGAAGAGTACCAGTGGGTACTATTTCAGTCTCGGATCAAGAATGACCTCCTAGTGCAGCAGGAAACAGAAGTCCATAGCACTAAGTTCAGTTGAGGCAGAGTACATGGCAGCAAGCACAGTTTTGTGTGAGGCCATATGGCTTCGTAAGTTACTCTTGAACCTACTCAAGAAGAGGATGGAACCGACCGGGATTATGTGTGATAATCAGAGTTGCATTAATCTCTCTTAGAATCCTGTGTTTCATGACTGGTCGAAACACATTGACATTCGGTGCCACTTCATTAGGGACTATGTCCAACGGGGAGCAGTGCAGTTGAGGTACACTCCTACAGGGGAACAGGTGGCACATATCCTCACCAAGGCTCTTAGTAAGACTAAGTTCACTTACTTCAAAGAGAAGATGGGGATGGTCGAGAACCCCTTCCATTAGAGGAACGGGTGGTCTACAGAAATAGAGGGAGCTGCAGTACGAATGAGGCAGTGGCAAAGGCAACGTCACAGGCAGCAGTACAGAGAGCAGCAGCACAGAGATGAGGGGCAACAACCAGGACATCATCAGCACAGCAAATGTTCTAGAGTCAGAGTAGTACAGTGGTATCTTGCTTGAACACTTTCCTCGCTAAGAGGGAATATTGATTTTATAGCATCGGGAAGCGTTCCAAGTCTAAAATTTGGTGGAGAGGCTTGGACAACAGTTATCTAGAGAACCCATAAATCGTTTGTGGAAATTCCACTCGGATATGGCTTTATTAAAATAATTAATTATTTTAATGCAGACCCTAAGTCTAAACTTAGGGAAATTAAATAATTAAAGGGTATTAATAAAGAAGAGTGTGATTCTTCTAGAAAACGAAGATCAAGTCAAATTTTAATCTAAGCCATTGATTAACGATATAATCTTGGCCATTGATTCATTAGCGAGAAGACTATAAGAAGAGGCTTGAGGGTCATTTGGAAATTAAGTTGGGGACATTCTCAGTACCCGAAGGAAATTAATTCTGAAGCAAGAGAAATTGACTTCAGTGGGTGAATCTGTAGAGGCGGGATTGCAGAAGTAGGAGGAGGGAGGATTCAGTTATCGGAGAAGCAGAAGGCGGGAGGATGAAGGGAAGGGTGTGCCAATCGGCAGCAACAACCCCTCCATGCAGAGTTACGCAGTTCAGAGAAGGACTGCGCAGAGCTCACACGCTGGATGACACATAGGGTGTATAAGATCACCCCAAGGGTCATAAATACTTCTAAAGGTTCCAGAAAATTCAGCTAGGTGTATGCTAATTTTACTTTGCTCATCAAGACTCTTGTAAATGAACTTTACATTACTGGAGATGAATACAAAACCCTCATTTTCTGCACTGGTTTTCCCACATTGGGTTTTTCTGGGGACAATTGTCCAAAAATAATTGTGTTCATATGGTTGTTTCTACTGTGCTACTTGTGTAATTTCTGTTCTTATGCTTTTGATTAGAGTGAAGTACTGCAAATGTGTTTATTTCAAAATTTACTGAAGCATCTGTAAATAATTTATCTCATAAGTAGGAGAAATAAACCAATCATTGCAGTAATAATTTTCAAATCTGAAAATTTCACAGTAGGAACCTTTCCATGAGGAGATTAAGCCATTGTTTATCATTTATTAGCAAAGGAACAACTTTTGTAAGAATCAAATTAGTACCAAATTAGCAACATCCTTATTAAAATAGACATATTCTTAGGACTTCCATATAAAATTGCAATAATTAGCAATTTCCTTTTGTACCAAGCTCTGATCCTTGTCAGAATAAAGCAGTTTTGATAATATCACCAATATTTGAAAATATCACAATATTTTTGGCAAAAAGATATATCGGCGAGTAAATATCGCGATATTTTCCGTTTTAAAAATATCACGATATTTTCAAAATATTGGAAAAATATCGTGTGATGACCTAAAATATCGTTAGGCATGCTAGGCCGTGGCTACAGAAACAAATTTTCTACTTTTATTTGCTCATTTTTCTTTCTTAGTCTTGGAGAAGGAAGGGGAAGAGCTTTGTGGTGGTTTTCAAGGAGGGATTGAGGATCAAAAAACCATTATCATCACCAACCAAAATTATTTTGTGGATCAAAGATTCAAGAATAGTGAGACAAACTTCATTTTTTCCATTAACATGTATGTTCTTTAAAACCCCTATGTTAAAGATTTTTTTCATAGATTTATGGTTATGCTTGCTTGCCTCTTTTCCTACCAACATTTTGCTTCCTTGTTATTTTTTTCCATTTGCTATGATTTTCATGCCCATGAGCCAATGCAAGGGTTTTCTCCATATTTGGAAAACAAGCTTATTTTTCTTTTTTAACTTTCTTATGCACACTCTTATTGCCATTTTTCATTGCAAGTAATGGAGTTAAAAAATTGTTTTTTAAAATGAGGTAGATGTTATTTTTTTTGTATGCAAGTTTAATGCCATTTTTTTTTTTTGGTGCCCTAGGTTTGAATTAATAAACTACAAATATGCCAAAGCCCTTGGACCCATTTTGGGAGTATGGGGAACCTGATGGTGAGACAAATTAGACATATCTAAAATAAAAATTGTGTGGGGACAAGATGATAGGAGGGATTACGCGATTGAAATACCATTTGGCTAGACTTCGAGAACATGAAGTTGGGCTTTGTTCATAATCTAGTGTGGAGATTATACAAAAAGCTCTTCAAGCAATTGAGGAAAAAGACAGAAAAAGAAAGAAGAGGCAGAAAGAAACAAAGTTGAACTTGCAAGTAAATATTTTGAGAAATCTTCTTCCGATTTTGAGGCTGAGGGTAGTGAGAGGGGCTCCATAGCATCACCTGCTAGTGCTAATATTACTGGGAGTGGGAGGTCACCCTTTTTTGTTCCACGAACCAGACATGGAGCACAACCTTCCATAAAATTAGTTGTTAAAAAAAAGGAGAAGCAAGAAGCAGATAGAGTTATGGGGAGGTGTATTTTCTGGAGCGACTTACCTCTCAGCGTCACCAAAAGCGATCCATTTTGGCAGCCAATGTGTGATGTTATTGCTATTGTGGGCCCACGGTACAAAATTGCTACACATGAGGAGTTGCAGGGGCCAATCCTTCAAGTAGAAAAGCAGGACATCAACTCTAGATTGGTGAAGTTGAAATAAACATGGTAGTTGTATGGATGCACAGTGATGTCTGATGGTTGGACAGATAGGAAGGGTAGTGTTATCACTTGCCACCTACACCTACCTACTAGTTAGTGGGAAAAGCCTTCAACCCCACCAGGTGTGGTTGGTGGCAAGGAACTCAGAGAAGGGGTTGTCACCTATTCCTGACTCTCTCCATTTAAGCTATCTCCTAGGTTAGCTATGGGGGGTGGTCCCTAAAGGAAAACTAAGTTAAAGATGTGAGTTTTCTAAGTTGTTAGAGTTAAATAGATTACTTCTTCAGATTTATAAGCAAAAAACATGATATGAGAAATAACCATCAATACATAAGATAAGCATGAAACATATGAGAAACCAGTGCCTTCAAAGTATTTCTCTTTGAAATGAAAATGTATTTTCTTAAATGAAGTAAAATGCTTTCAAGATAAATAGAATTCTAAATCAAAGCATGAGTGCAATTATACTAGATTTGGATGCAATTAATCTTGGTTACTTTTAATCTAAAATGCCTAATCTAGGTGAAAATTCCTCCTCTTGTGCTCTTACCAAGGGGTAAAAATTGGGGCGACTGTAAGAAAGAGGGGGCGAGGGCATGGGGGTGTCATTAACGATAACCATCTCCTAAGTCTTACAAGCCAGCATGTGCCTTCGTTCCTACAAGGGGACATGCCACCTTCATAACTGCAGGGTCACACACTTTTACCTTACTTCGTACCAAATGGAAGAATTTTCCAAGAAAGCCTTTTTCCTATGATTTCTATCAACCAAGCTTATGCTTGGAGGTTAATTTTAAATATGCAACTAAATTATAATGCCTAATATGATATGAAAGTGAGTTTGCAAGTGCTATGTAAAAGATGGAGATGCTTCAATTAAATATGCTTCATAGTTAGAAAAATAACTCAAGTTGCCATAAATTGAAAGTGCTATGCTTCTTTACTTGTAGTATATTTTGAAACTTAACCAAATGAGAAATAGATCACAAAACAAAAAGTAAGTGATGGCAAATGAGATTACAAATTAAGAAATTAAAGGACTATGCAATCTAAGAAATTAACGAAATGAAAATATGAGTTATTCACATGCAACCAGATTAGATTAGCAAACGAAATGATGAATGCAAGTAAATTAGTTGAGCAAATTAAAAACTAGACAAAAGAAAGTTAACCACTCAAGAATATTTCCTACCTCTAAATGAGTAGGTGAGATACAATGGGAAAAACTTCCCAAGCTCCCTCAAGAAAAGTCAGCTGTTTATTATTGAAAGTGAGGCCCTCTTATAGAAATGAGGGTCTTGGGAAGAGCTTACAATATGTGCTTTAAACTTACTCTTTCCCAAAGTTAAAAGTGTAAGATTTTAAAGATTTACTTGTGAGATGTTACAAAGTAAAGGCTTAAAGCCTTGAGGTGAATGATGATTACAATTCCTCAAAAGAATGAGGCTTTAGAAGAAGAGGTGAAGTGAGAAGGAGGAACTTGGACTTGAGGTTCCAAATGGAAAAATGTTCCTTAGCTTATGCTTTAGCTCCCTTTCTTCAAACTTGGATTTGCTTCCAAGAACACTTATAGAAAAGCAAACAAAAGAGTTAGCATGCAAAAGAAATAGTGCTGAAATATGTGAGAGGAAATCACATGCATGAGAAGGAAAAAGTTAAAAACTCAATGCAAGTATAAAATACACTTCACATTACAAATTCCCTCACTAAGATCAGCTTGAAAGAGTTGATTTACTGAGTGAGAGTTAGGATTTAAATCCAACAACTTAGCCTCAAATGCTAGATAAAATCAATAAGTGCATAGATGAGAGAAGGAAATATATGATTTTTAAGAGATGGAAAAGAAGCAAAGGGCTCATGAAACCCCCTTTTAAATAAATCTCTTGTTGTCTTATGAGATTGTTGGCTTGAACAACTTGTGGGATCTTTGATATCCTTGGAGGTAACTTATTCCAACCGAAGAAGTCTTCACACTCCAATAGACTTGGCAACCTGTCATTTGAACACACAAATCTCTGCAAACCAATTGTTAGTGCAAAAGAAACTTGGCATATAGAGGCCACGTTGAACTTGTCATTCAACCGAAAATAACAATCTACAACAAGAGCACAAAATATACCAAGCCCAAAGGAGATCTGAGATAGCTACAAATCTCCCCTCCTTAGACAATAGTGCCCTCAGGCAAATGCACAAATAAAACCAACTAGATTGCAATGTAAAATCAAATGAATAACAACATCAAATGAAATAGGTATACCTCATCAACCAAAGAATGCACCACAAGATAAGCTAGTAACCCCAAAGACTTTCCTTTATTTAGCTCAATAACAATTTTGGCATAGTAACAATAAGCACAAGATTCAAAAAACAATGATTACAATGAGAGCCCAAGGCTCAATTTATACAAAAACTGGAGAAGATCTCAAAGCAAAAACGAATTTTCAAGTGGCTGTAAGAATTGTCCAAATGCAGAGAGTGTTGGAGATCACTGTTTGTAGACCGCTATAGGTGGCATGTGACAAATATGTTTATCCCCTGTTCAAGCCAGCATAACTCACTTCATAATCTGTTTATCTTCAGTTCATGTAGCAGATCTGCATACCCAACAGTGTATATGTGTAAGCCCTAAGAGGGTGATTTTCCTAGATTGCTAGATCTGGAAATCCCTTTCTGGGTTATCTTGGGTATCTATCATAGAGCCTGGATCTAAATTTTCAGCATCATTGGAGCTCCAAAACTGCCTATATCTAACTTTTCATTTTGCCGGCAGTTGCAGTCCCAACAGTTGCAGTAGAGTGAAGTGAACAAAGTTCCTTCTCAAGTTAAATACTCCAGAAGACTTGGAATATCAGAATATCCATTGAGGATACAAATATTATATTAAATAGTGTGATGAATAAATTGATGAATGTTACAAATGACACCTGCTTAATACTTAGGCAGGTGCCTTTTCACGGAAGGTCATGTCTCATCAGACATGCCCTTTCAACCTAATTACTAATTAACTTAATTAATCATTATTTATATTATTTTATTCATTACATTGCCTTCCTCCTCAAAAAGCTTTGTCCTCAAATCTTGTTGATGAAAGGCCTTGATTTCTTTTCCTGCTACGAACGTCTTCTCGTCTCGGGGCAGTCATCCTTATCGATACAAGTTGATATGATCCTCAAAGTGACAAACAAAATTTTTGCACTGAGAATGGATCGGACCATCCTAAATCAATCTTCTATGGAATCTTACGATGACTGGCAACTTGTGACGACTTATTATCACATGAGTGGATTGCACCGACATTAGTATTCTTCAGAATATTAGCTTGTTGATTCTGTTCTGAATACGTAGCTTGAGCGATTTGTCTACTCCCGTGATTTGGATGTCGATAGGGAGCTTTTTTTTTATTTGACTTTCCCTTATTAGGTGTGGCAAATTTTTTATTTTCTTCTGGCGAGGATGTTATTCAGTTGGCTACAGAACCTTCACATGGGATGTTCATCATTTGAACTGCAACATCTAAGTTTGCATCTTCTGCAACTTTCTTGTCTTCTTCTTGAGTTGGGACATTCACTGAATCAATGTTCGTTTCCACTTCAACTTGAATTTCTACATTTGAAGGTTTCGACGATTCCTTTTCGACAAGTTGTTGCACCTTGTTTTCTAATGACTTCTTGTCCTTCTTAAGCTTCTTTATTTGTGTTAGTAATTTTTCGTTATGGTCTTTTACTCGCGAAACTTCTTCATTTTTTTCAACAGTGATTTTGTCAATTTCCTTTTGCATATTTTGGATTGCCTTTTTACTTTCTTGAAGAATTACTTTTGAGATTTCTTGTATGTCTTCAGGCGTCACTGAATTTGGCTTCACGATAACATCATGTAGCGTTATTTTTTTCTTTTTGTGGGAGAATGTCAGAAACTTCTTTTTCGTATTTAGGATAAAGGATCCTAGAATTTCCATCCAAGGTGAAACCAACACAATGTCACTATCGTTAAAAAATAAGGATTTCACAGTAAATTGCGAGATAAAAGTATAATCACCAATACTTAGTTGTAGATTATTTATGTCATATTGTTTGTCGCTTGTGTCAACAAAATTTGTTTCAATTATATTCGATTTAGGAATCACTAATTGGTTAGCACATTTAAGACTAACATAATTACTCCCTTCAGTAGGACTGATAGAGATTATAATATCTCTTCTTGTGAGTGATCCTTTAATTCTAAAGTGTATCAACACACTTACTAAAGGTTTTAGGAAACCATTCATTACTGGTCTCCATTTTTTCTTCTTCTTTTTTCCAACTGTAAACCTTAACTTTTTTTTGAAGTCACTTTTCTTTTTCCTATTACTTTTAATTCCAGTAATAATACTTACTCCTATTTTTTTTATATACTATTATTATTATATTTTTAATAATATTATAATTGCTATTTTTTTTCTTTTAAGTACACTATAAAACCCTTTTATAATTCTATGGTATATATCACTTGTTATATTCCTTTAATATATTTCCCTTGGTTTTTCAAGAATTACTTGATTTTTAATTAAACGTAACTTATTTAACTTTTGACTTTCCAATAGTCATGTCCCTTATTCAAATTTCACTTCCCAATAGTCACGTCCCTTATTTAAATAGTTAATTTTCTACTCTTTTAATAAAACTATAGGAACTACGTTCTAATGTAAAGGCACCGTAAAAATGGCGGTTGCAATGTTTGGAAAAATCAGGAATGAGAATTGTTTTTAGAGGGTAGACAACCCCGCATGAATGGTGCGGTGACTGTCAAGCAATTGATAGGCAGCGTTGGCAGGATAGGCACTCCGCAAGCTAGGCCGACTAGTTTACCGAGAAGGATTTCATTGTAATTTTGTTGGTGAAAATTTAAATCTAAAGGGAAAGTGATACAATGGTTCGATTGGTGGTTTGAGGTATACGATGATACAAGGACGGGCAGACTGCGTACTCGACAATGGACAGACAGCGAAGGAAGTAGTGATTATGGTGTGTGGTCAACGGGGATGGAGGTAATGGTTATCGATTGAGAGATGGCAACGGTCAAGGATGGCGGACAAGGGCAACGACGGTGGACGGTGGTTGGAATAGGACAACGGTTGTTGGGATGGAACGACGGTTGTAGCAAGCGTAAGACAACGGTTGTGGCTGACGGTGGTGTAAACTCAAGAGGCAGAGGTGACTGGCAGTGGCATTGACAGCTGACTCCAAGAAGAGAGGAAGGCTGCAGATAGAGGGTCGAGCTGTGACGGTGGCGACTGTGCGGCCTAGACGGTTGCAATTGTGCGACGACTACGACGGCTCAGGCGGGCGGTTCCAGAGTGAAGAGTGTGGTCGGTTGGTTACTGCTGCTTCGGTCGGGTTGTCGACTGCTGCTCCAGTCATGCGGTGGAGACAGGATTAATGTTGGTGGCCCAAGTAAGAATACTTTTACTCTTTTTTTTTCTAGTAATGTATTTTGCTTATATGATTTTTTATTTATGTTGTATAATTTTTTTTTTTTTTGGAACTATTATCTTTTAAATCTCTTTTTTTTTCCTTTTTTTTATATATTCTCTTGTTTTTAATCAATAATTTTGACTTTTTTCCTATATCCCATTTTTTTTTTTTAATTCTTTAAAAATGGCCAAGGTCTAAAATCAGCAAATGGAGAAACTCCAAAAGTGTAGCAAAATGCTTCAACGGCAACAATGTTGACAAATTTTACAATCAAAGACCTGGATCGGAGAGCGTGGCTCTATGTTGCGGTTAAGCGGTCGAAGGCTCGAACTCCTCTGATACCAAATGAAGTGAACAAAGTTCCTTCTCAAGTTAAATACTCCAGAAGACTTGGAATATCAGAATATTGATTGAGGATACAAATATTATATTAAATAGTATGATGAATAAATTGATGAATGTTACAAATGAGGCCTGCTTATATACCTAGGCAGGTGCTTTTTCACGGAAGGTCATGTCTCATCAGACATGCCCTTTCAACCTAATTACTAATTAACTTAATTAATCATTTTTATTATTTTCTTCATTAAACAGAGACAACGCAATTTTCCTTCCAGCAGTTACGCAGTCCCTCTTGTGGGATCATTTCAAGGACATTCTAGGCCATCTCTTTGGCTTGAGTGTCTCATATTTTGAGCACTGTTGTACTGTTTATCCACATCCTATTAATAAAATGGCTCAGCTATTCTGTACACTCTGATGTTGTATTTAGATTAATTGTTTACTTTGTTGCTGCTCATCTATTGTGTTTTAGTATTACTGCATTCTCCCTTTTGGGATATTACAGTGGTATCAGAGCATGATCTTTGACTCAGCTTGTTGACACTTCATCTTTTGCATTAAAAGAAGAAGCAGATAGAAGAGATCTATCATGAAGGAGGATTGCAATTTTTCCACTCTTCTCTTTACATCTTTGCAAGATCTCTCCAAGGAGGTCAATCAAATAAAGAGAGAAAGGCAAAGGGAGAATCCAAGAAGAAGATTTGATGAGGAAGGTCCCAACACTTCCTATCAGCATGAGAAGCAACCAAAGAATCAAAGAGCTTCACATCATTCTACTAGATCCACTTTCTTTGATAAGAGAGAGGACTGGTCTGAATATGAAGGAGACTTGGGGCATGAGACCCTAAGTAAATATTTGTCCGAGCACTCAAGGAGAATCTCTCTCTCCAATAGTTCTTACTACTCAAAGAAGAAAGGAGATCTTGAAGTAGCAATTAAAGAAAGAGGCATAGATTCTTCTTGCCTACATTTGATGGTTCTCCCACAAGCACATTGAGGGCTTGAAGGGAAGAGTTAGCTACATTCTTTCTGAAATATCCTATAGCAGAAAGAGAGGCTGTGGAGTTTGCAGTGCTGCACCTAGAGGGTGAAGCAAGAGATTGGTGGTTCAGTCACTTGTCACACATGAGAGTGTCTTCTTATGGAAATTTCATTCAAAGACTGAAGAAGAAATTTGGCTTATCCCATCATTGAGGAGATAGTACATGAAGAGCCCAAGGAAGATGTCTTCATTATCACTCACGGGAAGGAGCCTCTACCACCACCACTAGCTGCAGATGTACTTACATCAGGAGGAGGATCACTTGCATCTTTCCAAGATGGTCTTGAGTTCTTGACATTTGGAGCCCCATGCATGATTCATGAGATGCATGAGGAGGAGGTAGATACTAACGCTGGTACAGTTGTAGAAGAGCATCTTGTAGAAATTTCTGAATCCTTCCACTTTATGCAAAAATTATTACTGTTAATTTGGTTATGCTCCTTCGACTTAGACAAGTTATTAACTGAATAAATTCAAGTTAAGATCGAAGCAAAACACATAACAGATGTCTACCAATCCAGATCTAGAACAAGTTCATGCACACATAGACAAAGTGACACAGTTATTTCTGGACAAATAGTCCTCAGAAAAACCCAATGCGGGAAAACTATTCTCTGGCTGCTGGAGGATTTTATTATTAAGAATTTTTTTGAATACACAAATTTGGGTTCCAGATCTAGAAATCCCGACAGAGAATATACTATATCTATAACTCACTGGCTGATCCAGGGCCAAAATAATGACTGATCCACACCCTCAAATGGGATTTATAGAACTCAGCCAAGATTAGGGCCTAGAAACCCCATCACTGCCCTTGAAAGCCTTTGCGTCAGCCTCTGCAACCCCTCAAACCCTCAGCATTGCTTCGGAAGAGACTGCGTTACCCCAGACTGGGTGATGTAGTCACTATGCTGCCCCTTAAGGTCTCTGCGTAACCCTCTGAGGGTTTCCTGCTGAAAATCATGCTGTCCTTACAGCTGTTGCTGCTCTCCTCTTCTGTGATGTCCTTGAGCTGATCTTTGCCTCTTGTGTATTCGAGACCCCGAGATCAGATCATCCCCTTGGCCTAAATTCCCCTCTCTACAGCTAAAACACTTCTGAGTAGTCTTAGAAAACCCTGCTCTAGAATCTCAGCTTAGCTTCAGTGCTCTGCCTCTGTGTGTCTTCACAAATGACCCCAAGCCTTTCCTTTATACTTTTCTCGTTGGCAAATCAACGACCAAGATTAAATCTTTAATCAATGGCTAAGATTAAAAGAAAGCTTGATTCGTGTGACTTAAGACAATTTCATCACATGTTTAATTAAATTCACTTTAATTATTTAAGTTCCCTAAGTTTTAACTTAGAAAATACATTAAAATAAATAATTAATTTAATATCTCCTAAAACAGATGAAATTTTCCAAATCAATTTTTGGGTCTTGTAGATCAAGTGTACTCTAGTCCCTCCACAAAATTTGGGAGCTAGAACACAACTGATGCTACCCCAAATACACAAAATCTCAACACTCCCTCTTAGCATCAAGGGTGTGCTCTAGTAATACATCACACTATGCATTACATGATTTTGGGTACTAGTTCTATGTTGCTGAAGCTTGGCCTGCTGCCACTCAACTCTGCACTGTTGCACATGACTCTGCCACTGCAACCTTTGTACTGCAGCTCCCTCTCAATATGTTGCATCTGTGTTGCTCATAGCACTGCCACTGCTAATCTGTTGCACTGTAACTTCAGTTGTTGAGAGAAACAACTAAATCTCCTGCCCAATCTTTGACAGACAAGTTAGATGGGCTGCATCACTGAAGCTCCATAGGCTACAGATCTGTGCTGGCATCTAAAGAATGATGCACAGCTACAACTCTGCCTGCATAATCAGACTTCCTCTGCACCACTAAAGTCACATCAACCCCTTGTGCTGAAATCTATCACGTTGCTGCTAGACTGCGCTGTCCCTCTGAAGCCTTTTGCACTGCTGAAGTCACATCAACCTCTGCGCTGCTACTGCTTCTACGCTGCTGCTGCCTTGCTCTGCGCTGCTACTGCTTCTACATTGCTGCTGCCTTGCTCTGCGCTGCTCCTTCCAGTCTTCAGATATGCCTCTGCTTCCTCTATGATCTATGCACCCACTGCTCCACTTGTCCAGCTACTGTCTTAAGGCTGTCGTAGCTCGCTTGTGATCCAAGAGATGAGCTACACTAGGATCCCGCCTTACTTCCATGTAGCTCCTCTACATGTCCATGTCACCCCACCTCCGTGGTTCATAAGCACTCATGGTTGCATCATCTCCTGACCCATCATCTGCCACAGCTTCTTTGGAAGAAGATGCTTCCTTTTCCCTTTTCTTCTCAGGACAATTGCTGGCAAAATGTCTCATTTCACCACACTGGAAGCACTTGATCTTTGAAAGATCCTTCTTCTTCTTTAGCTGCTTCTTTGATGCGAAGGCTGCATCTTCCTCATCTTCCTTCTTCACTTTGCTCAATGCAGGGTTGTGCTGCCTCTTGGTGAATCTGCGGAGTTCTTCTTGACGCAGAATTGACCACAAGTTTTCCCAATCTGGGAGGCCTGCTCTGCCCAAGATACTTTGGACAAAGGTTTCCCACTCATCCGTGACTGCATTGAGGGTAGTCCTGACTATCACAACATAATCCATCGTTGCACCCGTTGCAGTCAGCTGATCTCTGATTGACTGCAATTTGAAGAGAAAATGCTCCATGTCTTCTCCCTTGGTCATCATGAATGACCTCATCTGAGTCTCCAACATCATCTTTCTTTGGACATACTTTCCCTCATATAGGGAAGTCAAGGCCTTCCACATCTCGTTAGCTGTCTTCTTCTCAGCTACGTGTGGTACAATATGGTCCTTGATACCATCCATAATCAGCTGCTTGGCATGCCCATCAACCTCTTTATGCTTCTAAAGGAGATCTGGATCTGTCGGTGTGGCCAAAGTTTGCTCTGCATGGTCTCTAAGATTGTATGCCTCAAGGACTATCAATGCAAGATCCTTGCCTTCCAAATTGAAAAGTTTGAGAGGCCATCCAGCCTATCCTGATCACGCAGTCCATGAGGAGCCATCTACTCAAAATGTGTCGGAAATTCCTTTTCTCTTTGCTAGAGAAATGGATCTAAGGCCCTTGGTGAAACAAGCACCTTCTGCTCCCTCTAACAACTGATTTCCCTCCTTGGAAATCTACCAAATCAACTATGATTCAGCTTCGTCTTCGATCCTTTGATAAAATTGTAAGTTTCCTTTGGTTAGAAACTTTCTAAGAAGTTGATCTCCTCCCGCTCTTTGTCACTTGTGCTAAGGCTAAAAATATGAAGATTTCAAAAAATTAACCCCAGCAACACCTTCTAAATTTCTGCAGCTTTTCTGCAGTCTTTTCTGGATCTCACAGATTCAGATCTGAATCACACTAGCTGGGTTTATACCAAACCAACGTTGTTTCTCAACTGCCTCTGTGCAGTAATTGCGTGGGCTTGCTAGGAGACAATGTTAGTCAGTGTCACCCTTCCCTCTGCGTGAATCTGCCTCTAAAAACTGCATTGTCCCTTCAGATTTGCGTTCTTGCTACTTTTCCAGCTGCTTCATGCAACTAGAACCTTCAGTCTCTTCTGCTGGTGACCCTCCTAGATCTGCAATTGCTATGATACCATGTAGAAATTTCTGAATCCTTACACTTTATGCTGAAATTATTACTGTTAATCTGGTTATGTCCCTCCTACTTAGACAAGTTATTAACTGAATAAATTTAAGTTAAAATCGAAGCAAAACACATAACAGATCTCTACCAATCCAGATCTAGAACAATTTCATGCACACATAGACAAAGTGACACAGTTATTTCTAGACAAATAGTCCCCGGAAAAACCCAATGCGGGAAAACCGGTCTCTGGTTGCTGGAAGGTTTTATTATTAAGAATTTTCCTGAAAACACAAATTTGGGTTCCAAATCTAGAAATCCCGACAGAGAATATACTAGATCTACAGCTCACTAGCTAATCTAGGGCCAAAATAATGACTGATCCACACCCTCAAACGGGATTTACAGAACTCAGCCAAGATTAGGGCCTAGAAACCCCAGCGTTGCCCTTGAAAGCCTCTGCGTTAGCCTCTGCAGCCCCTCAAATCCTCAGCACTACTTCGAAAGAGACTACGTTACCCCAAACTGGGTGATGCAGTCACTACGCTGCCCCTTAGGGTCTCTGCGTAACCCTCTGAGGGTTTCCTGCTGAAAATCATGTTGTCCTTGGAGGGACTGCGCTGTCCTTGTTGTTGTTGTTGTTTCTCTCCTCTTCTGCGTTGTCCTTGAGCTGATCTCTGCCTCTTGTGTATTTTAGACCCCGGGATCAGATCATCCCCTTGGCTTAAATTCCCCTCTCTGCAGCTGAAACACTTCTGAGTATTCTTAGCAAACCCTGCCCTAGAATCTCAGCTTAACTTCAGTGTTCTGCCTCTGTGTGTCTTCACAAATGACCCCAAGCCTTTCCTTTATACTTTTCTCGTTGGCAAATCAATGACCAAGATTAAATCTTTAAACAATGGCTAAGATTAAAAAGAAATCTTGATCCATGTGACTTAAGACAATGTCATCACATGTTTAATTAAATTCACTTTAATTATTTAAGTTCCCTAAGTTTTAACTTAGGAAATACATTAAAATAATTAATTGATTTAATCTCTCATAAACCAGATGAAATTTCCCAAATCAATTTATGGGTCTTGTAGATCAAGTGTACTCTAGTCCCTCCACAAAATTTGGGAGCTAGAGCACAATTGATGCTACCCCAAATACACAAAATCTCAATGCATCCATCATTATTACCAGCAATTGGAGAGACCATTGCACCTGTTGGAGGAACTCTTGTAGATGTGCAAGATGTTCCAGAGATTCAGCTTATCCAAGGTTTGCACATACTTTCATCGCATATTATTTCAATACCTCATATTGAGATTTGTGAGACCATGCCATCAGGGCAAGTGCATAACCAAGGATTACAACATCTTGCTGATTTGGATCACCAAATTATCAGTACACAGAGTACCCTTGATTTGATCAAGGAGAAAATGTATTGCTATCACAGTTTGCCATGGTTGAGCTACACCCAACACTTAGTGTTGAAGTGTGGAGTTGCAGAAGATGGGAGGAGCACAGTCCTATTTAGTACAGTGCCAAACAATGAGTTTAGCATTGTATGTGGCCATGAGATAACACATATATCACCATGCAGATCTACAACGCTGTCATTTAGCAACAGTGATGATCAGAGGGCCCCATTATTCTTGGAGCATTCTGAAGGTAACTTCATTCATGAAGCACTGGAGGGACAGATGTTAGATGGTAGACATCTTGTGATGGAGAGCACTTTCCACTTTCAAGATGAAGATTTTGTAGAAACTTCTGAATCTTATAGTTTATGCAGAATCTATTACTGTTAATCTGGTTATGCTCCTTTTACTTATGCAAGTTATTAACTGAATAAATTCAAGTCAAAATCGAAGCAAAACACATAACAGATCTCTACCAATCCAGATCTAGAATAAGCACATGCACACATTGACAAAGTGACTCAGTTATTTCTGGAGAAATAGTCCCCGGAAAAACCCAATGTGGGAAAACCCGTCTCTGGCTACTGGAGGGTCTTATTATTAAGAATATTTCTGAATACACAAATCTAGGTTCCAGATTCGGAAAACCCGGTAGAGAATACACTAGATATTCAGCTCACTGGCTGATCTAGGGCCAAAATAATGACAAATCCACACCCTCAAACGAGATTTATAGAACTCAGCAAAGATTAGGGCCTAGAAACCCCAGCGCTGCCCCTGAAAGGCTCTGCATCAGCCTCTGAAGCCCCTGAAAGCCTCTGTGTCAGCCTTGGAAGTCCTCCAAACCCTCGGTGCTGCTCCGAAAGGGACTGCGTTACCCCAGACTGGGTGACGCAGTCACTACGCTACCCCTGAAGGGTCTCTGTGTAACCCCTGAGGGTTTCCTACTGAAAATCACACTGTCCTTGGAGAGACTGCATTGTCCTTGCTGCTGTTGCTGCTGCCTTCCTCTGCGTTGTCCTTGAGCTGATCTCTACCTCTTGTGTATTCTAGACCCCGGGATCAGATTCTCCCCTTGGCCTAAATTCCCCTCTCTGCAACTGAAACACTGCTGAGAATTCTTAGCAAACCCGCCCTAGAATCTCAGCTTAGCTTCAGTGCTCTGCTTCTGTGTGTCTTTACAAATGACCCCAAGCCTTTCCTTTATAATATTCTCGTTGAAAAATCAACGACCGTGATTAGATCTTGAATCAATGGCTAAGATTAAAAGAAAGCTTGATCCGTGTGACTTAAGACAATTTCATCACATGTTTAATTAAATTCACTTTAATTATTTAAGTTCCCTAAGTTTTAACTTAGGAAATACATTAAAATAATTAATTAATTTAATATCTCCTAAACCAGATGAAATTTCCCAAATCAATTTCTGAGTCTTGTAGATCAAGTGTACTCTAGTCCCTCCACAAAATTTGGGAGCTAGAGCACAACTGATGCTACCCCAAATACACAAAATCTCAACACTCCCTCTTAGCATCAAGGGTGTGCTCTAGCAATACATCACACTTATGCATTACATGATTTTGGGCGCTGGTTTTGTGCTACTTGTTGACCACACTTTGTCAACTACCCCATAGCAGTACACCCCCATTTTTTCAAATGGGATTCGTCATGTTCGATGTGGTTGCGCCATTTAGATTCCATCATCCAGATTTCATCGACAGTTGACATTGTTATAAATGATGTAAACCCATTTTGCATGTAATGATGTAAATGATCTAAGTAAGACCGTCCATATATGTAACAACCTAGGTAAGCCTAGTATGTTGTTGATGATCTCTATCCTAGGAGGTTTTTTGTCTCACTGATTCACGAAAGTGATCGGCAGAGTTTTTCCCTCCAGCCTCACCCCAAAGCTAGGGTGGATTTTGTCATCAACATGCTAAGTGAGTCCTAGTGTTCTCTATCGAGTCCTTGTAAAAGTAGTTTGAGCTACTTGGTCTACTAGATCATATTTTGAGTCGCAGAATTGGGTATTTATTTGAGGGTCTATACAAATGGGTTTTCCCCCTTCATGTATGTAAATGTATTATCTCATGTAAAAGAGGGTTGGAAAAATAATTAAAATCCCCTCTCAGTCAATTAATTAAATTTTCTGGTTAATTAATTAATAAAATCTTAAACCAAAAATTTAATTAATTTAGGGTCCTAAGTTAGGATTAAATCTTTAAAGGAAAAATTTGTGGGTCCTTAGAAAATGATTTTGAAAGCCCCGGGCCAAGGGAATATTGAGAATTTTAAGAAATATTGGACCCTTGGGCCTTGGTAGTTAAGTCAAGGTCAAAATTTTGGGGTAATTAAATCAAAAATAATATTTTTGAGTTAATTAAAATTGAATTAAATGATAAATTCGTTTTTTCCCCAAAATTTTAATTTCAACGCTCCGGATTTAAAGATAATTAAATCTTTTGGACGGTTGAGATTATTTTGACGAGGATCATCCAAACTAGCCGTTAGAGATCTTGTCCTATAAATTTAGAGGTCTTTCTCATTTTTGAGTCATCCAATCTCAGGATCGTGCACTTGCTCTTAGAAGCTCTTGTAAACTTTTGAGGAATAAAGCATAAAGACTTTGGGGTTACAAATCTGGATGTTCCTTCTCAGATCTATGTGGTGAATTGTCTCTAAACTCTGCTACTTGGTTTCTTGCATTTTATGGTTGATGGCCTTCATGGATTAATCCGCATATAGGTATCTTATGCAGTTTTCTGGGTTTATAAAATAACATTCTGATTTTTCTGCAAAGGTCTCATGTTGTTTTCTTAAATCTCTATCGATCTAAGATTCAGATCTAAGTGTGCAGGGAAACTTTTTTTAAGATTGGGCGTCTGGGGAAGTCTTCGGTTGGACCAGCCGACTCCCAATAAACATAAATCTGATAAGCTCTTTATTTGTTAAATTGTGGGTCTATCTTACAGGGTTTCGAAGACTTGTGCCTCTCACTAAGACTTTAAATCTCTGAAAATTGTGCTAAAACAGATTTAAATCTAACCATGAGGGTTTTAAATTTGTAAAATAATTGTAAATTTGTAAATTTTTTTAGGACTGTGAGGGTTTAATTGTTTCATGATGTATATATCTTCATATTTGGCTGTCTTTTGCAGGTTAAGGGTTTAAATCAGAAATTTTTTAAGATCTGAGGCAGATCTGGCTTCCAAAGGCCAAATCTGGCCTCAATTTCCTATTGTGGGCGAAATCTAAACGTTATTGAGTTCAAGGAGCATATAAATCTGAGTTTTGAAAGGAAATTTTAAGTTCTGCTAGATATTCGAATGTACTGGGTTCATCTAGCTGCAATAATCGATTTCCCAGCTCCTCTGCGTCTTCCGCTTTGCTATTCAACGTCCAGCATCTTCCTCTGTCTGCTGTCAATCGATTCTTTTGTTGGCTTTTTCCCTTGCAAATCGAACCTTACTGCCCAGCACTCATCAAGTCATCGACCTTCTCCCATTGCATTGCTGTTCAAGCCCCATCTCCTTACGCATTGATGATCTGCAAAATGCAAATGAAAACACAACAATCGCGTTGAATTTCCCATCCAGCTATTCCATATTCTCTGCCGACATCTCCTTCAATTTGCATTTCGATTTCGAGCAGACCATTCTTGCCCTCGTCCTTGTTTCTCAACTATCCACCTGCATTTCTCTTGCCACACCTTCACGTCGTCGGCTTGACGTCTCTGCTCTTCCCTCCCTTCTGCTCTATCGTGCCACCGTCCAGCATCGATCTTCAAACTGCAGCGCCGTCCATCGACCCTCTCCACGCCGTCCAGACTCCTCGCCCGTCGACCTGCAACATCAAATGAAACACAAAAAATTTGCGTTGATTTTTCAAAGTGTTAATACGATTTCTTTTGGTTAGTCGTAGGTTAGATTTTAATGTTAGTGATAGACGTAAATTTTTGGTAATGCGTTAGTTTAGACTTAGTGCTATTCGATTTTTTTTTTAGATTTAGTTTTCATAGAGTTTTTAAGTTAGCGTAATCTTTAGACTTTAGGTTGTATTTAAAATCGATGTTTAGTTGGCTTAGTCGTAGATTTGGATTTAGAGTTCAGTTAGATTTTAATTAGTTTAGTTTTCTTTGGATTTATTTTTTTAGTTCGATTTTGTTTTAGTTTAGATTTTATGTAGTTTTGTTTAGCCTAGCCTTTAGTTTTGATTTAGTTAGATTTTAGATTAGAACTTTTATTTCATTTTAGAACTTTTCTTTAGATTTAGACTTAGACTTAAAAAATAATAAAAATAAAAAATAAAAAATTTCAAAAAATCCTAAAAAATCTAGAAAATCCAAAAATATAAAAAATTTCAAATTTTCTATGGTCAAATGAGCTTTTGAAATTTTATCTTAAGAGTGACTATATAAAATCTTTGATTTGTCTGGATTGAAATTAATTGAAACATTTTAAATCCTGACATTTTCATCGTATTGTTTCATGGTTGTTGTATATTTCATTGAATATCATTAATCGTGTTTTAATAAGCAGCAGTTAATCGTCACTCACTTGTTTATAATTGCATAACGAGATTCTGTTTGACTCCATAAGGCATTGGTCTTAAACGTGATATCTAATCTAGATCTATGGAATCTCGTTCATTTTATAAGTATTTGATGTTTTAGCTGTGTCTCCTGGATTTGTCATCCTCATTTCTAAAAGGGTCTAGCTCCCTTGGCCTGCAAGGAGACAGCTTAAATAGAGAGATTGGGGATAAAGGTGACAGCCCCCAATCTGAGCCGTTGTCGCGGTGCCTGGACAATTTGTGCGACAACACTACTGATGCTTGGCCTACTAACACTCAACTCTGCATTGTTGCTGCCATTTTGTACTGCTGCCCATGACTCTCCCACTACCACTGCAACCTCTGTACTGCAGCTCCCTCTCAATATGATGCATCTGTGCTGCTCGTAGCACTGCCACTGTTGATCTGCTGCACTGCAACTTCAGTTGTTGAGAGAAACAACTAAATCTCCCGCCCAATCTTTGACAAACAAGTCAGATGGGCTGCATCCTCATCACTGAAGCTCCATAGGCTACAGATCTATGCTGGCACCTAAAGAACGATGCACAGCTACAACTCTGCCTGCGTAATCAAACTCCCTCTGCACTACTGAAGTCACATAAGCTCCTTATGCTGAAATCTATCATGTTGATGCTGCACTGTGCTGTCCCTCTAAAGCAATCTGCGTTGTTGTAGCTATGCACTGCGTAAGCATCACTGCTCTGCACTGCTAAAGTCACATTAGCCTCTGTGGTGCTACTACTTCTACGCTGCTGCTGCTTTGCTCTATGTTGCTTCTCCCAGTCTTCAAATCTGACTCTGCCTGCTTCATTTGTGATCTATGCACCCACTGCTCCACTTGTCCTGCTACTGTCTTAAGGCTGCCGTAGCTCGCTTGTGATACAAGAGATGAGCTGCTCAGGGATCCCGCCCTACCTCCATGTAGCTCCTCTACATGTCCATGTCACCCCACCTCTGTGGTTCATGAGCACTTATGGTTGCATCATATTCTGATCCATCATCTGCCACAACTGCTTTGGAAGAAGATGCTTCCTTGTCCTCTTTCTTTTGAGGACAATGCCTGGAAAAATGTCCCATTTCACCACACTGGAAGCACTTGATCTTTGAAGAATCCTTCTTCTTCTTTGGCTGCTTCTTTGTGCCAAGGTTGCATCTTCCTCATCTTCCTTCTTTACTTTGCTCAATCCTGGGTTGTGCTGCCTCTTGGTGAACCTGCGGAGTTCTTCTTGACACAGAATTGGCCACAAGCTGTCCCAATTTGGGAGGTCCGCTCTGCCCAAGATACTTTGGACAAAGGTTTCCCACTCATCCATGATTACATTGAGGGCAGTATTGGCTATCACAGAATCATCCACCGTTGCACCCATTGCAGTCAGCTGATCTTTGATTGACTGCAGTCTGAAGAGGAAGTGCTCCATGTCTTCTCCCTTGGTCATCATGAATGACCTCACTTGGGTGTCCAACATCATTTTTCTTTGGATAGACTTTCCCTCATGTAGAGAAGTCAAGGCTTTCCACATCTCGTTAGTTGTCTTCTTCTCAGCTATGTGAGGTACAATATGGTCCTTGATACTATCCATGATCAGTCGCTTGCCATGCCCAGCAGCTTCCTTATGCTTTTGAAGGGGATCCGCATCTGTCGGTGTGGCCGAAGTCTGCTCTGCGTGGTCTCTTAGATTATATGCCTCAAGGACAATTAGGATCCTTGCCTTCCAAACTGAAAAGTTGGAGAGGCCATCCAGTCTATCCTAATCACGTAGTCCATGAGGAGCTATATTCTCAGAATGTGTCGGAACTTCCTTTTCTCTTTGCTAGAGAAATGGATCTAAGGCCCTTGGTGAAACAGGTGCCTTCTGCTCCCTCTGACACTTGATTTCCCTCCTTGGAAATCTATCAAATCAACTATGATTCAGCTTCTTCTTTGATCCTCTGACCAAATTGTAAGTTTCCTTTGGCAAGAAACTTTCTAAGAAGCTGATCTCCACCCACTCTTTGTCACTTGTGCTAAGGCTAAAAATCTGAAGACTTCAAAATTTTAACCCCACTAGCTCTTCTGAATTTCTGCAATTTTTCTGTCGTCTTTTCTGGATTTGACAGATTCAAATCTGAATCACACTGGCTGGCTTCAGACTAAACCAACGATGTTTCTGAGCTGCCTCTGTGCAGTAATTGCGTGGGCTTGCTAGGACACAACGTTGGACAGCGTCACCCTTCCCTCTATGTGAATCTGCTCCTGAAAACTGCGCTGTCCCTTCAGACCTGCGTTTCTGCTGCTTTTCCAGCTTCTTTCTGTAGCCAGATCCTTCAGATTCGCCTGTTGGTGACCCTCCTAGATATGCAATTCCTCTGATACCATGTAGAAATTTCTGAATCTTATACTCTATGCAGAAATTATTACTGTTAATCCGGTTATGCTCCTCCTACTTATGCAAGTTATTAACTGAATAAATTCAAGTTAAAATCGAAGAAAAACGCATAATAGATCTCTACCAATCCAAATCTAGAATAAGCACATGCACACGCTGACAAAGTGACACAGTTATATTTGGACAAAGAGTCCCCGGAAAAATCCAATGTGGGAAAACCGGTCTCTGGCTGCTGGAGGGTCTTATTATTAAGAATATTTCTGAATACACAAATCTAGGTTCCAGATTTGGAAAACTTGACAGAGAATACACTAGATCTACAACTCACTGGCTGATCTAGGGCCAAAATAATGACTAATCCACACCCTCAAATGGGATTTACAGTTTTCAGCCGAGATTAGGGCCTAAAAACCTTAGCACTGCCCCTGAAAGGCTCTACATCAGTCTCTGAAGCCCCTGAAAGCCTCTGCGTCTTCCTTGGAAGTCCTCCAAACCCTCAGCGCTGCTCCGGAAGGGACTGCGTTATCCTAGACTAGGTGACGCAATCACTACGCTACCCTTGAAGGGTCTCTGCGTAACCCCTAAGGGTTTCCTACTGAAAATCACGCTGTCCTTGGAGAGACTGCGCTGTCCTTGCTGCTGGTTCTGCTGCCTTCCTCTGCACTGTCCTTGAGCTGATCTCTGCCTCTTGTGTATTCTAGACCCCGAGATCATATCATCCCCTTGGCCTAAATTCCCCTCTCTACAGCTGAAACACTTTTGAGAATTCTTAGTAAACCCGCCCTAGAATCTCAGCTTAGCTTTAGTGCTCTGCCTCTGTGTGCCTTTACAAATGACCCCAAGCCTTTCCTTTATACTTTTCTCGTTGACAAATCAACGACCATGATCAGATCTTGAATCAATGGCTAAGATTAAAAGAAAGCTTGATCCGTGTGACTTAAGACAATTTCATCACATGTTTAATTAAATTAAATAAAATTATTTAAGTTCCCTAAGTTTTAACAGGAAATACAATAAAATAATTAATTAATTTAATATCTCCTAAACCAGATGAAATTTCCCAAATCCATTTCTGGGTCTTGTAGATCAAGTGTACTCTAGTCCCTCCACAAAATTTGGGAGCTAGAGCACAACTGATGCTACCCCAAATACACAAAATCTCAACAGTTTCCTTGATGAGCATCTCACAGCTCAAAGAGGAATCTCTACCTACAACATGTATGGAGCCTTATGGGTTCCAATGGGCCATTGATGAGAGGATCTCATGGAGAGACCTCAATGGAGGTTCACTTCAACATTGAGTGCAAAGGTATTCAGATGGAGGATGTTGGTATTCTACATCAGGAGGATACCAAGATTGACCTTGGCATGATTCATCATCCACATTGGGATGAATGGATCCAGATGAGGAGTAGGAGGTTGCCTACCTTCCTGCAGATCTATGATACCGAGCAGCAAGAAGCATGGCTGCGCTAGTTGCTTTTAGGTGAGTATGGATACTACCCAACAACTCACACTTGTGTGGTCCATGCTGGCTATATCACTGATGACATGCAGCAACAGGAGGCATGGTTGCATTGATTATTGATGAGAGAGTTTGGACACCTCATGATGTATCTTATGTCCATCTATTTGCTTTTGTTTAGGATATGTCTCATGTCTTTACATGTATTTTTGTTTGGGATGTATCTCATGTTCATGTATGTACTTGGGTTTGGGACAAAGCATAACTCTCACATGATGTGGCATAAAGGAGCTTATTTGTATTGTTCTGATGAGACATTCCACATGTCCATTAGTATGTTGTTGCTCCATGACTTGCATCATGATGATGTAAGGAGGAAGTAAGAATCCTTGTTTCTTTGGTTACTATTGGGAGAGTATGGGTTGATTTCTTCCCATACATCGCATGACATTGACGGAGGATGGCAACAGGAGGCCTTACATCGTTGGCTTCTATTGGGGGATTATGGTCATTGTACTTCGTATGATGATGATGTGATGGGGCAGCAAGATGCCTTACTACGGTGGCTTCTCTTGAGAGAATATGGCCACTACATTTGGTACAATAATGATGTGGTGTGGCAGCAAGAGGCATTGCTACAGTGGCTTCTTTTGAGAGAGTATGGCTCTCATATTTATATTGATGCTGATTTGGCATGGCAGCAAGAAGCATTGCTGCGGTGCCTTCTATTGAGAGAGTATGGCTCTCTTACTTGTTTTCATGATGATCTAGCATGGCAACAGGAGTCTTTGCTGCGGTGGTTGTTATTGGGAGAATATGGTTTGACATTGTTGATGTTTATCCATATGTCTCTACTTGTTTTTCACTATGTTGATGTTATGTTTGGATCCTACACGGCCAACAGGGCTAATGATGAGAGCATTGAAAGATTGTTAAATTTAGATAACCATGGTGTTCTATGCTTGATGCACTTTTACTTCAATCTTTCTCAGGCCCAATACAAAATAGCAATCATATAAACTTGAAAGCAAAAAGTTGATAGAACACAATAATAGATCAATAGAAGACAAGACAAATATAGATCAGATTTACAATTCCTTTTATCAAGCAAAGATATGAGATATTGTGGCGTTACGGCGGTCAGCAGGATGCTTCAACCAACAAAGTCTTTCTTGGTCAGCCAACACTTTCATGTGTCACACCCACAACCCTCAAAGTCAGCTCATCACAAGTCAACGCAAGTCAAACCAGGGACAACGCAGAAAAGTCAATGCAACAAACTAGGGCTTCGATCAAACAGCATAGAATTCCTTGATTTTAGTGCCCAGCTGTACAACCTCCTAAAATCAAAATTTTTGCAGAAGATTGAGGTCAAACGACCAAGGGTTGACCACGGTCAATGTTGCAGCAAAAAAGCCCTAAACAGATCAGCGCGGAAAACAAAAAGCTCTAAATAGATCAGCGCAGAAAACAGCAGCTTCGCTCCACACATGTGAGGGAAAAAGGCCTCCAAAGGCTATCAAACCAATCATATCACAATGAGAGAATGTGTGATGAGATGATGAGAAAATCACCTCCAAGTCTCTCCAATTTATATTCATCAATGAGGGTGTGTGACACATTACTTAGGCATGTGGGATAAATCTGGCCGACGTTGCACATGTGGAAAATAAATTCAGAATCAATGTTTTGCTCATTCGATCAAGATGATATTTAGATCAATCTTGCACCTCTCTGAAAGAGGAATCCAACAAAAATATGACCATCGTCATATGAGCAGTGCAACATGGAGTTTGGACCTAGTTGCCCAAATTAACACTTCCTCTCAATTAGGGAGAACTCCATCTATCCACAAGTGCCATCCATCATGTACCAAACCAAGCATCGTGCGTCATCCCGCTGTAACTTGCTTTGCTGGCTCTTTATTTCAGAACAAAAGGTGAGTCACAAAGACATCACACACAGCTGACCCGAAGTCAGCTTAGAGGTAAAAACTTCTCTCAGACTCAAAAGAGTCTCATACTAACTCGAAGTTAGTTTACTGACCCGAAGTCTGTTTAGAGGATAAAACCTCATCATACTTGATCCCAGATCAAGGTGTTGGACGCATGCCATCCTAGACATAGAGAGTACGACAATCTCCGATGCATCCATCGGTCTTTCTATGGTCTCTATCCTCATTTCCCACCTCATTGGCCAAATGAGAGGTACTTCCCATGAGTTCGAAACTCCATGGGTAGGATGTGTGCAGGGCACAGATCAGAGAGAGGCGAACTAACTCAATATCATAACATTGGGGTAGAAGCGCAACGAGGTTCGACCAGCCTAGCCTCGTGTGTACTTATAGCTCTAAGAAGTTATCCCCAAGCCCCCTGGAACTCCCAGAGCTCATAGTCCAACTCAAGCAAGACCCTCGGAATAGGGTCTTTCCACAATTCCAAGATTTTCACAGAAGGTTAGGAACTTGACCTTCCCTAGGGGCTTCGTGAGAATATCTGCGACTTGCTCATCAGTTCCTATATGATCGAGCCTTACAGCACCTCGTTGTACTATATCCGGGATAAAGTGGTACCTGATATCAATATGCTTGGATCGATCGTGGAACATGAGATTCTCAGAAAGATGAATCCCACTTTGGTTATCACAAAAGATAACGGTGGTATCTAGCACATCCCCGAATAGTTTAGTGAAGAGCTTTCGCAACCAAACAGCTTCACAACAGGCCATACTCGCTGCAATGTATTCGGCCTCAGCAGTGCTCAAAGCCACCAACTTCTGCTTCCTGCTCATCCAAGATATCGAAGCAGAACCCAAGGTGAAGCAACATCCAGATGTGCTCTTGAGATCCACCACACTACCAGCCCAATCGGCATCAGTATATCCATGGAGTCTCAAACTCCCGGCAGTGAATCTCAACCCACGGTTGATTGTGCCCTAAAGATATCTCAACAGATTCTTGGCACCAGTCCAGTGAATGTGATGAGGTTCAACCATATGTTGACTCAAAGTGTTCACTGCAAAACATACGTTCGGACAAGAGTTCGCTAAGAACATCAGGGCCCCTACAAGTTGTCGATACTCGGTAGGATTTGCTAGCACAGGCCCAACAACGTTTCTACTCAACTTCCAAATCTCTCCAGAAGCTTCACGACATATTTTCCTTAAGAATGGAAAATCTCACCTGGCCTCTGCCGGACCTACAAGCCTAGGAAGTAGTGCATCAATCCTAGGTCTTTCATCTCAAATTCGGAAGCTAGCTCCCTCTTACACTGATGAATGAGACAGTTAGCACCTATCAAGAAGAGATCGTCCACATAGAGAACAAAAATGAGAGGCTTTTCTCTATCAACCTTAAAATAAAGGTTCGGATCAGCATTAATTCAAGTGAAGCCCAGCTTCATCAAGTAGCTATCCATCCTCTCGTACCAAGCCCTGGGGGCTTACTTCAACCCATAGAGGGATTTCTTCAACCTGCATACATGGGTGTCTCTATCTCGGACTTCGAACCCTAGAGGTTGCTCCACATACACCTCTTCCTTTATAGATCCATGCAGAAAAGCGGTCTTCACATCCATTTGATGTAGACTCCATCCTTGTGTAGCAGCAAGGGCAATAATATATCGGATGGTGGTATAGCGGGCCACAAATGCAAATATATCATCATAATCTATGCCTTCCTTTTGAGAGAAGCCTCAAGCAACGAATCTTGCCTTGTACTTTCAGCACTTCCATCAGATCCATGCTTGACCTTAAAGAGCCATTTCGAGGTGACAACAAATTTGTCCTCCGGTCTTGGGACCACTTCCCAGACATCATTCTTCATAATGGACTCATATTCTTCGTGCATAGCATCCTTCCAAACTTGATGCTTTATAGCTTCTTCAATTGTTCCAGGCTCAGATTGTACTATCGTACTCATGGCTGCTAGATACCCTTGGTATCTCTTCGGCTTCTTACTTTCATGGAATGTCCCCCTTGGGGCAATATGTCTCTCAGCATCTTCGAGAGTATCCCTAAGCCATGAGGGTCTTCTCTTATTAAAGGAGGTGGATCAATGGGATCCATAGGTCTTTCAACTTCGGGCATCAGGTCATCCTTCAGCTCTTCCAACTTCCCTGCTTCTTCATCTTCTTTGTCTTCCTTGAAGCTAGGAAGATTTCTTACTTTCTTGAGGGAAACATCTTCATCGAAGGTGACATCGTGGCATATCTCCACTTCTCTTTAACCAGACACATAGATTCTATATGCCTTCGAAGTTTCACTATAGCCCACAAACATTCCCTTCTTTCCAGAAGAATCTAGCTTGCTTCTCTTTTCTTTCGGCACATGAAAGTAAACAACCAAAAACTCTAAAATGAGAAACATCAGGTTTCTTACCAGAGAAGACTTCTTCGGGAGTTTTGGAGTCCAAAGCGGAATGCGGGCATCTGTTTTGAACATACACATCAATGTTCACAGCTTCTCCCCATAGAAACTTCGGAAGACCTTGGTCACATAGCATGGCGCGGGCAGCTTCCACAATGGTCCTGTTCTTTCTTTCAGCGACACCAATTTGCTCAGGAGTGTACGCAGTTGTGGTCTCCCTCTTAATGCCAGCTTCTTTACAAAAGTCAATAAACTCATTTGACTCATACTCGGTCCCATTGTCGGTCCTCAAAACTTTGTTTTTCTTCTCGGTTTGATTTTCCACCAAGGCCTTGAAGGTACGGAACCATTTGAATGCTTCATCCTTCTTCTTCAAAAAATATATCCAAGTCTTGTGGGAGAAGTCATCTGTAAAAGTCATGTAATAGGAACATCCTCCGAAGTGTGTCATAGGCAACATACCAGATAAGTCAAAATGTATCAACTGCAAGATATTAGTTGTCTTTGTGACACTTGAGGGGAATGGTCCCCTTGTATGCTTCCCTTCAGCACAACCCTGACATATACCTTCATGATCATCTCTCAATTCGAGCATCCCTGTCACCACCTTCTTTGCTTCGGGAAGGGCTTTGTAATGAAGGTGTGCAAACCTCTCGTGCCATAACTCTGTTTGAAGAGTTGTATCACATGTCATAGCCCCCAAAGGACTTCCTCCAACCTGGTAAAGTGTATCAACTCTAAAACCAATAGAAAGAGCTTCCTGGAAGTTTTTCTTCCAGATAAGTACCTTTTCATCAACGAATGCCACCTTGAACCCTTTGTCTTCCATTGCCGAAATGGACACAAGGTTCTTCTTCAACATAGGTACATACAACACATCTTGTAATTGGATGACTTGACCTTGAGATAAATGGAGGATCACAGTCCTTGTCCCTTTCATGGGATAGGTGGCATTATCTCCAAGGATAATTTCCAGATTAGTATCCTTCTCAACCAAATCAGAAAGGGCTTCTTTATAACCAGTGAGGTGCCTTGAAGCACCACTATCAATTAACCAGATATCCAGGGTGTCGGGTGGAGATGCAACAGAGAGGGTAGATACAAGAATAAAATCATTTCTCTTATTATCAACAACATTAGACTCATCATACCTGGAATTTCTTGACCTCTTGAAAGGTTGCCAATTTCCATTACAATCAGAGGGAGCCTTCCTTTCTCCTTGGAACCTGTTGTTCCTACCATTCCTTCTCGAATTGTTGTTGTCATCATCCCTGGGAGAGTCCTTTCTATTAGGGCACTCTCTTGCATAGTGACCAATCTTGTTACAAGTGTAACATCTTCCCTTCCTTCCTTTGGGCCCCGCTCTACCATGGTTTTGATTTCTCGGGCCACCATGGTTCTTCTTCTTTGCATGAGTGGCAAAGGCAGTAGGGTCACTTCCTTTACCATTAGAGGCATACTCCATCATTCTTGTTTCCTCTTGAGTGCATCTCGTCAATATTTCATCAAAATTAGGAATCACATTATTATTGAGAATAGTGGTATTTAATACATGCCAATCATGGGGGTCCAAGTGCAATAAGAACCATCTCTCGATCAAATATTACTTCCCCAATACCTAGGAGGTTATTCCTAATTTCAGTGAGCCTCATAAAATAGGATTGAATAGATTCATCCTTACCATTCTTGATATTCTTCAATTGATTCTTGAAGAAAAGGATTTGATTAGCATTGTTAGCCCTGAACATGCTCACCATCTTATCATACATCTCCTTAGATGTCTTCAGCTCAGAAATGTAAGCAACCAAGTGCTTATGAATAAAATCCCAGAAAATCATATTTGCTTTGATTTCCCCTTTTCTATACTTCGTCTTTGTCGCAGCGACTGCATTTGATGGAGGCTCTTGAATATTTCCCTGTACATAGTCCATGACATCTTGATCTTCTAGCGCCAAATCCAAGGACATCTTGCATGCATGATAATCAGACTTATCAGTCAATTTATCATCAACCTTGAAACCCTTGTAGGTTGAGGAGGCCATTTGTCCTTGATAGGATTTCTTCCTTCAAAGATAGCTTCTAACACCAGATTGGACTCTTGGACTTTGTCTTCACCTCAGCTCTGATACCATGTTAAATTTAGATAACCATGGTGTTCTATGCTTGATGCACTTTTACTTCAATCTTTCTCAGGCCCAATACAAAATAGCAATCATATAAACTTGAAAGTAAAATGTTGATAGAACACAATAATAGATCAATAGAAGACAAGCCAAATATAGATCAGATTTACAATTCCTTTTTTCCAGCACATATATGAGATATTGTGGCATTACGGCAGTCAGCAGGATGCTTCAACCAGCAAAGTCTTTCTCAGTCAGCCAACACTTTCATGTGTCACACCCACAACCCTCAAAGACAGCTCATCACAAGTCAACGCAAGTCAAACCAAGGACATCGCAGAAAAGTCAACACAGCAAACTAGTGCTTCGGTCAAACAGCCCGGAATTCCTCGATTTTAGTGCCCATCTGTACGGCCTCCTAAAATCAGAATTTCTACAGAAGATTGAGGTCAAACGACCAAGGGTTGACCACGTTCAACGCTGGTCAACGCTGCAACCAAAAATCCCTAAACAGATCAGTGCAGAAAACAACAGCTTCGCACCACACATATGAGGGGAAAAGGCCTTCAAAGGCTATCGAACCAATCAGATCACAATGAGAGAATGTGTGATGAGATGATGAGAAAATGACCTCCAAGTCTCTCCAATTTATATTCATCAATGAGGGTGTGTGACACATCTCTTAGGCATGTGGTATAAATCTGGACGACCTTGCACATGTGGAAAATAAATTCAAAATCAATGTTCTTCTCATTCGATCAAGATGATCGTTAGATAAATCTTGCACCTCTCTAAAAGAGGAATCCAAAAAAAATATGACCATTGTCATATGAGCAGTGCAACATGGAGTTTGGACCTAGTTGCCCAAAATTAACAAAGATGCTATCTACTCTATGTATCATGGGTTGGAGAGATAGTTCATGAGTTGGGACTTTCCACTTTGGGAAGGAACCACTTCATTTCATGTATCTCATGTATAGAGGGGATCTTTGGACATCATATGGTTGCCACTTGGAGATTCATTGATGAGGATGGGTATCTAAATTTTCAGTTGGAGGCCATTCTAGACATTCTAGAGAGGCAGCTTTGGAGCTGGACATGCATGACACATTGTGACAGATGGGAAGGCCTCCCATATGAGGTGCCATTTGGAGGGAGGATGTTTGTTGTAGCATCCACTTTTGCAGTTGCTTGAGGACAAGCAACATTTTGGTGGGGAGGACTGTAATATTCCGAATTTTCCACAAGATAATTGGAATATTAAAGTTCTTAATTTTCATAAATAATTAGGTAAATAAGAGGGTGCAGGGACCCACAAACCCCATTGATGAATAAAATCCACTTTTGATATGTGTATGTGGATATTTTAGATCTAGATCTACATTATGGAGTAGTGTAGTAACTTCTTAAATGAAGCAAGAGTGGAGATCATGGATCTTAAATGTAAAATCATGAGGATCTTGGAGGAGGTCAACTAAGATCATAGTGTATTCAAAGTAAGATCATAAAGCACTTATGATAAGATAGTGGAGGAAGTGGTGCATCTAATGCACACATGATGGAGAGAGTGGAAATTTAATGCAAAACATGATGGAGATCACGGAGAGATAGCGCAGTCTTCATGGAGGCTAGTGGCCACATAGGCAGCGCAGTTATGAGGTGGGCCTAGGCTATGGAAGGCTCATAATCTATATAATGAAGATGAAGGCACAATAGAAGGTAGGCTTTAGATTATTATTTCTGACCTGTTTAGATATAGATTTGTCGGTTGACATTTCTATGCACGCTTATGTTGTTTCGCTAAGTCTGCAGTGTTGTTTAGCACAGGGTGTTTTCGAGCAGAAATCCCACCCTTACCCACGGGGAACTTCGAGTGCCTACTCTGGGAAGGTGTCTATTGAGCTTTATTCATCATCCGACATTGGTGCCATCTTCAGCCACACTTATATGTGTTTCCAGCTGCAAGAATAACGCAATTCCTGTTCAAGGGTTTGAGAGGTGGTGTTTGTTTCTAGCATTTCAGCTAGGAAACCAGTGGAGGATTCATCCTTTCACCTTGTGCTTCATGTTCAGCCTTTAAGGAGTAGCAAATCTATATTTGGCATTCAGGCCATTGTATTTTACCTCCATGCAGTAGTAGTCCCCTCAAGGATTGCACAGTTCAGTCCCATAGATCTATTGGAGGAAGGAAGTTTGCAGTATTTCAACTGAAAATCCTATGAGAGACAATCTCCTCACCTTGTATTCAGTGTTTCTATCATTCTTGAGCTGATTTGCCATATCTAGCAGCAGGCTTGAGCCTCTCCCTCCTTGACAGCGCAATTTTCTGAAGTTGTTGAGTAATCAGCAGCCACATTCAATGGAGGAGATTGGAGGAGCTAGATCTTGAGCTTTTAGCCCAAGGATCTAGTGAAGGGATCGGCCCTTCTTGCATTGAGTTGATTGTATAACATTGCAGCCATCTATTCTTCAGTTCATGCAGCAAATTTGCATACCCAACAGTGTATATGTGGAAGCCCTAAGAGGGTGATCTTCTTAGATTGCTAGATATGGAAATCCCTGTCTGGGTTATCTTGGGTATCCATCATAGAGCCCAGATCTACATTTTCAGCATCATCGGAGTTCCAGAACTGCCCAGATCTAACTTTGCATTTTGCCAACAGTTGTAGTCCCAAAAGTTGCAGCAGGGACAACACAGTTTTCCTTCCAATAGTCTAGCAGTTACGTAGTCCCTCTTGTGGGATCATTTCAGGGTCATTCTAGGCCATCTCTTTGGCTTGAGTGTCTCATATTTTGAACACTATTGTATTGTTTATCCACCTCCTATTAATAAAATGGCTCAGCTATTCTGTACACTCTGATGTTGTATTTAGATTAGTTGTTTACTTTGATGTTGTTCATCTATTGTGTTTTAGTATTACTGCATTCTCCCTTTTGAGATATTACAGCGAGATACAGTTTTATCGGGATTGTGTTGGCCAATTTTCCTTTGATGATTCTATTAGGGAAAGGACCCTCTTCATGCCACATAAGTGACAAGTCATGACTCATTAGAATTTTTAATTTGGAATTTATTTATTCATAATTCTAGATTTTTAAAATTCAATTATGTTTTATTTGAAAGTTTAATTATGTTTTAAGTTTTTTATTTCTTTATTTTGTTGTAGATATTTGGTGGCAAAGCTATGGTGCAAGGGCACCAAATTTACATAAATTTTCCATAGGAATCCTGAGTCAAACATGTATCTCTTCAGGGTGTGAGCGCAATTGGAGTGTATTTGAGAAAATGCACTCAAAAAAGCGCAACAGGTATAACTTTGAGCTTCAGCCTTTAGTTGAGCAATTACATTTATTGTAATTTTAATTTATGACCCTCAAGTGTTAAGAGTCAAGACTCATTGGTTTTTTTGACACTCTTACAGGTTGGATTTCTCACGCCTCAATGATTTAGTGTATGTGCATTACAATCTCCGACTTCGAGCGAAGCAAATAGAAAAACCAACGGATCCAGATGCCATTTCCTTAGACAATATTGATATATTGTCTCAGTGGAGGGTGGAGTCTGAGGTTCTCGTTTTGGAGGAGTCACCTACATGGTTAGAGGAACCATTAGAACAGGGGCAACAAGAGGAAGAGGACTCGAGGGAGGAAAAACACGAGGAGGAGGAGGAGGAGGAGGAGGAGGAGATTGTGGGAGTGTCATTGTCAACATCATCTGGTATAGATATAGGAGAGCACAACTCCATACCCAGCAGTCATTATTTGACATTAGGTGCAAGGCCAGGGCCTTCTAGTGTTAGGGGCAGGCCTAGCAAACAACCAATCATGTTCTCCCATAAAAGGAGGAGAGCGCACTGATCTCAAATAGCTAACTGCTAGTTTTATTTGTTTTGCTACATATAACTCATGATGATGAGATACTTTTATATATGTCATGTTATTTTGTACTAACTCTCCACATTTGAGTCCTTGATTTGACAATTATCAGGGATCAGTAGGATTTGGTATCGCTTTTGATGTATGATTTTTATTTTACATCCACTACATCATATATATCAGTGCTTTATTCATATTTATGTGCCAATGTGTTTATTTCATGTTGTTGTTGCTTTATATGTTTAAAAATCTGAAAAAAATGAATATATTATGCATTTTTTATGTTTGCCAATATTTTCGCCGATATTGCTGAAAAGATGTTTTCAAGACCCTCACCAATATTTTCCCAATACCGATATTTTCAACACTGGAATAAAGGACCGGTTTGTCTTCATCCTAACATATCCTGAAATATTTTTGCGTTGTTATCAACCTACTCATTTCATTTGGTTCTTGTACAAATCCACACATTTCCTCTTTCTTTGGTAAAAATTACTTCTAACTTCATATCAATGAAATGTTGCAAGACCAAACCTCGATTGTCCAGTCGTAATGCATGAAACTTTGAATCATATCACATGCAACTAGCAAAGAATTTCTAAAAGCTCGCCTCATAATGAGCCTCCAATTTTACTAAGTTGAGGGGATATCCTTTAACTACACTGCATTCTAGTCCCAGTATATCCTTAGCTGATTAGCAATTGCCCTAAACTAGATCTTTCAAAACTGTAAAGATATCTTTTAAAAGGGCCTTTGAAATTTAGCAATAAAGTTGCCAATATTAGGCATGATTATGGAATATGAAAAATGAGAAATTGGCATCACTATTTAGGCTTATATGAGTATATGACATATAAACATTGGCATCACTCCGATAATGATGTTCAATGTTCATAGCTATTTCGGCATTCAATGAGTTCATATTTATACCATAGTGGCAAATTACAGTTAAAATTTCAATATAACAATGTTAAACCCAAAGGACAGAAATCAATGCTACCTGGAAATTGAAGCCACCAGTGATTCCATCAACATTTATCACCTTCAATCAATATTGCAAGTTATATATTGTTTAGATTGCCATATCATGAATGAGGTCATATAGACAGACCTTATTGACCAATTTTCACTTAAACAAAGCTTGAATAATAAGATTATAAAATGGAAAGATATGGATAAGAAAGGGAAATTACTAAAAGGTAACAGCAAGGACTACCTCTCCGGCAAAGAAGAGATTAGGGCATATCCTACTTTCCATGGTATTTAGATTGATCTGCATGTCCAAAATAACATGAGTAATTCAATAATGAAAGGTACCCAGTGTTTGTTGAAAGGATTTAAAATGTACGGATGATGTTGTTGAACTGTAACTGTTTCAGCAACATTTAACAAACACTGTCAAAGATCTCTCTAGTTTCACAAGGTAACAGTTGTTCATCTAAAAGCTTCAAAATATGAAATCCCAGTAACCTCAGAAAGTGGGACTCCACCAGCAGTGACAAACTCATCCTTGAATTCACCCTGTCACAAATGAAGTATATTAGTAGAATGCTGATCTTGCTGTACTGTAATCACATTAACAGTTTAACTACAAAAAAGATGACATACCCAGCAGTTTGAAACATGTGACATTACTTATATAAACAATTACCTTAAATCCAGTTATTCATAGTCATACAGTGAACTGGTTTTTATGTTGCAATACAAAAGATAAATGGGAAGTCACAAGTTATGTCAGCAACACACCTTTCCCGAAAGATCAAAAGAGCAATACTTAATACTGGAGGCAAGCAATTGCAAACTGTGGTGAGATACAGATGCCCATAAAGTATTCTTGTCCAATCCCTGCAACGCCATTTTCTGACATGTGGGTGAAATGCCTGGATTGAGAACATGTTTCAAAAGGGAAATTTTCTTGCATTTCTTAAGGATTAAAGTAACAAGTAACAAAGCACTTTGACGAAATGCCGATTAAAAATATTTGTCACATTGCTTTTGCCTGTTTTCGAGGAATTAGATGATCTACTTGGCATCTCATTTTACACAAATTTTAAATCATAAGGAGACATTCAACAAGACCTGATGTTCCACTAGATATTGCCAGAATCTTTTTGGCAAGTGAAATTCTGGTGGAGCCAAATTTTGCAACTTCTGTTTCTGTAGAAGCAGATTACAATATTCAGCATAAAGTAGTTAATATGAGATAAGATAAATTTATTAAAGTCCATCAAATGAACAAAACTAGGTCAATCAAAGCACACAGTAAAAAAGTGTTAATACAAAAAAGTGGAAGTGTTAAGGCCACTCCCATATAAGACACTATGCAAGAGCAGCCAGACACATTTTATTCTCATAAAAATTATACATATGATACAAGCATAGATACGACTAGATCAGTTTACATCACATGACAAAAAAACAAAGTTCAACATACTTCAGGAGTTAGTATATCAATAAGTTACATACTGCAGGACAAGGACACACCTTTGCCTTTATAGGCGGCACCTTTTTCGCTTAAATTAGACAATGCGAATACAAATCCTGAAATTCCTATGATTATTATACAAAGACACGTATTAGCAACTCAGAAAAGCCTCTGCTTAACCCAAGATATTAATTCCCCACTATACTGTTCCTGTTATGATTCAAAGCCAAAGTTAACATTGTTTCTTTCTACAGTTCAGCTTCCAAAAACCAAGTTCCTGAATATTAAACTGGCATAACAATAACAGCACTTTTATCACGTAATGTATGTACAACCTGTTATGCATGAAGATACAGAATTCATAATCTGTTTACTAACTTGATAACTCAGAACTGGACATAAGCTGTGCCTTCTTTTGCATATATTACCAGTAGATACTCGTCATATGCTTTCATTAATTGGAGGCATATCAATGGAAATGCTTGAAGTATCCTCGTTTTTTCCTTTTCATTTCAGGTAGCTTTCTTCATAACGATCAATGTCTACCCATATCTACATGCACTATTATGCAAGTAATGATTATTCTGGGGTAGGAGGTATGTGGTCATGGCACAAGCAGTAACTGAGTTTGATGTTTGGTATGATTGATTGATTTGCAAGGAGGCTTAGGCACATGTATTCCAAAGAACCCAGAAAATATTTTGGAAAACTCTACTTAGATTATGTTTTATGGAAATAATTAATTATTTTTAATGGGACCCTAAGTCTAAACTTAGAAAATTAAAATAATTAATGGATATTAATTAAAACAGTGTGAATCTTCTAGAAAAGTCAAAGATCAAGTCAAGTTAATCTTAGCTGTTGATTGATGATTTAATCTCGGCCGTTGAAGTCTCAACGAGAAGATTATAAGGACTTGATGGATCATTTGGAAGAGACATCGGGAGAGAAAATCTAGAGATCGAAATTCTTTAGTGAGCAGTGCTCAGGGAGAAAATCGATCGAGAACATTTTCGCAGAGAGGGGCAGAGATGATTTCCGGTTGGAGATTTTCCTGAGCCAGGAATACACTGCAGAGAATACAGAGAGCAGTACGCAGAGAGGCAGCGTAGCATCTATGCAGAGCCAACAGAGGAAGCGCAGTAGCCTTGAGGAAGTCCGTGATTCAGCTAAGGATCAGTTAGATCCAGTGTGGGAGAGCCGGGGTGTCAAAACGGTATAGGTCAGAGGGTCAGATCCAGCCAGCAGAAGAGCCAACCAGGAACAGTGACGTAGTCCCCATGCATAGTGACGTAGGGACTACGCAAAGGCAGTAGAGGGATTATTAGTTCGGGGTTTGGCCATTTTGGGCTTCAAGTGTCAGTATGAGGTAATCTCACTACCTCTTTGTCAGTCAGATTCTCTGTGAGGATTGCCAGCAAGGCATCCCAAATTGTATTCAGAATTACTACATAATTATTAATAAATAAACCCTCAGCTGTTGCACCGGTTTTCCCGCATTGGGTTTTTCCAGGGACATTAGTCCAAAAACAATGGTGTCACGTGTCTATGATTTATGCTTGCTCAGAGCTTGTTTCCGCACATTTATTTTCCGTATTTTATTTTTGTGAAGGTTGTAGTGTATGGGTTTCAGTATTTATTGTAGAAAATAGTAAATAACTTATTCAATTAATTAACAAGTAGAAGATTTCTCATCAGTTGCTGCAGTAGGATCCAGATCTAGGAATTTTCACAAGTTGGTCTTGGAGCCTAAGCCTATTATGGACACCAGGGAGAGGCGATTGCGGAACAGGGTCATCAAAGAAATATTGGTCAAATGGAGGAATATTCCCGATGAAGATGCCACTTGGGAGGTGTTCAATCCCACAATTGCTTCTTTTTTACACTCTTTTTCACTCCATCTCCTTCTTCCTGACCTTCATAATGTCACATTGGGTATCAAATTACAAGGCTTATGATATGGAAGGTATACAATTGTCTCTTATTTCATAAAATGATAATGTTCTTTATTATTTAGTTTAATGTTTACTTCAGCTACCGAATTATAATGATTTGCAACTAATACACGATTCCACAGCCAAGTCCATGGTTTGACATGTTTTAAGATGCCAGTTGGAGAGCGAAATATATGGGTAGGTGGAAATTGATGCACACAATGATTTCCTCCTACTCTCATGAGCTAGATCGATGGAAACAGGTCCTGGTATTGCGTTCAAAGGAAAGCTCAACCTACATAGTCGAAAACAGGCGAGCGAGAACGAGATTTGTGCCTCATGATTTGCTTTGATAATAGCAAATCATGAGCGAATTATAAGATGTTATCTTTCAAAGTTAAAAATAGTTTTTGTTGATTAGATTTAGGCATATAGCTCTGAACAATTAATTGCCATGAGCTCTATAAATATGCCTCTCAGCATAAATGAAAACAGCGACAGCAAGACTAAAAACTCTATTATTGATACTTTGTTTTAAAGAGTTATTTCGTTTTCTCAATGAGCATTGATGCGTGATTAAGTGCCTGGTTGATAACGTTATAGCGATTGTTTGCTTCTCTTGGAGGCCCCCTCGAGACAGTAAGGTCTTTTGTTTATTAACAGTTTGAATTTTAGCTTATGTTTCCAGTAGGTTTTGTCAATTTGGTTAAGCATTTACGTTTTGATTTCCTTTAGATCCGAGTTCGAAATTGTTCTTCTAATCATTTTTTATCTCAGAGATTTCAGATGCACATAGATAGAATAGAGTTTAATACTGTAATGAGATAGATAGAATTCTCTTTTGTATAGTTAATTATCCTTCTTGAAGCAATCCATTTTAAAGTGTGATTTCCGTTTAAATAGGAGCAATTTCATTTATGCAAGCGTGTGATATTTTAGAGTGATTTCCATTTATGCAAAGTGTGTAATTTCCATTCAAGCAAGAGTGATTTCCATTTGAACAAGTGTGAGTTTTTACAAGAAAGTGTGATTTTATTCAAAAGAAAATGAATGAGTGATTTCATTTCAAGCAAGGTGTGAGTGTGAAGTTTTCTTTCAAGAAGAGTGTGATCATTTTCTAGAGTTAATTTCATTTTGTATAAATAATTAATTTACTTGCATAGCCTTAAACAAACATGTGCATTTTGATAACTCAATTTAACTTAGAAAATGTGTGAGTAACAAGGACTCCTAGCACATACTATGCACATACATTTCATCAGCTTACTAGCCCTGGTTGATAATTCATGTAAGTAATTTAACATCAATTAAATTACCAAACAGGAGGGTGAGAAGGTACTCCAACACCCATCTTTGCAATTGTTTGGGGGCAAGCAACATTTAAGCGAGGAGGACTGTGATATCGCCACTTAGCAAATATTGCTAAGTGAAAATATATTTTTGCTCAATTTTGCTCCATTTTGATATTTTGGGTGGTTAACTTTGGAAAAGAGGGTTGGACGACCCCACTCTCAATTTTGGCTAAGGAAGGGCCCAACATAGAGGAAATAAGGAAAATCGAACACGAAGTGGATTGTGGGGGGCACCCAAAGAGGAAATATGCTCCCTTGCACAAACTCACACTTTTGGAGGGAGAGGCTCAAGAGGGTAGATGCATGGGACCCACATGGAGAGAAGGGAGCTCAAGGATAAATAGCAGAGGCATACATCATTTGAGGACCTTTTGACACTTTGAAAAATTCACTCACCTAGCACGCTTAAGCTATTGAGCCAAGTCTACAAGTGTTGTTCAGCACACGAGATTCTCAAACGAGTTTCTCACCCTTTCCTTCGGTGGACTTCAAGTGTTAGCCCAAGGAGGGAGATAGATACCATTTGTCACGCAATTCCATAGTTGCATCAGGCATTTCGTGGGGCTTTCTTCAGTAGTTTGGGCGTGGGAGAGGAACACACATTTCTTGGGGGGCTACTGGGGGAGGAACAAACTTATTGAGCCTACCGGGGGAGTATTCGGTCTCTTATTGTTGAAGATTCAGAGTGATAGCACGACCAAATTTTGTGGAGCCTTTGTTGTAGCATAGAGACCATTCCAAGGGTTGCGTGGGCTTGCACAGGAGGTACTTCTGGGTTGCATGTGGGAGTTGAGTGAGTGGACATTTAGGGCTGGATTGAGTCAGGGTTAGGGGAGCCTTTTGGAGGGGAGATTCACCAGCATTTAGCATAATTTTGGAGGTGTTAAACAGTTCAATTTTCAAGAGGGACGAATTACCCAGTCAGTGGAGGGGCAAGCAGAAATTGGGGTCAATTTTGAGGGTCAGAACTAGGCCAAACCCTTTCTAGGTTTTGTTGGGTTATTTGAGGGGAAACCGAGATTAATTTCTCGGAATTTTCTAGGCACTGGAAAGGGTCAAACAACAGCTTCATATCATCCAACATTGTAGTTTTTCCAGTGCAGCGCAGTGCATAGAAGAGGGAGCACATTCCAGCATCCAGGCATCTCATTTTATCACCTGGGATTTGTCTAGCTTGCCTTTGGAAAGCCCAGGTGCATCACACCATACTCTCATTGTACTACCATTACATTATAATAAAATGGCTCAACTTGGTGCAATTTTTCGAGAAATTATGGGTGTTTACTTTGTGAAAATTCGTACTACTTGGAATCCTACCATAGCAACTGATGGAAAGTCTTCTATTTGTTATTTACTTAACAAATTATTTACTGTGCTCTACAAGAAAATATTGAAATCCATTCACTATAGCCTTGACAAAATAAAACTATAGAAGAAAAACAGTGAGGAAACAAGATCTAAGCAATATAAATCAGACATATCTGACACTGTTGTTTTTGGACTAATGTCCCCAGAAAAACCCAATGCGGTAAAACCGGTGCAGTAGTTGAGGGTTTATATATTATGCAGTAATTTTTCTGAATACAAACTGAATGCCTTGTTGGCTATCCTCACAGAGAATCTGACTGACAAGAAAGCTGGTGAGATTACCTCACACACTGACACTGGAAGCCCAACTGGCCAAAACCCCAGATGGCAAGCCCTCCACAACCTCTGCGCAGTCACTGCGCTGCCTGTGCGTCACTTTGCGTGGGGACTGCGTGGTTTCTACATTCTGGCTCTTCTGCTAGCTGGATTTGACTTGCTGGACCCTTTCGGTCTCTCACCCCGGCTCTCCGAAAATGGATCTGACTAATCCTCATCTAAATAATGGACCTCCTCAAGGCTACAACACTGCCTCTGCATGGCTTTGCGTTGGCTCTACGTAGCTGCTACGTTGCCTCTGTTGGTACAACTTTTTGTCTTCTCTGTTGTGTATTCTCCGTCTTAGGAATAGACTTTCCAATCAGAATTACTGCCCTTCTTTGCGTAGAATCTCTAGGTCGATCTTTCCTCTAAGCACTGCTCAATTCAGAAATTCGATCTCTTGATCCTTTCTCCATCTCGGTGTGTTTTCCAAATGCCGCTCCAAGTCCTTCTTATAATCTTCTCGTTGAGACTTCAACAACCGAGATTAAATCGTTAATCAACGGCTAAGATTAAACTGAATTGATCTCTGTCTTCTCTAGAAGTTTCACACTCTGTTTTAATTAATATCCATTAATCATTTTAATTTCCTAAGTTTAGACTTAGGGTCTCATTAAAAATAATTAATTATTTTCATAAAACATGATCTAAGTGGAATTTCCCAAAATGGTTTATGGGTTCTCTAGAATACATATGTCTAAGTCTTCTTGCCAAATTTGAGACTTAGAGCACATACGATGCTACCCAAATCAACACTCCCTCTTAGTGAGGAATGTGCTCTAGCAATACACCCTGCTGAGTACTGCTCTGATTCTGCAACAACTCCCTCTGCATTGTTGATGTATGACATTGTTTCCCATCAACTCTGCTCAAACGTTGCATCTGTACTGTTGATGACATTGCCACTGTCAACGCTGCATCCATACTACAACTCCCTCTCAAATTCTGCATCCGTATTGCAACTCCCTCTCAAATTCTACATCTGTGTTGTTGTTGGCTTTGCCATTGCCAACTGCCACTACACTGCAACGTTGTTGCTTATTGCAGCAGAAAAACATCCAAAACTGAACAAGTGTTCAGCATGATGCATCTCGGTACTGAAGATCTGACTGATGCTAGCCTCCGCGCTGTCCCTTTGAAGTTGTTGCGCTGCTGCTGAGTTCTACGTTCTGCCTCACTGCACTGCTGCCAACTCTGCTCTACGTTGCTCAAACTCTAGCGCTGCTAGACCACTGCACTACCACTTCTGCAATCCTCAACTAACACTCCTCCATCTTGCTACATCTGATTTGGGCTCCCGTAGCAAGGTATTGATCCGAGAGGTGGACTCCTCAAGGATCCTATCCAGCTTGTAGCTCTCTGGGTTTACAACTCCAAATCACCCCACCTCCCTCCTGGAGGTATACGGGCAATCATGGCGACCTCTGATCTACTCATATTACTGCTGCTACTTCTCTATTAATGCTTCGAAACAGTTGTTGCAAATACTGCAATAATGAGTCTGGTCTCCTCAGATCCTGAAGTACTAGCTTCCATAGGATTACTCCCTCTGTGTTTTGATCTCCCCATGGGAAATATCTCTGCTCCATCCTGGCAACTCGCACTATCCTCCTGTGCTAGAAACGGGATTGCGTAGCTCTGCACTAGGAATCTCTTGGTTAGAATTTCACCTGCATGCTGCAACTCAGCAATTCACACTTCTTCTGTCACTGCAACTAGTTCTACAACCGTCTCCCGGGTAGTGACTGCAACTAGCTATGTAGCTGTCATCTAAATAGTTGACTGCTCCTCGTGACACTGTGATCCTCCTGCTACAGATTAAGTTGGGCTCCTGTAGCAAGGATACTGATCCATGTGAGACATCTACAGCAACTGGATCTAATCTGCCGCTCTTCCATGGATCCTTCCCATCTGAGGCCATCTATAAAGAAAATGTCGAATTACTACCTCTCTCTCCTCTACGCAACTGTTGGCCTGGCCTACGCACTCCCTGCTGGAGATAGTAGATTTTTCGCACAATACTGCTGCTCAGCTATTAGAAATTAGAATTCCTCGACTAGGAATTCCTTGAGGAAGAAAATTCCTTCAAAGTGTCTCCAGATCTCTCTTCTGACGCTTTCTGCGCCAGCAATCACTGCTATGAAGAAAATTGCGTTCCTCCAGCTACTGGTTTGTGCAGATCTACTGCGTTGCTCCCTCTGCCTCTGGAAAACTGCAAACTAGAAAAATCCTACCTCTCTTTCAACTCACTCAGAGAGAGATTTTCCTTGCTGATCTAGCCCTCCTAGCTTGGACTACGCATTTCACTGGGAAATCGATCTGCTACTTACACAACTCTTTGATCCCTGGTTTCTGCTACAACGCTTGATCTACTGGATCTGCTCTCTTGCTCCTCCTGCACTGGGATCTAATACCATGTGAAAATTCGTACTACCCAAAATCCTACTGTAGCAACTGATGGAAAGTCTTCTATTTGTTATTTACTTAACAAATTATTTACTGTGTTCTACAAGCAAATATCGAAATCCATTCACTACAACCTTCACAAAATAAAATTGTGGAAGAAAAACAAGCGCATAAACAAGATCTGAGCAATAAAAAATAATAGACACATCTGACACTGTTGTTTCTGGACTAATGTCCCCGGAAAATCCCAATGCGGGGAAACTGGTGCAGCAGCTGAGGGTTTATATATTCTGCAATAATTTTTCTGAATACAAATTGGATGCCTTGTTGGCTATCCTCACAAAGAATCTGACTGATAGGAAAGATGGTGAAATTACCTCACACACTGACAATGGAAGCCCAACTAACCAAAACATCGGATGGCAAGCCCTCCACAACCTCTGTGCGGTCTCTGCGTCACTCTGCGAGGGGACTGCGTGGCTTCTGTGTTCTGGCTCTTCTCCTGGTTGGGTATGTCCCTCCGGCCCCTTGCGGTCTCACACCCCGACTCTTTGGCACTGGATCTGACTAATCCTCAGCTGAATAACGAACCTCCTCAAGGTTGCAGTGCTGCCTTTGCATGGCTCTGCACTGTCTCTACGTAGCTTCTATGCTACCTCTGCTGGTACTACTTTTTGTCTTCTCTGTTGTGTATTCTCAGGCTCTAAGAATAGACTTTCCAACCATAATTACTGCCGCTCTCTGCGTAGAATCTCTAGATCGATCTTTCCTCTGAGCACTGCTCACTTCAGAAATTCGATCTCTTGATCCTTTCTCCGTCTCGGTGTGTTTTCCAAATGGCCCTCCAAGTCCTTCTTATAATCTTCACGTTGAGACTTCAACGACCGACATTGAATCGTTAATCAATGACTAAGACTAAACTGACTTGATCTTCGTCTTCTCTATAAGATTCACACTCTATTTTAATTAATATCCATTAATTATTTTAATTTCCTAAGTTTAGACTTAGGGTCTCATTAAAAATAATTAATTATTTTCATAAAAGATGATCTGAGTGGAATTTCCCAAAACGGTTTCTGGGTTCTCTGGAATACATGTGTCTTTGTCTCCCTACCAAATTTGAGACTTAGAGCACATAGAGCACATCCGATGCTACCAAAATCAACACTCCCTCTTAGTGAGGAATGTGCTCTAGCAATACACCCTATTGAGTATTGCTCTAATTCTATAACATCTCCCTTTGCACTACTAATGTCTGACACTGCTGCCCATCAACTATGCGCAAACGTTGCATCTGTATTGCTGCTAACACTGCCACTGTCAACACTACATCCGTACTACAACCCCCTCTCAAATTCTACATTCATGTTGCTGCTAGCCCTGCCACTACCAACTGCCATTGCACTGCAATAGAAAAACATCCAAACCTGAACAAGTGTTCAGCATGATGCATCTCGGTACTGAAGATATGACTGTTGCTAGCCTCTGCGCTATCCCTCTGAAGTTGTTGCGATGTTGTTGACTTCTACTTTGTGCCTCACTGCACTACTTCCAACTTTGCTCTGTGCTGCTCAGACTCTGGCGTTGCTAACCACTGCACTGTCACTTCTGCACTCCTCTGCACCAACCGACACTCGTCCATCCTACTACATCTCATTTGGGCTCCCATAGCAAGGTATTGATCCGAGAGGTGGACTCCTCAAGGATCCTGCCCAACCTGTAGCTCTTTGGATCTACAACTCCAAATCACCCCACCTCCCTCTTGGAGGTCTATGGGAAATCATGTCGAACTTTGATCTACTCATATTACCACTGCTACTGCTTTATTGATGCTTTGACACAGCTGCTGCAGCTACTCCAATAATGAGTCTAGTCTCCTCAGATCTCGAAGTACTAGCTTCCATAGGACTACTCCCTCTGAGTTTCGATCTCCCTATGGGAAATCTCTCTGCTCCCTCCTGGCAACTCGCACTGTCCTCCTGTGTTGGAAACTGGACTGCGTAGCTCTGCAGTGGGAATCTCCTGGCTCGAACTACACCTGCATGCTGCAACTCGACAATTCAAACTGCCTGTGTCACTGCAACTAGTTCTACAACTGTCTCCCGGGTAATGACTGCAACTAGCTATGCAACTGTCATCTAAATCACTGACTGCTCCTGGTGACACTATGATCGTCCTGCTACTGATTCTGTTGGGCTCTTGTAGCAAGGATACTGATCCATGTGAAAAATCTGTAGCAACTGGATCTAATCTTTCGCTCTTCCATGGATCCTGCCTATCTGAGGCCATCTCTAAAAAAAATGTCGAATTTCTCCCTCTCTCTCCTCTGCGCAGCTGCTGGCCTGGCCTACACAATCCTTGCTGGAGATAGTAGATTTGCCACAGAATACTGCTGCTAAACTATCAAAAATTAGAATTCCCTAGCTAGGAATTCCATGAGGAAGAAAATTCCCTCAAAGTGTCTCTAGATCTCTCTTCTGACACTTTTTGCACCAGCAATCACTGCTACGCAAAAAACTGAATCCCTCCATCTACTAATCTACATAGATCCGCTGAGTTAGTCCATCTGCCTTTGGCAAACTGCAAACTGGAAAAATCCTACCTCTTTGTCGGCTCACTCAGACAGAGATTTTCCTTGTTGATCTAGCCCTCTTGGCTTGGACTGCGCATTTCATTGGGAAATCGATTTGCTGCTTACGCAACTCTTTGATCTCCCGTTTTTGCTACAATGTTGGATCTGCTAGATTTGCTCTCTTGCTTCTCCTGCACTGAGCTACACAAGATCTGATACCATGTGAAAGTTTGTACTACTAGGAATCCTACTGTAGCAACTGATGGAAAGTCTTCTATTTGTTATTTACTTAACAAATTATTTACTGTGTTCTACAAGCAAATATCGAAATCCATTCACTACAACCTTCACAAAATAAAATTGCGGAAGAAAAACAAGCGCATAAACAAGATCTGAGCAATAGAAAATCATAGACACATCTGACACTGTTGTTTTTGGACTAATGTCCCCGGAAAATCCCAATGCGGGGAAACTGGTGCAGCAGCTGAGGGTTTATATATTATGCAATAATTTTTCTGAATACAAACTGGATGCCTTGTTGGCTAACGTCACAGAGAATCTGACTAACAGGAAAGCTGATGAGATTACCTCACACACTGATACTGGAATCCCAACTGGCCAAAACCACGGATGGCAAACCCTCCACAACCTCTGTGCAGTCTCTATGCAGACACTTCAGAAACTCTGTGTCACTCTCCGTGGGGACTACGTGGCTTTTGCGTTATGGCTCTTCTATTGGCTGGATTTGACCCTCTGACCCCTTCCGGTCTCACACCTTGGCTCTTCGGCATTGGATCTGACTGATCCTCAGCTGAATAACGGACCTCCTCAAGGCTGCAACACTGCCTCTGTGTGGCTTTGCGCTGCCTCTGTGTAGCTGCTACGCTGCCTCTGCTAGTACTGCTTTTTGTATTCTTTGTTATGTATTCTCCGACTCAAGAATAGACTTTCCAACCGTAATTATTGCCCCTCTCTGTGTAGAGTGTCTAGATCGATCTTTTCTTTAAGCACTGCTCACTTCAGAAATTTGATCTCTTGATCCTTTCTTCGTCTCGGTGTGTTTTCCAAATGCCCCTCCAAGTCCTTATAATCTTCTCGTTGAGACTTCAACCACTGACATTAAATCATTAATCAACGGCTAAGATTAAACTGACTTGATCTTCGTCTTCTCTAGAAAATTCACACTTTGTTTTAACTAATATCCATTTAATATTTTAATTTCCTAAGTTTAGACTTAGGGTCATTAAAAATAATTAATTATTTTCATAAAACATGATCTAAGTGGAATTTCCCAAAACGGTTTATGGGTTATCTGGAATACATTTGTCTAAGTATCCCTGCCATATTTGAGACTTCAAGCACATCTGATGCTACTCAAATCAACATACTTATGTGTTTAAATTTTGTGTGTGCGTGTGTTGAAACTGCACGTTATCACTGTAAATTTTTCCATTAGGAATATTACACAGAGGAGGAGGATGCAGTAGAGGAGAGCAGTGGTGACCATGATAGTGATGTTGATTTTGATGATGATGATTGATGACTTATGAGTCATGAGCTACCTACTACCTTGAGGCTTGTAGTTGTTTTGTATTTGTTATTTCTATTTTCCATTGCCATTGCCTCTAGACTACCTATGTAACACATTTTGATTTTGATGGCTTAATGAGAAAACTGTGGTTTCTTGTCTTTCTCCTATTGGATCATTGATGAATCTATCACAATTGTATTTGTATGCATAATGTTACTTTGTAAAACTTACAAATTTTAAATTTACAATGTAGAATATAGATCTATGTCTGAATTTGTATCATGAATGAGAATTTGTGCAAGAAATATCTGTTCAGCATTAACTTTTAATATATATATATATATATATATATATATATATATATATAATGTGTCGTAACGTTTCTTGTTCCGCAAGGTCAACGTGCCCGTGTTCGACACTCGAATTTTCTTGTCCTGCATGTTCCGTGTCCCCATGTCAGGTGAGTCTCACCCAATTTTCCTAATTTTTATGCCCAAAAATTGTCCACCATCAAAATTGCAAAAATTTAGAAATCAATTAGCACAATTTTAATTAGAGGGAATATTACACATTATAAGATGGATCTTTGTATCCAAGACCAACACCTGTAATGGCATCCACCATGGGTTGATAAAAATAAGACTTTGCACAGTTGAATGAAAGACAATTATGGTACCTGTTGACCACACTTTGTCAACAATCCAAGAAGCAGAGTACAAAGCACCAAACAAATTTTTTCAAAGATCAACGTCATCAGTGAACGTTAATATTATCATTGTAAACCCAATTTTTGTAAATTTTATTGTAAGTGATACTAGTATGACCATTAAGCCATGTAACAAGACCTAGGTAAGCCTATGATTTTTGTCAAAGGATTTCATCCTAGGAAGTTTTTAAACCTCCTTGAATTATGTGTCTTTGTAAACATGAATAATCGACAAAGTTTTTCTTCCAGTTATAACTCCAAAGCTAAGGTGGAATTCGTTGACAAGGTCTTAGGTGAGTCCTAGTGTTTATCAAGTCTATGTAAAAGTGTGTTTAGGAATAATTTTAGTGCATGGTTACTCATAGTTAGACACCATGGTTAAATTATTTTATTACAAACACGTTTGGTTTCATACTAGATCATATTATGTCGCAAAATTGGGTAATTTCTTGAGGGTCTATCTCTAAATGTGTTTTCCCCTTCTAAGGGTTGATATTGTAAAAATTTGATGTAAAAAAATATTTTAGTGCATGGTTACTCATAGTTAGACATCATGGCTAAAATATTTGAGGGTGGAAAATTAATTAATCCCCTCTGGAGTCAATTAATTAATTCGTCTGGCAAAATTAAATTAAATCCTAAGCCAGAAAATTAATTAATTTTGAGTCAAAAAAATGATTTGAGAGTAATTAAATTCTCTCCAAGTCGAAAATAATCAAAAATTCGTCAGTCAAAAAAGAATTAATTTTTGGAGGTCCTCCACCAAGGGAAAAATGAATTTTTTGAGAAAATTTGACCCCTTGGACCTTGGTGTTTATGTCAAAGTGAATTTTTTGAGGATATTAGTCCAACATATTATTTTTTGGATTAATAAAAAAGGGGTTTTAAGAGAAATTCGATTTTTCCCTCAAAAATAAAAAATCAACAGTGGAGATTAAAAGAATATAAAGTTATTTTCAACAGATGAGATTATTTTGACAAGGATCAGGCCAACTAGCTATTATTTCCACTTGGAGGGGTTTTCTTCTCTCATTTTTCTATATAAGGAAGCGATCAAGATCCTACAATCTATCTTTGGATGATGCAATTTTGTAATGCATGTGTTGAGCCTTGCTCTGCTAGAATTATATTTCTCATAATAGAAAGACTTTATGGTTTCAGTTCATGGTTTTCTTCTATTTGTTGATCTGTGGTATGTGCTATTGATTTTTTAATGCTCTATATTAGTTGTGCTTCACAATTATTATTTCATTTCCTGCATGAAAGAACATCTATTGGTACAAGTATCTTGCCTTAGGTGTTGGGTTTAGATCTACTCCCATAAATCTAGACCTCGTATGATCTAACAATTTATCTTTTGAGTTTGAATAGAGATCTATAGGTACGCTAGCCCTTGTTCTCCAAGTTCATAGACTGTGGGGGAGGATCCACTGTGTTTGTATCCTGAGATTTTTATTTTGTATGGTATTTTGTAGGAGGGTCTAGGCCGGTGACTCATTTACATACACCATTCATTTTAAAAATCTCTCAAATTTTTTAATCTCTTTCTCTTGTGTTATAAATAATTTATCTGCTAATTAGAGCTTGTGATTTAAACTTTGTAAATATTGTACATTAATAAATAAATAATTTTTTGGGCCCTTGTATTTAACTTTTCATTGTGTAAATAATTCTATTAACCCGTGTAAATATTTCTCTGGCCTTTTGGGGTTTATTTGAAATTTTTGTATATTTGATATTTGGGTTTCCATTCTAAATTTGTTTTGTAGGTGAAATATTTCAAAGATCAAGGAATAAATTGGCATTGGAGACCTTAGAAACCCTAGACGTCTAGGGTTTGAGGTCGAATTTCCTAAAGGACGTTAACCATTTTTTGGTCATTTTTGGAGGGCCGTATTTGTCCTAAGGCTAGATCTGGCCTAATTGGGCAGTGACAGCCCTAAGGCGGCTAAATTAGCCTAGCCGCTAGCCCTTATAGGGATGAATCTTACCACATTCAGGGATTTGATTAAGGAAAGTTGTTTACAAAATACTCCTGGCATTGATCTAACATTTTTGTGGTTGCAGAGGTTAGATTGGGAATTTTTTTTTGCAGGCCACAGAGGTTTGAGGGCTTAACAGCACTTGAAACTCAGCTGCAGCCCCGGAAGAGGCCATAAGCCCTTGCTGCAGACCTTCCTTTCCAAGTTACCTAAGCCACAGGCATTGAAACGGAATAAAAATTGCTATATTCTGTCTCCATCCTAACGTGACTGTGTTCTGGCATTAGTATCGCGAGGTTCTCATCCATTGAATCATCATCAAATTTGTTTGAAGGCTAACTGTGTGTGGCTGCAGATGTTAAGGTAAGCAAGCGCGGCATATTTTTGCTTCTGTCCCAACTTACCATCTTATGTGCTGGAGCTAGGCCACAAGGCCTTAAAATTTTGTTTCTTCTCACAATTATTCACTGTTGACTGTCATATGCATATACAGATCTGAAACATATTATTACAGTGGCATCTGCAGGGTATAAAGCTCTTTAAAACACCCTAAAAATAGCACACAATAATCATAATCAAGTTAGCACCTGCTTGGCTCTTATTCCTTATGTGTTGGTTGACTGATCTCTCTATACAATGTATCTTATGAGGTCTGCTTAGTTTACTAAAACTGATATTTTTGGTACAGCTAACTGATTTAAATGTGCAGTGCTCCAATCTAGCATAACCGTGGTGTCTTGCATTGTTCTTAAGCGCTGGCCTTGGTTATTAAGCATTGATACCTTTAAATTTGCATCTTGGGTGATTAATCTCATAAAATGCTTTGCAATTATGAACTGATACATGCACAAGAATAAGCTACAACAGATCACAAATTTGTTGGCAGTTGCATTTTCATAGCCTAGTTTTGTCTTTTGGCCATTTAAAGTGATTCTGGTGCATTAGTTCTTCTATCTTTACGTTTGGAAGCTACATTGGTCATTTAATTGACTTCCATCTATTGATTGATAAAGCTACATCAGTCTATTGGGTTGTTTGCAGTAGTATTCTTGAGGGACTTAACAATCACAATTGGTATAGTCTCTTTTTCTTGTCTTGAGGATAGCTTAGCTTCATCATTGCATTGTTGGATTCTTCCATCATTTGCATAGTTGTTGCATGGTTAATCTTTGGTAGTAGTTGCATCTGGCATATTGCATTTTGCATAGCATATTTTGGCTTCTCTCTTTAGCGTACTAACTCTTGCTTCTTGCATTATCATTTGCTAATTGCATGTTGGATCGTTGCATTCTTTCTTGCTTTCCATTTTACATTTTGGCGTGCTTAAAGGGATACTCTCAATAGTAATGAGCACTATTGGAAATATTTGTTGAATCTTATTGAAAAATCAACAATGGCATTTCTCATATTTTGTGCTCCTAACACAAGTGATAAGCAGGTTGTGTTCTCTAATTAGGTTTCACAAGATTGACAAGATTCTAAAGGGTAAAGATGATGGGCTCATAGGGCATCTTCTTGTTGTTGATAATAACTTCTTTTGAGCATCTCTCTTTCATCCCTAATTGTCATATTACATTGATGAGTGTGCTCTAATCAATTCACAAGTAGCATTTATCTCTAAAGGACATTTTAAGGAGAAAGTCTACTTGGCATCAATTAATTAGTAAGTTCTATTGTTCATTGTGTTGATTTATGGTACCATCGGATGTGCTCTAGCCTTATAATTTTGTATATAGGCTAAGACACATGTATTCCATAAAACCCAGAAATGGTTTTGGAAAATTCCACTTAGAGATGATTTAATTAAATTAATTAATCATTTTTAAAGTTTTCCCAAGTCTGAACATAGGGAATTTGATTAATTAAAGTGTATTAATTAAATCAAGTGTGAATCTTCTAGATAAAGTCATGGATCACCTCCAAGTTAATCTTAGCCCTTGATTGTGTTTTAATATGGACCATTGAAGAGTCAATGGAAGATTATAAGAAGGAAGGTGAGGGGCCTATGGAATATACACTTGACACTTGAGCCATTGGGCATTTTCAAATTTGTGTGAGAAGAAACAGCTTTTTGATCAAGAACAAATCACTAGGGCTAGGTTTGCTGAGTGATTTAATTCAATTATTAGATCCAGAGAGGGGCAGAAGCAGAGATTGATCAGGAGGGCCAAGAATACATTTCAGAGAGAGGCAACATCAACACAGAAGAGAGACAACGCAGTTTCTGGCTAGGGTGACGCAGTTACTGCAGAGAATCACGCAGAGCCAGCGGAGTGTCTCATGGAGTTAGTTCGGAGAAGGATAGAGGCTAGGGTTCTAAGCCAGGAGGGCCAAGATCCAGCTTCAGATCAGCCAGATCAACTCCAGGAAGGGGTGATGCAGTCCCTCTAGCTTGCCTATGCAGGCTTACGTAGATCCAACGTAAGAAATCACGCAGAGGTAGTGAGGGCCTCATCAGTGTTGTTTTTTATTAGCCGGAGATTTTCTGAGTGAGGTATATCTCATAGTCATTTTTGTTGTCTGGATTTCTCTAAAGGGTTTGCCAGATGTTGGCACCCTAGTTGTATTCAAGATTCTACTGCTTAATAATACAAACCCTCAAATCTGTTGCACCGGTTTTCCCAAGTTGGGTTTTTCTGGGGACTTAGTCCAAAAATAAATGTGTCAATGTGGTTGCCTTTCATTGAGTTCTGTTCAGATTGTTTCAGCACTTAGATTTATTCCGCAGTATTATTTGTGTAGACTGCTTCAGTAATTACTTCGGTATTTCAATGTAATGAAATAATTATCAAATAATAGGGGAAGTAATTCATATTTTTTGCAGTAGGAATCCAGATCTAGGATTTTTCACATGGTATCAGAGGTTATTTAAGCTTAAGTGCAGGAGAAACGAAGAGAACTAGCAGATCAACGCTGTAGAGTCTGAGATCTGCATAAGCAGCAGTAGACCCTCCCAGAAAATTACGCTGTCCAAGCCAAGAGGGCATTCCAATGCAGAAAAGGCTCCCTCTGAGAGAGTCGTCAGAGGGGTAAGCCTTTTCAGTTGCAGAAGAGGCAGCGTAGCTGAAGGACGCAATTACTGCACAGCAGTAAGAGCTGGTGCATAAGCGTCAGAAAATTTTGAAAAACACAATTGCGGATTTCTTGATCTCAGAGGGTTTCTTACTCAAAGAAACTCATTTTTTTCCCCTGCAGCAGCAAAAGAAGTGACTTACTCCACAAGGAGTGCGTAAGTCAAAGCTAAGCAGAGGGTTAGAACAAGGTATCGAAAGTTGAGGAGATGGCAAGCAACAGACTGCGTGACCAAGATAGATTGGAGGGAGCATCCAACTATGTTATCTGGAAATCAAGAATAGAATTTATCCTTCATGAACACGATCTAAAAGCCCTCATAGACAGTGCAGTTGCAGAACCTCTTGATGCCGCACACCTAAGGCAGTTCAAGAAGAATATGGCTAGAGTCAAGAGATTGATCCTAGATGGAGTGAAGGATCACATTGTACCTCACATAGCAGCCAAAAACACTACTAGAGAAATGTGGGTAGGGCTAGAAAAGTTGTACCAAGGATCTTCCGAGCAGTAGAAGATGTACCTTGAAGAGAAGATGCAGAATATCAGGATGAATAAGGGAGAGCGTTTTGACTCCTTCTTGTCTCGGATTCAGGAGAACCAAGATTAACTGTCTGTAGTAGGATCTGCTCCTAAAGACTCAGAGCTAGTAAAGCTCACGCTGAACTCTGTTTCAGAAGATTATCAAGTCTTCGTCCAAAGTATATTGGGCAGAGAAAGGCTTCCAGGATGGGAAGCAATGTGGGCAGCATTATAGCAAGAGGAGTTGAGGAGAGATCTCCTAAAAATCCACATGGAGGATGGCAGTAGCAGTTCAAAGGTCAAGAAAGAGGAAGAAGATAACATTGCCCTTGCATCAAAAGGGCAACAGAAGCAAAAGAAGAAAGATCTATCCAAGATCAAGTGCTTCCGGTGTGGAGAAATGGGGCATTATACCACACAATGTCCTCTTAAGAAAAAGGATAAAGAGGAGAAGGAAGATCCACATGCAGGAGCTGCCAAGATTGAGCCAGAGAAAGATTGTGCTATGTTAGCTCATATTCCAAAACGAGAAAAGTGGGTTGATTTGGATTTGTAGATCCGGAATCTACAAGGAGCCGAGATCCTTGAGTATTTCCGAAACTCTTGGATCACATGTGAGCTACGGTAGCCTAAATACAATAGCAGGATGGACAACAATAGCAGAAGAAGATGAGATGATAGTGGCTAGTAGTACTAGAGCCTGATCAGCGCAGAGAAGAGGCAACAGCAGCATCAACTGAGCAACAGTAGCACAATGCACGTTGGTGCAACGCAATGCAGAGCAGTGCTCACGCAGTGCAGAAGCAGCAATAGCGCAGTATTTTTAGAAAGCTAGTGCAGAAACTAGCAGCAGTCAATCTAATTTTTCAGTTGCAAATCTACTTGTCCAATTTTGGATGTTTTTATGTCGAAATTAGCAACAGTAGCAGCAGTGCAGCAGCAGCAGAGATGAGCAGCAGCAGTAGCAGATGAGAAGCAGCAGTGCAGTGCAGAGTGGTGCTCACGCAATGCAGAGCAGTGCTCACGTAGTGCAGCAGCATGGTTGCAGAATTCAGAGGGAATTGCAGTACAGTGGCAGTCGGCAGCAGCATGCAGAGTCAGCAGCAGTATAGTTGCAACATTTTTTGTGCAATTTCGGTGAGCAGCATCAGCAGCACAGCAGAGACGTTCTAGAAGTCAGATCAGTAGCACATTGAGGTGTTTTGCTAGAGCACTTTCCTCGCTAAGAGGGAGTGTTGATTTATGGTAGCATCGGATGTGCTCTAGCCTTGTAATTTTGTATATAGGCTAAGACACATGTATTCCATAAAACCCAGAAATGGTTTTGGAAAATTCCACTTAGAGATGATTTAATTAAATTAATTAATCATTTTTTAAGTTTTCCTAAGTCTAAACTTAGGGAATTTGATTAATTAAAGTGTATTAATTAAATCAAGTGTGAATCTTCTAGATAAAGTCATGGATCATCTCCAAGTTAATCTTAGCCCTTGATTATGTTTTAATCTGGACTGTTGAAGAGTCAATGGAAGATTATAAGAAGGAGGGTGAGGGGCCTATGGAATATACACTTGACACTTGAGCCATTGGGCATTTTTGAATTTGTGTGAGAAGACACAACTTTTTGATCAAGAACAAATCCCTAGGGCTGGGTTTGCTAAGTGATTTGATTCAGTGATCAGATCCAAAGATGGGCAGAAGTAGAGATTGGTCAGGAGAACCAAGAATACATTTCAGAGAGAGGCAACATCAACGCAGAAGAGAGACGGCGCAGTTACTGCAGAGAATCATGCAGAGCCAGTGCAGTGTCTCTTGGAGTCAGTTCGGAGAAGGATAGAGGCTGGGGTTCTAAGCCAGGAGGACCAAGCTCCAGCTTCAGATCAGCCAGATTAGCTACATGAAGGGGTGACACAGTCCCTCTAGCTTCCCTACGCAGGCTTATGCAGATCCAACATAAGCAATCACGCCGAGGCAGTGAGGGCTTCATCAACGTTGTTTTTGATCAGCCGAAGACTTGCTGAGTGAGGTATATCTCACAGTGATTTTTGTTTCTTGATTTCTCTAAAGGGTTTGCCGGATGTTGGCACCATAGTTGTATTCAAGATTCTGCTGCTTAATGATACAAACCCTCAGATCTGCTACACCGGTTTTCCCAAGTTGGGTTTTTCCGGAGACAGTCCAAAAATAAATGGGTCAATGTGGTTGTTTTTCATTGAGTTTTGTTCAGATTGTTTCAGCACTTAGATTTATTCCGCAGTATTATTTGTGTAGATTACTTCAGTAATTACTTCGGTATTTCAATGTAATGAAATAATTATCAAATAATAGGAGAAGTAATTCAGATTTGTTGCAGTAGGAATAAAGATCTAGGATTTTTCACACATTGACCATTGGGAAATTGGTTCACTTATTGCTCCTAACAAATAAAAAGTGTTGTTTGTCATTATTTCATTTAGAGCATTGTTTTATCTAAGAGCATTGGTTTATTGAGAATTGCTAATTGTACTGAATCAAATTGTCTTGCTTCATTTAAGATTGTCTTTAAGTTACTCGCTAAAGAGTTTCACTTAAATTTCTCTCGTCATTCTTGAAACACCTTAATACATCTAACAATCTTGTTGAGGCAAATAATTCATCGTCTTGCATTTTTTATTCTAAGTTAGTTTTGCATCTTCAAATTTACCTTCAAGCATAAACTTGGTTGAAAGAAGATAGGACCACCTTTTTCACCCAACTTGCGAAGTTTAGACCCTCATTTGTGGTGAACACGGTGACCTTGTAGACATCAGCGCTATAATCCCTGCAACGTCAGAGGCATTCGCATGGTTAGAACTCCAAATGAGGTATCGTTAATATAGCCATTGTTGTCTTCCCCTGGGTTTCTCTCCACAATCTACACTTCAGACTAACTTCAAAATAGCTGAGAGAAAGGATTCACCTAGAATAGGCATTTAATCTAAAATTAACCAAAAATTTTCATTTAACTTAGTTCTAGGTGTCAAATCTCATATAGGATAGTTTTCATCCTAGTAGCAATTGTTCATCTGGTAACTTGAAAAATAATCTATATTGTGCAAGTAAATTGACTCCATGAAGCACTGGTCTCTCAATAATCTAATTAAATTTTGCTAATAATTAAACTTTCCAATCATCATTAACCAAGTTGCTAGGTTATTTAGTTGTCTCTCCCGAACTTGTCGACTTTCCGACTGTGAAAATTTCAAATCTAAAATACTGCTGCAGTCATAGATTTATTTCGCCTACTTATTTATAATAAGTTATTTACAAATTTTTTTCAGTAAATTCTGAAATAAATACAACTAGAGTAATCACTTAACCATAAGCAGAGAATAGAACAGAACACATATAACACAATAGAAACAATCATACGCAATAGAAACAATCACATGTACACAGTTATTTTTGGACAATTCTCCCCGAAAAAACCCAATGTGGGAAAACCGGTGTAGCAGATGAGGGTTTGTATTATTCTTCAGCAATGAATTTCTTTTTCAATAAGTAGATGGACAAATTTCTTAAGAATACACTTGAGATAAATTCTTTGAATCCTCTTGGAGAATTTCTGACACCCGGAAGACACCCTAGCTTCCTCTGCCCGTCACTCTATGTGATCTTAACGCCGATTCACACGCGATGCGTCACTCTACGTGGTACTCAATCTTCTTCCTTGCTTGTCCTCTGGAGTCAGAAGTGAATCTCCCTATGTGTCAGTAGTGTTACCACCACTGCTCGGCTCCGCTGCGTCCTCTGTGCCCCACACAAAGGTGAAGAATCCTTGGCCCCACACAAGGCGCCATCTGGTGGCCTGCCAATGCCACCTCCTCCAACAAGCTCCTGCCAAGATATGTTGACCACCCCGTGATCCCGTGTATGAGTGTCATACCAAGACAACCTAGGGAGTCTACCCATAAGCCAGTCCAGCCCTTCAGGCCCGGCCCGAGAAACTCCCCTAGCGGATGCGCATGCTCTACTACTAGGCCAACTATATCCTCCAAGACATAGTCAACCGACCTGCCTGGGAAATGATAGGTAATCCCGCCTAGACCCCAATGCCAATCTGGGGTTCCTATATTCCCAGCACCTGGAAACTCCTGCTGAACTACACCCGGGTGCACCACCATCTCCATAACCCACTCCACCGGGTACCAACTCAAAATCTCTTGCCATCCAACCTCAACATGTGGATGTTGCACCCTGTGCAACCCCGACTGTCTCATCCTGCTAACCAAGTCAACGTATGAGATCTGACTAGGTGACTCCGTCTCTCTCTCTCCAATGGGAAGAGGTGTCCCAACAACGCTACTAGTCCCGTCCATGCATGCCTGAAGGGGAATGATCTGACGCTCCAACGTGCCCTCTGGTTGTACCATCAGGGAATCCAGTTGTTCCCCAATGCGGGCCAACTTGGCCGCCGACTCGGCACAAGCCACTCTCATGCCCTCCAGCTCCCTGTCCTGCAACAAAATGGCCTCCCGTACTGACGTGGCCTTCCCCTTCAAAACTAGAAGGTCTGCCCGAAGCCGATGATACTGCTGTCTGCGACCATCATCCAATACCTCTGTATCTCCTAGTGCCTCATCGAAGGTGGATACATCTCCTGACACCTCACCCATCTGTCGTGTGCTGCTACCACTCGAAGACTCGGACACGACTCCGGTCATCACCTCAATGGATGGCTCTACTAGGGTAGGCTCTACCTTCTCCACTACGATATCAACCGACACGGTCAAGGAGGTCTCCAATGAGGGTGAGTCCTGTGTCACACTAGGTGTATCCTCGAACTCCCTGCAATCTTGTGTGCCCTCATCCTCCAAGTGCGAGGTAACCATTTTGATGGTTTCCCCCTCCGATACTCGGTCAAGCTGGAAAGAGGTATCCAACTTCTCCACCCAAGCTTTTTCCGAACGCTTGGATGACCCGTCAAATGTCGGTAAATGGAGTCTGCTAGATGTGCGGTGGGTATCTCCATCATGATAATGCCGGTGCCCTCTATGATGGTCGTGGGGTCTACTGTCCCGCTGGAGCTGAACAAAATCTCTGAATGAGAGAGCATCCTTGAACTCCTGCCCATAGACCTGATACTCTGCAAAATAATTGCCCATGTGTCCGGGCTCTGCCTCCCGCTGGGCTCTTGCCCCTGTGTCTCCTCCCAAGAAAGTGGGCATGGTAAAGCGTGTAGGTGCATGTGAAGCCATCGGCTGAGTAGTATCACGCTGAGCAGCACCATGCTCCGGAAAATGGTAGGATGTACCTGATCCTTCACCTACCTGGAATACCCGTGGGGTCTCGCGCTGTCTAGCCTCTACAGCGGTGAATCTCTGGCCCATCACCTCAATCTACCTCGCTAAATCCTACACTGATTTGAGGAGTGCCTCCCCAAACTGTTTGCCCTCAGTGTCATCTGCCATTGGCTCTCTCTGCTCTGAATCTAACACAAGCTCCTCCTGCTTAGCGTCTGTCACAGGCTTCTCCTGCTCTGTGTCCACCACCCGAACGCAGTCTCCCTCTCCGTAGGTGTTCTTCAACCTACGCTGACGATCTCTGTACTTCCTGCCTCTGTAACAAATATATGGTCTCTTCCCCGGTGTCATAGACAACTAGCTCCACAGGCTGAGCCAGAACTATGCTCTAATACCACTGTAATATCCCGTTTTGGGGATATCTCTAAAACACGGCAAACTCCAACCAGAGATGGACTGGGAGGGCGTTTACTAGATATGCCGCCTCTGGAAAGAGGACGAAATCTGGAGGCTACATGGCCCTATCCAGACTCTGTCTAAGAGTATGAAATAAACACACCAAGTGGTATAGAACTAGAATTCTCAAGAATATATAAAAATAACAGTGCAGCAGACATATAATAACATAGAAAGAATGTACGGCAACTCATCCAGAAATATAGAGAGGAAAAGCTAAGCCATTTCATTAAACTGAGAAATATAATGAAGTACAATAGGTGATCAGAGTGATGGCACCTAAAATTGCTCAAGGCAAGTGAAGAAATACTCTCAGAATACACCAAAAATGGATGCTCTCTGAACTGCGTCCCAGCTGCTAGAAAACTGCCGTGTAGCTATTACCACTGAAATGAACTGATAACTAGGGGTTGCTCACCTTGCTGGAATGAGCTGAAAATATGGAATCCTCCTCTACTCACCAATCCCGACCAAACCCAGAAACCATATCAGAAATGGCCGACCTCCGAAAAACACCCCCTTGGGGAATTACACTGGCCTCCAAGGCTCTACGCAGAGGCTAAATGAGAATGACTGAAATACCGCCTCAAACTCCACCAAAATCCTCCCAAAGGCAAAGTCTGATCCTCTGCTCAAAATCTAGGCTCAAATCTCCTGCAAAAACCCCGATCCGGAACACCTCCTAGATGGACTGCATCCTCCCTCTCAGTGACTACGTAGTCTCTATGAATGCTCAGCTCCGCAACAAACCCAAACACCAAAACCTCCTACAAAATGCTGAAGAAATAACCTTGCTCGAGCAGGCACTCGAAGTCCCCCGAGGCTAAGGGCAAGATCTCTGACCGGAGACACTCAATGCACTAAACAGTGCTGCAGACAGGCTAAACAGCCAGCGTGCTCAAGAAGTCGAAACGACCAACTCAATATCATCAACAACTGAATACTCCAAATGAGGAGGCTCTCCTCCTTATATAACGTTGGCCTCTCTCTCTCAAACCCTTGGCCTCTCATCCAACGTAGCCTCCTTGGCCCCCACGCTGCTAACTCAACTTGCGTTGTCTCTCCAAGTGTTCACGTGGGCCCCTTCCCTACGTGGTCCTTTTGCCCCCCTCGGTTCACTTAAGTTACAACGTTGTGTCTACTAGGGAGTGCACTTTATTTTTAGAGTTAGTTATGTCCCCCTCTACTCAACTTTATTTATAATTTAATTATATAAGGCAAAATTGATCAAAATTAATATTTCCAGTTAGCTGCTGCTAATTGGGAATATTACAGGAGGCCCACCTTCAAACATATATTGATAACGAACGAGCGAGGGACCACATGGTTGGCTCAGGTGGCAGGGAAGATGGAACATTGAGCTATCTCGAGGCTACAAGGGGCTACTAGCTGTCAGCTGAGGACCATCTAGGAGATGAATTTTCTCCCATATACACTACCCACATGTGGTGGGTAACAGGTCCCATACATCCACCTTCCTTGTCTTTTTCCCTCCATGAGTGTGTATTAGTCAAGGGGTGCATATTTCCCTTTGGGGGTGGCCCCCACCATCCTTTAGCAATTCGATTTTTCCCGTTTTCCTTATGTTGGAGTCTTCTTTAGCCCAAAATTGCAAGTGGGGGCCCACACCCCACTTTTTCTAAATTGCAACCCAAAAATGACAAAATTGATATTTCACTTAGCAACATTGCTAAGTGGAAATATCAAAATCCTCCTCACCAAGATGTTGCTTGCCCTCAAGCAAATGTAGTGTTGGGTGTTAAAGTATCTGCTCACCCTCCCAAGTGGCATCCTCATCTGGCAGGTTCTTCAATCTAATCAGAAACTCCCTGATGACTTTACTTCTCAATTTCCTCTCTTTGCTCTCCAGGATAGCCTCGGGCTCAAGAACTAAATGCCCATCATCATCCAATGGAGGTAGCCTAGTAGTTGCTCTCACGTATTTTCCCAGTACCTTCTTGAGGCATGAGTCATGGAAGACATTATGCACCCTACTCCCAGGCGGAAGCTCGAGCTCATATACCACCACACTGATCCTCTCGATCGCTTTGTAGGGCCCATAAAAATGTGGTTGTATCTTCTTGACCCCCTTCAGCTTCAGCGTGGATTGCATTTAAGGTTGGAGGCACAAGAAAACTAAGTCCTCCACCTCAAAGGCTCTCTCAACCCTATACCTTTTTGCATACATCTTCTGTTGATTTTGGGTTGTTTGCATATTATGCCTGAGAGCCTTAAGAATGTTTTGGCTCTCCTGTGTCCAATCTTTGTTCTTTGGGGCCTTGTTGGAACAGGGTCCTCCAAAGGCTGCGAATTGGGACAATTTTGAGTATTTTTGTATATTTTTGGCATATTTTAGTCTAGCGCAGGGGTTTTGGGGTGGGTCAAAGCCCCAAAAGCATTGTAATGGGTCAAAGGGTAGACCTAGAGTCCGCAAACCAGGGTTTGCAGACCACAGGAAAGATTAGGCTAGATCGTTATAAATAGAAGGACATTTTGAGTACAATAGGCAAGTACTAAGATTGATGTGAATCACGAATTAATAGATCTGTTTTAGGTTATTGGGGAAAGAAATCCTATTGGCTGTGTGCGCGGAGATCCTCAGTGCTGCTGTGTGTGGACCCTGCAACTGTATGCGCGGAGATCCTCAGTCCTGCTGTGTGCGGACCCTACAGCTGTGTGCGCAGGTAGGGTTTTGGGTATTGTAAAAGGATCTGAAGGATTAAGGAAAGCGGAAGGTTGTTGGAATATCTGAATCTGTTAATGCGAATCTATGATACTGTTATGTTATGCATGAATCTGTGTTAAGCTCTGAAAGTAACTGTGTATTTATGCTGTGTTGGCATCTGATCTGAATCTGTTTGTTATACTTTATGCAAGAATATCCGCGATAGTTGCATTATTGTTCTGTATCTGTTGTTTAGTGTGATTATAATTGGTATTGTGCACGGGGATGCGAAGGAACCGATAGATCTGGGTTCTGTGATATACGATCTGGGATTTGTGACGTCGAACGTAGCTCTGCTTGAATTACCTACCCTCTCCCAGGGTGCAGAAACCTGGTTCCAACACCCTCCCATACTGCTTTGGGTGAGACTTTGGCCTGTGCAAGCAGGTCACTGCCGAAAGGGCCAGTAGTATAGGGGTTTGTTGGCAAACCTTAACCTTCGAACCTAGGTCAGGACCCCTCGAGCCAACAAATGGTTCTGTTGCCAGGACCGGGAGCATTTTGAGAGAGGGATCAGGTAATGCTAAGGCCATATTGGAAACCTGAAAGAAAAGAAATTGACGAATGGTTTGAACAGAAGGTTCAAGAATTCGCAGTAAAAGAAAACCGTAGTCAGAGGTTGATCGCCGAAGAGTGGAAGAATAAGTATATTTTCACGGAGAGCTGTGAGATCTTCTTTGTAACAATTGCAATCGAGCTCCAGGAGTGGCTCGCAAGGTTGGTCGAATTTCAAAAGTGTTGGAAGGACGAGCGGGTCACACAGTGGACCCCAAAATTAATCTAGCAGTTAGAAAAGACTGGTAACACCATCACTCGCATGGTGGACCACTAGGTGGACAGTGTGCTAGGAGGGTTTATGACAGAATTTGCCATCGATCAGCTCGTCTCCTACTCTGAAGCAGAGCGAAGATTCTTCAAGGGATTCCAGGGTAAGTTTCTGAATACCTTACCATTGTTGATTAAGATATTACTGTGCAAAAAGAGTATTCTATGTAGCCACACCGAATGAATGACCTCTGATCAGAATGGGAGTACGACACAAAGTGGCACATACTATCGGACCAACCAAGAAGGAGATAGATCTGTCTACAGTCTGATACGAGAAGCAGCTGCGCAGAGTCCTCCAGCATAGGGGTAAGAATTCGCCTACACTTCTGCCACCACCAGAAGACGACATGGCTACGCACATGAAGTTGCCTACCTTTAACGGTGTGGGAGATGAAGACATGGATCAGTTTTGGTTTGTCGCAAAATCGTATGGACTGCGCAGAACGTAGCTAGTGATGCGGTGAAGAGGGCACAACTGTCCCTTGCCTTCGAAGGAAGGGCTTTGGACTGGTACATGGGATACATCGGCCAACATGTGAACACAACCATTGAAGAAATTAAGAATGCCTTGAAGCAACAGTTGAAGAAGCCTAAGTCCTACTCTCAAATAGTGGTTGATCTAAAGGATTTCAAGCAAGGGCCTTATGAGTCTGTGTGGGAGGCCGATCAGCAACTGAAGAAGGTAATCAGAGAAGGAGGATTTCAGTATGATGACGGACAGCACACAGAATGGTTCATTGCTATGCTGTTGCCTCACCTGCGCGTACTTATGGGTCACCAAACTTTCGAATCACAAGAAAAAGCCCTGGAAGTCGCTATGAAGTTAGAGGCTGTGCCCAGAGATGATACCCAGTTGGGCGTCCAACAAATCAAGGACAACTGGAGGCGATGCACATGGAGATCCAAAATCTGCGAAGGGAGCGAGGAGAGGCTAGCCCTGAAAGATGGTGCATACGATGCAGGACGAATGGTCACACCAAGGATAACTGCCCTCTATTAGCAGACTACATGCAAGCCAAGGGACCTAGTCCGTTGCGCCCTAGGGAAGTTGCAGGATCAAGTGGGTCAACGCTGTGGTGCGAGGATTGTCGCGTTGCAGGGCTGCATGACACAAACCACTGTCCCCGCCTTGTTGCGTATATCCCAGAAGTAAATCAGCAATGGTGCAGGTTCTGCAGGTCGGTAGGACACGATGAGCAGAACTATCAGACGTATGATTTGATGATCGATCGAGGGAACCTCTATAGGGTACAGTCGGATCCATCCTCGCCAAGATCCCTCTCGAGCACAGGCGGCTCCCCAGCCAGGGGTAGGGGAGGCAGAAGAGGTGGAAGCGCAGGTCGGGGACGAGGGCAACTAATCTGTTATAACTATGGAGAAGTAAGACACTTTGCCAGGGACTGTCCAAACCCTACAAGGCAATCCTGCCGGTATTGCAGAAAGCTGGACCATGCGATAGAAGACTGTCCAATCTTGATAACAAAAATGCAGGAGAAGCAGCTGACACCTACGCGGAATGTGCAGAGGGTTAAGGCTGAATTGTGTGACAAAGATCCACGTGTAAATGTCGTAACACGCAGCAGGATGGCCACCAGGGGGCCTGGGGAGAAGACTACGACCGAACCTCTGATCCGACAAGCAGTTATCAAGCAGGAAGGTTTGGATCTAAACAAGGAGAAAGAAACATTTGTCGCAGCTCGCAAAGACTTTGCTGAGGCAGAGACGTCTACTTCGCAGCCGCTAGAAGACCTCAAGGCAGATGAGGAGGTCAAACCCTTTTTACAGGCATGTATGAAGCTGCTGCGCAACCCAAAGGCTGTGGAAAATCTTCAGGCATTAATAGATAGCTGCGCAGCACGACCTAGCCTCCCCCCGGAAATTAAGGATGTACACAAACTATATAGATATAAGAAACGCACTGGTAGGAAGATGTGGTTGACTGCGCAGATTGGTGATTACGAGATGGATCAGGTTATTTTGGACCTAGGGTCAGATGCGAATGTATTACCTAAACAAACTTGGCAATGAATGGGAGAACCTAAGTTGGAATGGTCCACTATCCAGCTGCGTATGACCAATCAGCAGAAGATCATACCCTTGGGGAGACTATCAACGATCATGGTGGATATCGCAGGGGTCAAGGTCCGGGCTGATTTTGAAGTCATTCAGATTGTAGAAGATGCGGACCCCTACCCTGCGCTTCTAGGGCTAGACTGGGCCATGGATATGGGAGGTATCATCAATTTGAAGAAGAGAAGCATGGTGTTTGAGAATAACAGTACAAGGGTGATAGTACCATTAGATCCTGCGGAAGGCGAATGATACACAGAGCTGGTGCGCGACGAAGAGGATGTAGATCGCATCTATAAGTTGACTGCGCGGGATGAAGATTGGATCAACCCCACGGCGGATGGAGTACTCTGCTGGGAAAAGGACAACGAATGCTTCTCTGACTCCGATGGGGAGATAGAGAATTAGCAAAATCGGTTACATGATGTCTCTCCGCTGTGATATTTTCGGGTCACAAAGGACTTCCGCTGCGTTTCCTCAGAGGTACGAGACCTACCTTATTTTGATGATTTTAGTAATATTAAGGAATTTTTACGAGCATTCGAAGCTGAGGTTCCAAGGGAACAAAGGCGATGGGCCCTTAAGCTAGCCATGCGTGGAACACCTGCGCGATGGTGGGAGGTGCATGAGGAGGCATTCCAAGATTGGGAGGAGTGTCGGGATATGACGATCCTATGATTTGCGGACGTACGAATCAAAGCGTTCCTTGGGCCAGAAGACCCACGTGAATATTTGTTCGCTTGGACAAAATAGTGGTGCGAAAGGACTACCAAAGAATGGGTTCATCTATTTATTCATGCCCTGGGACCACTTCCCTCTACATGGTACTTAGATGTGGAGCGAGCTACATCAGCGCACCCGCCACTGGGAGACTTTGAAGGAGGAATTTCTAGGAACAGTTGGGTTCGTAGGCAGGACAGAGGCGCTTGACGCAGCTTTGCAGGACATTGACATTGTAGCATGGGGTGAATCGCACCTGTATGTCGCATCTGAAGTGCCGACATGGGAACCGCAGGTACCAAGCATGGTCAACTACTGCAGCTTAGCCCCAAAAGAAGGTAAGGATAATCCACAAGTTGTTCCTAACTCAGAAGTAAGCGAGATGCGCACAGTTACCAGACCACTCAGGCTGTGAACGGGTAGCATTGAGACGCACCCCACGTTGGCTAAGATTGGGGGTGCGGATATAGGGGGTCGAGTTATCATATATCCGGCAACTCCTACAACAAGGGGACAGCTGCGTTCATTTCTCGGCCACGCAAGTCATTACAGGAAGTTCGTTCGGGGCTATGCGTTGATCATAGCACCGCTAAAAGGCTTGCTTACGAAGGAAGCCCGGTTCTGTTGGGATGACATATGTCGGGAAAACATGTCTTTGGTTTTGAAGTACCTAGGGATCAAGCCTGTGTTGGGGGAGGATGCGCAGATGTTTAACCCAAGCATAGCAGGTATGCCAAGCGCACAGGAGGTGCGAAAACTAGCCATTGGCACAATGACATCTGATAAAAAGCAAAAGTTACTGTTAAAAGGAGCAGGCCGTTGGCATTTAATGGGGCGGATTTTGGGGATTTTTTACCATTTACCTGATGGTAAGTTCGAGGTCCAGTTTACCCTACCGTTGGACGCCCGCAGGCACTATAAAAAGCGCAGGATAGCTCAGACAAGGGTTTTGCCTCACTTGCACAGCTTGTACTTATCATCTCTCTCTCGAACGAACTTGAGCTGTAAGATTTTTCGATTCTGCACTGTCCCTTTCATGTCTGATCAACCTCCCCCTTCTAACAATAGCCACCCAGAGTTGGGATTCATTTTCCGCGTTAGGATGACGGCCACTAACCCTGCTAAGCCCTCGGCACTTGCAGACCTAGAAATTGAGGAAGTAATGGAGATTGGGTCTGAGGATGAAGAAGTGCTCTCGACGCCAGTCACAAGGAAGGGAAAAGAGCAAGCATAGGGCTCAGGGAAGCCCCCGAAAGCTGCAAAATGGGCTGCGGGGAAGCGTAGGACTTCCCCAAGGCATGCCAAGTCCCCGTGCGCAACGCCTCAGACTCAGGCTGCTCAGGAGGAAGCCCAGCCCGCCAATTCGATCAACTAGTTACCTCCCTTCATCCGACCATGCAGGCCCTCGACGCGCACACCAAAGAACCTCGACAGCCTAATTACCTATCTGTAGACGCCACTAACCCCAGGAGAAGTCCCTATCCTTAGTGACCTTTGCGAAAAGCTCCATGAAGTCAAATTCGACAATCACGACTTGGCGAATTATGAAGCCTTCCCTGAGCTGGCCCCTGCCTTGTACTTCGACACGATTTATGCGGATGATGGGGTCACAGTCGTTTCTCAGCGCTGGGTAAGTGGATTGGCCAGATCCGGGCTCTTGAACCTGTTGTGGATGCCCCACTTTGGCCACTACAACGTCATAGATCGATTGGCCCAACAGTTGCTCGCCTTAATTCACGATGGCTGCCTATGGATTCGAGACAGAGTCCCCATTGATGTTGCGTTGGTTCACAGAATTACGCCACCCCCTCTGGAATGTGTGGGCAAGAAATATGAAGGGGAAACCGCTGAATATGTGCGTCAGACCTACCATGTGGAAAGGAATACGCGGGGCTTCGTCATCAAATCTATCAGTGACCTTGTTATGTAGATGGGTACCATATTATTAGCATGCAAGCTAATGCGAAAGTGCCAGGTCACAACCGTCCCTGCTTATGTCATTCGGCTAGCAGGTCAGTGTGCGAAGGGGGTCTGCCTCAATTGGGCCCAATACTTATGTGATGAGTTCTTGATCAATGTCCGTGAATCTCAAGAGCAAGGAAAAGCCTTTTTCTATGCCTAGCTACTGCTCCTTATAGCCCCTGTCGCCTGGGAGACCGCTGCAAAGTCGGTCCTCCTCGAGCTCACCCCAGATATGTGCGAAGGGGCTCGGTATGCCCATTTGTGGGATTCCAAGGACGCGCAGCGCATAGAGGATAACCAAGTCTTCTGGGTCCTCTTCTAGAGTAGCGTGGCCGTAGCCATCAATTCTCGACCTCGGCTATCCCCAATAGTGTATAACAAATACAAAAGTATTGCAACATTCCAGGTTACCATGCACAACATTCAAATCCGCGGCCACAAGGATAAAACATGGACATCACTGTCGTATATGGTATCAGACGGGGAAATTGACAATGTGATTGCGCTACGGCCTCCTTCCTGGAAGATAGGCTTCAAAACCAGTGCAAGGGGCACCGCAGGTACTAGCATGACGCAGGTGCTCCCACCTATTATCATCAAGGAGACGGGAGGCACGAGCAAGAGTATAGGGAAGGACTCAAGCGCAGCCGCGAAAAAGGACATGCAGCCAAAGCAGACCACCACGGACACCGAGGCTGAAACCCAGGTCAACTCGCAGCGAGAGCTGGGCATGGAGGCAGTAAATATCGGAGATACAAAGCAAACAGGCGAGCCTATCAAGGGGCCCCGAAAGAAGCAACGCGCCCAGCGGAAGGAATGAGATGAGACGGTTACGTTAACTGAGGGCGATCTTGAACAAATTTTAGATGCAGTCACACTGGCCACAAAAGAAAAATGGGTAGCTTTAGAGGAACAACAGAAGGCTGCGATCAACGCCATCCAGGCCGAGCTTCGCACCCTGCAGTTAAAGACAGACACGCTACAGACCAGCGTGGTTCAAGGACGGATTCCCTTGGCATCTAGCAGTACAACGCTAGCTACGAAGGAAAGTTGTCTCTGTTCCTTACCTGGCGCCACCCTTGTGATCAATTCGCCGGACGAGGGAATACAACTCCAAGCAGGTGCAGGGGTGCAGTTGAATCTAGCCCAGCTGCCCCACGAAGCATTGCAGGGTCTCCACACTGCTGTGTTTTAGGAGATTCACCATCGGGACCAAGAAGTACACCAACAACTCAGTGTGGCTGAGCAGACCATCGCACAGCAGAATGTGGAAGTGCTCCTCACTGTCGCGTAGCAAGCGAAGCTCGAAACCTTGATCCACCAGCTCTGCACGGAGGTTACAAAAGAGATCTCGGCCGCAACCACCCCCCGGGCTAAGGTTGAAGGATTGGTCGCAGCGTTGAAGGCTTCCAGGACGGAAATGCAGGTCATTAAGACGCAGCTGGACCAGCAAATCATTGACTTACAGGCCAAATTGCAGCCTGAAACACCCTCGGAGGTACGAGCCCAGCACGCTGCACTGGTGACCGCGGCTACAGACACCATTACAGGGCATATTGCTTAGGGCCCCCAGTTACTAGAGACAACCATGCAGCTATGGACCAAGGTCCAGCGCGATCCGATCCTCCGGTGAATAAATCAAGACTTGCAGCAGAAGGAGGAAGCTTTCAAGCAGATCAAGGCTACATTACCCACCTTGGTTCCTGCACAGCAGTTGGCACGATTGAGGACCAGCAACACCCTCCAAGACGAGATTGAGGAGCTCCGGCATAAGAAGCACATCGTCGGAGAACGCTTGAAGCCTTCGGCTACCGCAACCCTCCAGCTCTCACAGGATGTTGATGTTGTTGTTAAGCGACTAAATCAGACACTGGAGAGTGTCACCGCTGCGACAGAAGGACCGACATCACAGAAGCTCGTAGATATTGCACAAAGCGTTGCTGCTCAGAGTCAAGAAGTGCTGCCCCCGCTCGCCGCAGCCGTGAATGCACTACGCGCACAGGTGGAGACTCCACCACCACAGTGACTCGGGACGAGTCACAAGATTGTGTTGGAACAGGGTCCTCCAAAGGCTGCGAATTGGGACAATTTTGAGTATTTTTTAATATTTTTGGCATATTTTAGTCTAGCGCAGGGGTTTTGGGGTGGGTCAAAGCCCCGAAAGCATTGTAATGGATCAAAGGGTAGACCTAGAGTCTGCAAACCACGGTTTGCGGACCACAAGAAAAATTAGGCTAGATCGTTATAAATAGGACATTTTGAGTAGAATAGGCAAGTACTAAGATTGATGTGAAACAGGAATTAATAGATCTGTTTTGGGTTATTTGGGAAAGGACTCCTGCTAGCTGTGTGCGCGGAGATCCTTAGTCCTACTGTGTGCGGACCCTGCAGTTGTGTGCGCAGGTAGGTTTTTGGGTATTGTAAGAGGATCTGAAGGATTAATGAAAGCGGAAGGTTGTTGGAATATCTGAATCTATTAATGCGAATCTATGATATCTGTTATGTTATGCATGGTTCTGTGTTAAGCTCTGAAAGTAACTGTGTATTTATGCTGCGTTGGCATATGATCTGAATCTATCTGTTATACTTTATGCAAGAATATCTGCAATAGTTGCGTTATTGTTTTGTATCTGTTGTTTACTATGATTATAATTGGTATTGCGCACGTGGATGTGAAGGGACCGATAGATCTGGGTTCTGTGATATACGATCTAGGATTTGTGATGTCGAACGCAGCTCTGCTTGACTTACCTACCCTCTCCCAGGGTGCGAAAACTTGGTTCTAGCACCCTCCCATACTGCTTCATGTGACACTTTGGCCTGCGCAAGCAGGTCACTGCCGAAAGGGCCAGTAGTATAGGGGTTTGTTGGCAAACCTTAACCTCTGAACCTGGGTCAGGACCCCTCGAGCCAACAGACCTGATTGTCTCCAAAAACAAGATTAGCAAAAGATAAAGCATCATATCCGATGGATATGTGATTGGTAGTATTGTAGCAATAATTCCCCAATTGTAGCCATCTCGCCCAAGCTCATTGTTGCCTTGTCACGTAGTTCTGCAAATACCCCTCTAGCCATTTCTTAACTATGAAGCGGTTGTCCCTATCACTCACTATGGTCTTGGGGAGACCATGCAACCGAAAGACCTCCCTGAAAAAAACTCAACCTGCGAAGCAAAGTAATTGGCAGGGATCGTGAAGAAAAGGGCATACTTCGTTAGCCTGTCCACCACCACATATATGCAGTCACGACCCTGCACCATGGGAAGTCCCGTGATGAAGTCCATCAAGATGCTCTCCCATTTTCCCTCCAGAATAGGGAGCAGTTGTAGTAACCTAACTGGATGGGTCAACTCCCCCTTGCTCTTCTAGCAGGCCTCACACTTCTATGCATGAGCCTCCTGGGTAGGGCATATGCCACCACATTATGCTTGCCCTTGACATATTCTATATCAAAATCGTAGGCCTGAATCATGCTGACCCACTTCTGTTGCCTGTCATTGAGGCCCTTCTACCCCAGAAAGTGGCAAAGACTATTATTATCAGTCTTCACTCTGAACCTGTTACCAACCAAATACTGTCGGAATTTGGCCAAAGCATGCATGATGGCCAGCATCTCCTTGTCATAGATCTAATACAACCTCTCGTGACTAAGAAGCTTCCGACTCTCAAAATCTATAGGGTGGCCTCCCTATGACAATACTGCGATAATGCCCTCACCTGATGCATCGCACTCCAAGGTGAACAGTTGTGTAAAATCGGGTAGAGCCAACATCGGACAACTGGTCATCACCTCCTTGAGGTGCTCAAATGTTCCCTGTGCCTTGTCAATCCATGCAAATTCCCTTTTCTTGGTCAAATTTGTGAAGGGTGTCGTTAGCTGTGAGAAGCCCTTTACAAACTTCTTATAATAAGTGCAAATGCCTACAAAGCCCCTCAGCTCTGTCACATTCCAAGGAATTGGCCAGTACTAGATGGCTCTAATCTTCTCCTCATACACTTGCACTCCATCCTCTCCAATGATATGCCCCAAGTAGAGCATCTCGGTCATCCCAAACTCACACTTGGACAGTTTGGCATAGAACTGTTGCCCCTCCAAAATACGAAGCACCTCCAAAGGATGTTGTAGGTGGTCCTCCCACATCCTGTTGTACATCAGTATATCATCAAAGAACACTAGTAAAAATATGTGTAGTTGCTTGCAGAACACGTGCTTTATGCGAGACTGAAAGGTGGCAAGAGTGTTGGTCAGCCCAAAGGGCATAACCAAGAACTCAAAATGGTCGTAGTGACATCTGAATGTTGTCTTGGGGATATCTTGATCCCTCACCCAAATCTGATGGTACCCCAAAACGTAGATCTATCTTAGAGAAGTACTTGGCTCCTCTAAGCTCATCTATTCGGGGGATGGGGTATCGGTTCTTCAGCGTCTTCTTCTTAAGGGCTCTATAGTCGTGCACATCGTCAACATTCGATCATTCTTCTTCACCATAACAACTGATGAAGCGAAGGGACTAGAGTTGGACCTGATGTGCCCCAATGCCAACAACTCATGAATATCCTGCTCAATCTCATCCCGATAAGCCTTAGGATGTCAGTATGGGGTCGTGATGACTGTCTGCACCCCTAGCTCTAGCTGAATAGTGTGCTTAAACCCCCTATCGGGTGGCTGCCTTAGCGGAATGTCTCCAAACACTGTCAGGTACCTGTCTAGAATGGCTTGGATGTCTGGGTGTGGTGGTTGGGGCTTGCCCCCTGCATTAGATATCCTCAGCTCCACGACCCACTCTATATCACCATGCCTCTAATTTGCCTCCACCCTATGCATTGATACTGTCTGAGGGGGGTATGAGTGCATGCCTCTCAACAAAGCCATTTTCCCATCAGGCCCTGCGAACTCCATCTCCAACTTCTACCAGTCAATAGTAACGTGCCTAGGAGAGTATAGTCACTGCACACCAAGCACCTCGTTGGTGTCTGGACATCAACCACAAAGAAATGGTCCGTCATAGAGTAGTTCCCCATCACCAATGTCATCCCGGGAACGTATCTAGTACACTGCATGGCATGGTCCCCTAGAACCAAAACCAAGAATCCCTCAAAGAACACTGTGTGTATGCCTCTCTTCTCCATCATCTGGGCATCTACGAAATTGTGGGTGGCCCCACTGTCAACTAGCACTGAAACACGTTGCCCCTACATCGTGCCCCTAATCCTTAGAGTAAAGTACTTCGCCACTCCTCGAAGTGAAGTAATAACTCCTGCTTCTGGCAAGAAAGGAGCTCCTCCTAGTGCGGGTGGTGGGCCTCCACCTCCTCCTCTTGTCACCAATGGCTCATCAAAACCAACGATTATCTCCTGCTCTGTATCATCCTCTGGCTCACTGTAAGAAAACACTTCTATGAAATGTTCCTTGCCCTTGGTACACCTGTGTTCTATTTTGCTATCCGGAATCTTTGTACATGAATTATTGCTGAAGAATAATAAAGAAACCCTCATCTACGCACCGTTTTTCCCACATTAGGATTTTCCGGGGACGATTGTCCAAAAATAACCTTTTCATTGTGGTTATACTTGTGCTTAGGGTTACGAGGGAGCACCCTCCCCCCCCCTTCGACCCCACTCCCAAAACGCGCTCCAGGCGGGATCGATTAGGGAGCGCCTCGGGAGCACGCTTCCGGGACAGAAAAAATGTTCCTTGATTTTTCGGGAGCATTTTAAGGAGCGCTTAGGAGCGAACGCTCCCTCCTTAAAAAAAAATCACTCTGGGAGCGAATTTTTTAAGGAGGCAGTGCTCAAGGAGCATTCACTCCCGAGCGCTCCTCCTCTGGAAAAACGCTCCCACTCGAAGCAATTATCGTCGGGCACACGAAGAAGGAGGGAAGGCCGTGTTTTTTTTGGAGGGAAAGAGGGGGGGGGGAATAAAAGGCCCTCCCTCTCCCTCATTATCATCATTCTCAAGCGAGCAGAGAGGAGAGGAGAGAGCAAGAGAGAGGAAGAGAGGAGAGGAGGGAGCAAAGGAAAAGAGAGCTTGGAGAGAACAAGGAGCTTGGAGAGGATATTAGAGCTTGGGATTGAAGGCCAAAGAGGTAGGATCTACACTCTAGAGTCTAATCTAGATTTTTTTTTCTAAGTTGCATTTTAATTTTTTGAAAAATGAAAAATTGAAAAAAAAAATTCTATGTTACATTTTTTCCCATTCCCATTTGGCATTCCTCCATTTTTTTGCAGGCTAAAAGCTTGAAACATCATGGCTATATGGCTTCGCATTTTCTTCTTGTTGGTTCCATTTTTTGTTATTATGGTGTTGGAGAGTAGAAGAAAGAGGGTTATTCAAGAAGAGGAGGATGAAGAAGTGGGTTATAGTGTTTGATGGAAATCATGAAGAGGAGTACCATGGTGAGCAGGAAGGGGAGAATGGAGATAATGAGACCACAGTGACACCAACAAAAATTGACCAAACACCATTATGGAAGTATGTTACTAGGCATGAAGCGGGGAAAGGGGGTGGAACCACTAAATTTTTTTGCCCCCATTGCAATAAACAATACACAAGTTCATACACTCATGCTAGAAGGCACCTTTGTGGGAAAAGGCCATGGGATGGAGATAAAAATGTAGGAATCATAGCTTGTGTAAGTGTGTCAACAACAGATAGAGCCAAATACATAAGGGAAGAGGAGGAAGCCCAATACAAATCTAAAAGATATAAAGGTTTCTTAGAATCTTATCCACCATCACATCATGCACAAAGAAGTCCATCAACTTCCACCCATGGCAGTGCATATGGAGGCACACCTGGCACAAGAGCAAACATCTCTTTAAGGCGTAGAACCATATCAGATTGTCTTGACGAAGGGTTTAGGAATGATGTGGATTCAAAAAAAAATCGGTTTCACTATGCATGTGGGGTACCATTCAATGTTCTTCGCTCACCTTACTGGCATGAAATGGTTTATGCCATTAATTATGCCCCCAAAGGAGATAAGAGCCCTAGGTATGACAAGGCTAGAACTATGGAACTTGATCATGAAAAAGAAAAAATAACTCATTCTTTGAGTAGAATGACAAGTTCTTGGAATGAGCATGGGGCGTCCATTGTATCTGATGGATGGACAAATGTAAAAGGAAAGTCATTGATAAGTGTTCTTGTTGTGTCTGTTAGTGGTGCAATCTTCCTTTCATCATATGATTATTCAGATAAGTTCAAGACTGGCATCAACATTGCAGAACCATTATTTGACACAATTGAGCGTATTGGGCCATACAATGTCGTCCAAGTCATCACTGATAATGTTGCTAATTGTAAGGCAACGGGAGCAATTATTGAGGATAAATACCCCAACATATTTTGATCTGGGTGTTTGGTTCACACAATGAACTTTTTGATGCATGATATAATTAAAACAAACAACCTCAATACAGATGGATTGGTGATTTGTACAGGAGAGGCAAAAAAATGATAAGATTTATTACAAATCATAGCAATATCCATGGGCTTTTCCTCAGCCACTCAAGATTGGAGTTGTTGAAGATTGCAAAGACTAGATTTTCTAGCTATTACCTCACCTTCAGGCGCCATTTGAAGGTGAGAGAGTCAGTGGCTAGCATGGTATCAAGTCCACACTGGCAGGTATTAAAGGACAGGGCAACAACATCAGTTGACAGCCAAGGTTTTGAACAGGTGGAAGAGACAGCTCTTGATGGTCAGTTTTGGGCACGTGTGAGGGAAATTTTGAATTTCATCAAGCCCATTTATAGCATGATTCGCTTTGTAGATACAGGTAAACCAGTGATTGGGGAGGTGTACGAGCAGATGGATAGCATGTTGGAGCAAATAAAAGATGTTGTTAAGGAAAATGATCCCAATTTGTATTCAATGATTCACAATTGTGTGTGTTCACGGTGGATTAAACTTAATGTTCCACTACATGCATTGTCGTATATCCTTATGCCAAAATACCACTCTCCATCTTGGTTGGGTAGACCTGCACCTGGGGGTGGGATTAGGATTAAACCTCAAACAGATCCAGAGGTACAAGAGGGATATATGAAAGCATTAGACAAGTTGGTTCCTAACAGGGAGGAGTGTCCTAATCTGCGCCTTGAATTAGGCAGATACTTCAGTTTCACTAGTTTTCTTAGTTCTATGCATGCAATGGAAGATAGAGACAGATTTGTGGCTCTCACATGGTGGGAAGCATATGGCAGCATGGGACTTTTGCCAAAATTAGCAAAAAAAGTTCTCTCACAAGTTGTAAAACTTCTTCAGAAGAGAGGTGTTGGAGCACCTACAGCTTCATACATAATGTGAGAAAAAACAGACTCAATGAAAACCGAGAAGAAATCTTGGTTTATGTGCACTACAACTTGAGGTTGTTGAGTCATTATTGTGATCGGGCTTATGAGGATCTATCATATAAAGTTTGGGACAACAACCCAAAGGACGATAATTTGGAGGACGACACTATACATCTAGAAGAATTGGAAGCTGAACTTTTGAGAGATGAGGATGAAGCAACAACAACCATGCCACTGCCACACCCACCATCAAATAGCAGTGCCAGTGCCAGTGTTCGAGTTCCAACTATTGTTCCTTTGCTGACGCAACCTCCACCTACATCCTCACGTGGTACTATGGTCGTGGTACTATGGTGGAGGAGACTGCTAAAAGACCACCATTAGCACGAGTTACTCAAAAATTAGACATTTCTCGTGGGTGTGGCAAAGGGCGAACAACCCGGCAATAGATAAAATAGATTTACAGTTTACTAGTCTTTTCTATTTTCTAGTAGTTTTTAACTTTTTATAACTATTGAAATTTTACTCTTTCATATTTATTATGATATTATTTGTAAACAATATACGACAATTTAAATTTGAAGTTTTAAACTTTGAAGTTGGCAATTGTAAGTTTATAAGTCAGTATGAATTATGAATATGATGCTTCATGAAAGTTGAAAGTTGTTTCATTTCATTTCACTTTATAACATTTCATTTCATAACATTTCATTTCATGTTAAATATTCTTTGTTGTAATGGTTACACTTAGCTTACAAATACAATTATGTTGATCAATGAATCAATGATAATAAATGTTATAAATTGAATTTTGAAAGTTTGAAACTTTAAGATTGATGAATCATGAGACTCAAGAGTCAATATGTTGTATGTTTCTAACTTGTGGACGTGGTTGATGAAGATTATAACTTCTAGATGATTGATGTTATATGGTTCAATCTATGTTTTTATGTTTTTTATGTCTAATTCATCATTCTACATGTTTTTGTTGACATATATGCATCAACATATAAAAAAATATAAAAAATATATATATTATGAAAAAAACGCTCTCGGACCGGGAGCTTCTGAAAATGGCGCTCTGGCTCTCGCTCCCCGTTTTCGCTCTTGCTCCCAAGTAACCTTACTTGTGCTAGTATTTTTCCTTGCATTTACTTTCCGCAGTATTTTTAATTGTGAACGCTGCAGTAGAATTTATTTCGATATTTACTGTGTAACACCGTAAATAACTTGATTCAAAATTAAAAGTAGAAGAAATAATATTAGTTGTTGCAGTAGGGATTCCGATCTAGGAATTTTCTCATGGTATCAGAGCACGCAGGTGAAGCAGGAAGAGCCCAACACTGAGCAGAAGAGGGAGCTCGAAAAGACTGCATAAGCAGCAGATTGAAAACCTAGAGGGGTCGCACAATTCATATCCGGGAAGACAAAATTCCATGAAAAAATCCTTCTCTAAGTGAGTCGACAGAGAAGAATATTTTTCGATCGAGATTTGCCAGAGGCAGAAAGAGAAGCGCAGTAGCTTCAGCAAAGAGAAAATTTTCTATTGGGACGCAGTTTTCTGCAGCAATTGCTGGGCAGAAAAGCGTCAACGATAGAAAGGAAAAATAGCACAGATAAGTATGGAAAGTCAAGAAGTCTCAGAATTATCTTCCATATTGGAAGATGAGTTTGTGTGTCTATCAAGTTCGACATCAGCTGGTATCTTGTATATTGATAGCGGAGCTTCATCTCCCATGACTAGAGTAAGAGAATATTTCTCTAGCTATCAAGAAGAACAGATGGACTTCCAGATCACTATGGGAAACAAAACCAAGTGTACTCCAGTAGGGAGAGGCACCATAGAATTTCAGACGTCAGCAAGAACCAACACTAGTGACACTGATGTATTGCATGTGCCAGGATTGGGTATGAACCTGATTTCAATGTCCCAGTTGCAGGACAAAGAGTATGATGTATACTTCGTGAAGAACAAGGTATATGTCAAACATCCTAGCTGGAAGAGGGTAAGACAAATTGGAGCTAGAAGCAACAAGTTATATAAGTTGCAGATCGATTCTCCAATGGCATTGATAGGCAGTAATAGTAATAGTGGGAAGGAGTTGAACGAACTTTGGCACAAGAGGATGGAACACTTACACCATGGATAACTTAGGATGCTCAGAGAGACTGTAACGGGAGTTCCAATCCTCAGTACCAAACATGATGACGTATGCATAGGCTACGTACTAGGAAAGTACGCAAAGGCAACATTTCCCAGAAGTGATAGAAGAACAAATGGTGTGTTAGGGTTGAGACATTCAAATATTTGTGGTCCAATGTCCACCAAAGCTCTCAGCGGTGGCGAGTATTTCATCACCTTTATTGATGACCACTCCAGGAAAACCTAGATCTATTTCGTAAAGACCAAGGATGAGGTCTTCGATCAGTTCAAAGATTTCAAAGCTCTCGTAGAGAACATGACAGGGAAAAGGATCAAGGTATTGCGTTCAGAATCCAGATAATGGTGGAGAGTATACAAATAAAAACTTCACAGACTTTTGCGCAAGGGAGGGCATCAAGAGAGAGTGGACAACTCCATATAATCCACAGTAGAATGGAGTAGCGGAGCGGAAGAACAAAACAATAGTTGGCACAGCAAAGGCTATGTTATATGACCAGGACTTGCCTAGATATTTATGGGCAGAGGCATGCAACACAGTGGTGTACATCCAGAAAAGAACTCCTCACTGAGCATTGGGGAAGAAAACGCTAGAAGAGGTCTTCACTCGGAAGAAGCCAATAGTCATCTAAGGATTTTTGGGAGTGTGGCATATTGCCACATTCCAGACGAGAAGCGAAGTAAGTTGGATCAGACTGCAAATAAGGGGTACCTCGTTGGGTATAGCGAGACCTCAAAGGTATAGAAGATCTACATTCCTAACAGCAGGAAGATTGTAGTAAGGCGAGATGCAAAGTTCATGGAAGATAGGGCTTTCATAAGATCTCAAGAGATGCCTGCAGGTGATTAGTTAGCAGACGTTCCATTAGTCCAACAACAGCAGGGACAACAAGGAGAAAAAGCAGGAGGACAGACACCAGGATCGAGTACATTGACCAACACCAATGTTTCCTTAGGAGTAGGAGATCTAGGTAGTTCTCAGCAGATAGAACAACAAGAACAGGAGGAGGATTTGATTGAGCCTCCCACCACCAGTGGTAGAAGTTAGAACCAGTAGGGAAGTACGCCAAATGCTTAGGGATGCAGAGGAGTTTGTCGAAGCTCCTAGAACCAACAAGAGGCAGCATAGGCAGGCTTACAGATACCAAGCCTTGGTAGCACAGATTGAAGAACCCTCCAGATTTCAACAAGACGTATAGCACCAAGTATGGGTGGATGCCATGGTAGAAGAATACAGTTCTATCATGACTGATGATGTCTGGGAAGTGGTACCTAGACCAGAAGATAGATCAGTTGTAGGATCAAGGTGGATCTACAAGATCAAAGATGCTGCAGATGGAAGTGTAGAGAAGTATATGGCTAGATTCGTGGCGAAGGGGTATAAACAAAAAGAAGGGATAGACTATGAGGAGACCTTCGCCCCGGTCACTAGATATACCTCTATCAGATCAATTATATCCCTAGCAGCGCAGATGGGATGGGAGATTCACCAGATGGATGTCAAGACAACATTCTTGAATGGGGTGATAGAAGAAGAGGTGTATATAGAACAGGTTAAAGAAAGCCCTGTATGGGCTCAAGCAAGCACCTAGAGCGTTGTATGGTTGGATTGATAGTTACTTGTAGCAGTTGAGATTCATCAAGAGTGATGTTGATCCCAATCTCTACTATCTGATGGTGAAGAAGGAGCCGCTTATTCTAGTATTATATGTAGATGACTTCTTTTTAACAAGGTCATCAGGGCTCATAAACGACTGCAAGAAGAACCTTGAAACAGAATTCGACAAGAAGGATATGGTGTTGATGCATTATTTCCAGGGATTGGAATTTTCGCAGAAGAATGAGGAGATCTTCCTTGGGCAGGGAAGATATGCTACATAGATTCTAAAGAGATTTAGAATTCAAGATTGCAGACTCATGACAACACCGATGATCACCAACTGGAAGAAGATATATGCATCAGGTGTAATATTCTGAATAGGAAATAAACAACAATATAAAGCAACATAAACAATAACTACAGCAAATAGAGAGACATCATGAAAAACACTGCAAACATGGAGGAAAGTTGAGCCATTTTATTATAATTTGAAAGAGGAAAATGTGTACAAAGGTGATCAGAATGATGGCACCTTGGTTTGCTCAAGGAAAGATGAAAATACTCTCAGAATACCACTGTGAATGGTTGCTCTCTCCCTGACTGCGTAACTCCCTGAATTGTTGTTGTTGCTACCGGAACTGCCACCTCTGTCTGGAATGGAGTTGCTCTTTGGGGTTGTTCCCCTACTCAGAAAAATATGAAACTCCGGATATGAGCTCTCCTCCAAAAACTCGGAAAAACCCAGGAAGGGATTCCGGAAAGGCTGACCCCAGAATTTGACCCCCTTGGGAAAATCACGCACTCCAGGTGAATACGTTGGCCCTGAACTATCAAACTGAAAATGGTGGCCTCCTACTGCAAAATATGACTTGTGAAGGGTTGATCCCTTCACACTTCTCCTGGGATGAAATCCCTGATCTCCCTTCACTCCCAATGCTGCCTCCTCCCAAGACTGCGTAATCCCTGAGTGTGACTGCGCTACCTTAGTGACTGCGTAGCTCCTGGCTGAAAGGTACTGCGTGCTCTGCTATGAAAATCGATGGTGAATCTCTTCACCTAAGCAGGCACTCGAAGTCCCCCGAGGCTGAGGTTGGGATCTCCGCTCGAACACACCCGCGTGCTGAACAACACTTGTAGACTTCGCTAAACAGCGTAAGCGTGCTCAATGTCTGATAGACAGAAAATCAGAAGATGCATAATACAATGACTAAATGGCTAGCCTCTCCCTCCTTTTATGCTTGAGAGCCTGTTGTCGCTCCTAGAGACAGCCTAGACTTGTGATAGACCAGTGCCTAGGACATCTTATATTAGCATGGAGCATAGGATATAACAGGGGAAGTTATCAATAACAAGCTTTCATGCTATCTCTTGTAAACAAGGAATATTAATCTGAATGGGACCAAGACCTTCAGAATCTGACACAAAGGAAGGAATACTACAGAGGCAACATGCAAAACTCTAATACAAAAGCAACAGACAATTCAGAGACAGCTTACTGCAAAGAGGGCCAATTCAGAAATACCTCACAGAAATAAATTATCAGAAGGTGTATGTAGTGAATGAAATACTGAGAAGATATTAGTTATCATTGAGCTGATATCCAGATACACAATACCACCATGCATGGGCTTACCAATCTAAGAATCCATACATGACAATAGCGTTTTAAAAACACCCTCCCAAAGAAACTAATATAGCAGAAATACGGTTTAGATGAATAGTGGAACAGAATATCATGCATGAGCCATGTTGTCGCACAGATTGTCCAGGGCACCGCGACAACGGCTCAGATTGGGGGTTGTCACTCTTATCCCCAATCTCTCTATTTGAGCTCTCATTGCAAGCTAAGGGAGGTAAACCCTATTATAAATGAGGATGACAAATCCAGGAGACACAGCTAAAACATCAAATACTTGATAGAATGAACGAGATTCCACAGATCTAAATCAAATTTCACATTTATAACCAGTGCCTTATGGAGTCAAACAAAATCTCGTTATGCAATTATAAACCAGTAAGTGACGATTAACTGCTGCTCATCAAAACACAATTGATCAATGATATTCAAAAAAAAAACACCACAACCATGAATAACAATAACATGAAAATGCCGGATGTTTGAAAGATTTCCAGATTTATGATGCTTCAATTAACTTCGATCCAGAAAATATTTCTATAGTCAAAACTTTAGATAGAAAAATTTTAGCACATTTGACTATGGAAAATTTGAAATTTTCTTACATTTTTGTATTTTCTATTTTTTTAAAGATTTTTATATTTTTATATTTTTTATTATTTTATTTTTTAAAACAAATCAAAATTTTAAATCTAAACAAAGTTCTAATCTAAAATCTAAATTAAATCTGAACAAAAAAAACTAAAATCTAAATTTAACTCTACAGCTAATCTAAAAACAAATTTAAACTTAAAACTAAGAGAAATCCTAAAAAAAATTAAACTAAGTTAAAATTAAACTTAAACTAAAACTAAATGTTAAAACTAAACTAAATGAAACAAAATAAAATGAAACCTATTTAAATCCTAATGTTAAAACTTAATAAAATCGAAATGAACTAAACTAACGCTCAAATCAAATTTGAAACAAAATGAAATTAAAACTAAACTAGAAGCCGTCTAACAGTAATATGAGCGAATGTTTTTTTTTTTTTTTTTTTTTTTTAATCGATCTTTAAAAAAAATTTAAAACCTAAGTTTAAACTTACGCTGTACAAAAGAACATGAATCCACAACGCATATACACAAGGTTTAACAAATACGTGTGTGCATTTGTTTGTGTCGTTTTGTGTTTGCAGTTTTGGACGGAGCAGACAGGCGGCGTGAGGATAAATGGAGCACGACGGCTTGAGGGACGAGCTGAAGGGGATGGGTTCGAAGGGCAGGTTGAACGCTGAGAAAAAAAAAGGGACGTCAACAGAAAAGGAAGGCAGCACAAGGTTTCGATTTAAAAAAAAAAAAATGATGGCCAAGAGCTGGGAGGACGGCTTGCATAGGTGGTCAATGCAGAAGAAAGAAGGGCGGTGAAGGGGATGCGACTGTAGATGTAGAGGGAGCACGCAAGGAAGAGTTGACACAGCAAATGAAATGTAAGTTGGACGGTGGAGCATAAATCGGGTTGAAGAATGTGACAGATCTGCAAGGTTCGAAAAGCAGAGATGGACCAACATCCGTGAGGATGCCTTATGTAGATGGATATGAAGGGAAATGACATCAGTTTGCATTGTGAAGAAAACCTAGTACGCACAAATTCAAATTTCTTCATTTAAGCTCAGATCCTCATGCTCCTTAAAATCAAATTATGCCAAATCTTGTCCACAGTAGCAATTTGAGGCCAGATCTGGCCTTTGGAGGCTAGATCTGCCTCAGATCTAAAAAAAAAATCGATTTGAACCCTGAACCTGCAAGAAAGTAACCAGATCTGAAGATACACACACCAATAAATGATTAAACCCTTACAGTCAAATAAAATTTACAAATTTACAACTAATTTACAGATTTAAAACCCTCAAGGTCAGATTTAAAATCCATTTTAGCACAATTTTCAGAGATTTAAAGTTTTAGATGAGAGGCACAAGCCTTTGAAACCCTGCAAAATCACAAATATCGTAAGATAGACCTGGAAATTTAACAAATAAAGAGCTTATCAGATTTATGTTTATTGGGAGTCAGCTGGTCCAACCGAAGACTTCCCCAGACGCCCAATCTTAAGAAAAATTCCCTGCACATTTAGATCCGGATCTTAGATCGATAGAGATTTAAGAAAACAACATGAGACCTTTGCAGAAAAATCAGAATGTTATTTTATAAACCCCGAAAACTGCATAAGATACCTATATGCAGATTAATCCATGAAGGCCATCAACCATAAAATACAAGAAACAAAGTAGCAGAGTTTAGAGACAATTCACCACATAGATCTGAGAAGGAACATCCAGATTTGTAACCCCAAAGTCTTTATGTTTTATTCCTCAAAAAGTTTACAAGACTTCTAAGAGCAAGTGCACGATCGTGAGATCGGATGACTCAAGAATGAGAAAGACCTCTAAATTTATAGGACAAGATCTCTAACGGCTAGTTTGGGTGATCCTTGTCAAAATAATCTCAACCGTCCAAAAGATTTAATTATCTTTTAATCCGGGGCGTTGAAATTAAAATTTTGGGGAAAAAACGAATTTATCATTTAATTCAATTTTAATTAACTCAAAAATATTATTTTTGAGTTAATTACCCCAAAATTTTGACTTTGACTTAACCACCAAGGCCCAAGGGTCCAAAATTTCTTAAAATTCTCAATATTCCCTTGCCCTGGGGCTGTCAAAATCATTTTCCAAGGACCCACAAATTTTGCCTTTAAAGATTTAATCCTAATTTAGGACCTTAAATTAATTAAATTTCTGGTTTAGGATTTTATTAATTAATTGACCAGAAAATTTAATTAATTGACTAAGTGGGGATTATAATTATTTCTCCAACCCTCTTTTACATGAGATAATACATTTACATACATGAAGGGGGAAAACCCATTTGTATAGACCCTCAAATAAATACCCAATTCTGCGACTCAAAATATGATCTAGTAGACCAAGTAGCTCAAGCTACTTTTACAAGCACTCGATAAAAAACACTAGGACTCACTTAGCATGCTGATGACAAAATCCACCCTAGCTTTGGGGTGAGGCTGGAGGGAAAAATTCTGCCGATCACTTTCGTGAATCAGTGAGACAAAAAACCTCCTAGGATAGAGATCATCAACAACATACTAGACTTACCTAGGTTGTTACATACATTGACGGTCTTACTTAGATCATTTACATCATAAAATGCAGAATGGGTTTACATCATTATAAAAACTGTCGATCGGCGATGAAATCTGGATGACACGAGCCTCGAACATGATAGGTCCCATTTGAAAAAAATGGGGGTGTACTGCTATGGGGTCGTTGACAAAGTGTGGTCAACAAGCCATATTTAAAGCACTTGACTAATCCAAGCATGGGTATCAACTAGGATAAATCCATACCAAAAATCAGTGAGCCACTCGCATTCCAAAACATGATACAGGAAAGATGGATGAAATGAAACGATCTATTTAAATAACACATAAGAGAATGTTACAGACTGTGAAATACCAAAGACAAAAATCCTCTTTAACAGATGGAACTCTTCCTCACTGATACCCTATGGGCTTTGAGCCTTCATACGAGGGTTTTACAAAATGTATACAAAAAAATCCTTTCACTGCATAGTTTTCTGATAAAATCTGGAACCCTAAATTATCTGTTCGTTGGGAGCTTTATAGGAGAACAAGAAAGCTCCAAAAGGGAGTAGGTGATGAACATTTAAAATTTATCTCATTAAGAACATAATGACGAACGTGGAGATTCCCATATTGTGATGACTTGCTAATCTTTATTTGTACTACGTAACTTTGCTAATTGAAATAGATGCACTGGGTGAAAGTCTCTTCAGGAACACGGTAGAGGAATAAAAACCTCATGGGCAGTCTGTCCTTTCCTGAAAGAAAATTCTGCTGAAATGAAACCTGGAGGGTATTGTTTCTTGTGCATTGTACCCTCTGCCTTCTAAACCCTGGATTAAGGCTTAAAATATTTAATTTTGAACGTTGAATTCCTCTGATCTCCCACTGATACTCTTTGCCGCAACATTAATGTCTCCGATTGCAAAATCTGTGCTTTGAATGACTCCAGAGAGTTTGACAGATTTTAACTTTGTTACTTTAATGGAAGTCTTGTCGGCATACCTTCCCAGGCCTTTCTTCATATTTTAGCTCTGAAAAATGGTCCTTTGACGTGCTCTCTATCACAGTAATAGAGATTGTGAATAATGATAGTTTTCCGCCAATGTAAACCTGCAAAACCCGCAAACTCGTCAAGAAACAAATGCATGGGGACGGTAATGCAGTGGGGATGACTATGTAGCAACGCGGCATGATGAAATGGCGGAAGTATGCGGGGTGGCGATGAAAAATGTAGTGGAACAATGGTGGATGGACTGGCCAAAGTTATAACGTAAAACATTAAAATATGACATATGAATGGAATATATAAATGGCGGAGGAAAGATGCGATAAACACGTGGGACGGTGATGTGGAGGAAGACCGGGATAAGGCGGGGGCGATCAAATCTAGACCGTCCGATCTCAGGAGGAGATCGACGTCTGTGAATGCATCGGAGGCGATGGGCAGTGGGCCAGGGGCACTGTACACTTGGATTAACACATGTGCATCTCCGTAGTGCGATGATCGTTGGATGGAGACCCCCAGATCGGACGGCTATAATGCATATCGCTCGTAACTACGGACGAACGATAGCAGCGATGGAGGGTAGTTTGGAATCGTACATAGGGACATGCGGCGGCGATGTGTGGAATCACTTCGAAATAGGAAAGAGTGCCGCCTGCGAGAAGGCGGTGTGATAGATACGGAATCAGTTTTGAACGGTGGATGCGGGGCGGGAACACGGGATAGATAGACTCGGGCCATTGATTTATGGTTTGATCGGATAATGCAGGTAGGTAGGCTACGAGCGCGCGAGAGATGGAATGAACAACACATCAATCTGTCTGAATTAAGGCAATTATAGAGACGTGCGATATTAATTTCAGTAAGCGCCTTTCGGTGCGGCTTGGTCTAACACCCGGGTTACATGGAGAAAAGTAGGGGGCTAGGGCTGAAGGTGCTAACCCTTATATATTTTCAGAAGTGTGGGTTTTTCCCTTTTTTATACAATTTCGAGTTTAGAAAAGGGGAACGATAGGTGGAAAAATGATTTTTTTAGGCCAAACAGAGGAGGTTTAAAGGGGATTGTTTGTTAAAACTTAACGGAATTTAACAGAATGCTGACATGATCAACATTGGCTCCACCTAGGGACGGCACGTTCATCCCTGGGCGTGTCGAGAACTTCGCAGACCACAGGTAAATCTTCTATGCAGACACTGCTCATCGGCACTTCCTTTTTTCTTTTCATGATTCATCACGACACCCACATTATTCAAATAAAGATGAAACAGAAAACTAATATACAATATAACACACCAAAAAACTGTCCTTGCACCGCATCGAAATTGGAAATAGGGTTTAAAGAAGCCCGACCATTTACGGGGGCATCAAACAAGTCACCACAGCAAATTTTCCAACTTGAAAGTAGTACCTCCTGCTCCACAATCTTAGAAAAGTAGACCAGCGGATGAATTTACCACTTATTTTCCTTTTGACCCTCAGGATATCATGAGCACTAGATTACCAATCTGCAAGATTCCCTATCTTGTAGCATGTTAATCAAAGGTATTCTATCTCTCTTCGATACTCTAATAGCCTTTGATTCACGATTGAAATGTTGTTAATTCACAGTTTGGTTTATTCTTCTGATCATATCATCAGGCTCTTCTTGACTTTCCTACATGAATCGGGCTACTGGTTGGGCTAATTGAATAGGAAATACTGCTGCCCTCCCATATACCAATTCATATGGGGATTTTCCAGTTGCTCTCTTGCTGGTAATTCTATTGGCCCATAGAGAAAATTTCAATTGGGAATCCCAATTTTTCTGATTTTCATTTATAGCCTTCTTTAATGCCCTCACCAGGGTTTTATTGGAAGACTCTGCCAAGCCATTTCCTTGTGGATAGTAGGCTGTAGAGTGACTTAGTGTGATGTTATATTGCTGACAGAAGCTTACAAAATTTGCAGACTTGAAAGCCTGTGCATTATCAGTCACTATTCTGGTAGGGCAGCCAAACCTGGATATGATGTTTTCTTCCATGAATTTTATTATCACCGTATCAGTCGCATTCCTTGCAGGTATGGCTTCCACCCATTTTGTGAAATAATCAGTGGCAGTTAAAATCCACTTATGTTGACCACTTGATGGAGGATGTATTTCACCTATAAAATCGATTCCCCATTGTCGAAATGGTTCATCCACGTGCACAGGAATCATGGGCAGAGGTGCCAACTTCTGCCTTTCAGCAAATTTCTGACACTTCTCACAAGCTCTAACCTGGGCAAAAATATCTCCAAAAAGCTTGGGCCAGTAAAAACCAGCCTTCAGGATCTTGTGAGCAGTGGCTCTCTAGCTATAATGTTGTGATTCCTTCATAGAAATTAAGCTATAATCCTTTTCTCATCCTGCGAGACATAGGAGTAGGATGCATAAGGGATCATGCCATATGTGAAACCATTAGCGTATGTATTTACTATTGATTTCAATCTTCTTATTACTGTCTTAGCTTCCTCTCACAACTTGGAGGATGGTAGGATTTAGCTGAGAGATATTCTACTATCTCTTTGTACCACTGACTGGTGTGGTACTTTACATGTATTTCTAGAGTAGCTACCCCAATTCCCTGTCGCTCTTATTTCTCTTCAGATTCCTCATTTGCTATTGTGGACAAATTTATACCCAGGCCTTGATGGTTTGATTCAGATAAGATTTTGGCGAGCCCCTGTCCTTTGATCAACTTAGTAGGGCGGATGTCTAATTCATACTCATGTATCTTGGAAATCCACTTCCCTATTTTTCCTTCACTATCCCCTTGAATGAGAATATCTTTTACAGCAACTGCAGGCACAAATGCAGTGATATGAGACTGCAAGATATATACGTGGAATGCTTTGAGGGATTTAACTAGGGCATATGCTTGCTTTTCTAATATGTTATATTTTAATTCTACATCGCGAAGCACCTGACTGAAGAAGGCAATGGGCTGCTCATATCCTTCCTCATTTTTCTGCAATAAAACTCCTTCTATTGTATGAGGTGATGCAAAAGAAAATATCATGAAAGGCTTATCATAATCTGGTCGAGCCAACACAGGGGCTTCTGCAAAAGAATTTTTTATCCTGGTAAATGCCTCTCATGATTCCTGAGACCATTTAACTTCATTATCTTTCTTTAGCATGTCTGTTATATGTCTAACTATTTCAGCATAGTTAGGGATAAACCTTCTCAGGAAATTGATGCGCCCTAGGAATACTTGTACCTCTTTCTTATTTCTGGGAAAAGAAATACCATTTATAACTTCTACCCTTTTAGGATATATCTTCGCCCCATCTTTAGTCACAATGTGTCCCAAAAGTTTACCCTCTTCTAAATCAAATAAAGACTTTTTAGGGTTTAGGGAGAGACCATACCTTCTTCATTTCTCAAATGTTCTACGCAGATGTTCAATATGCTCAGTATCACTCTTTGAAAATACAATGATATCATCAAGGTAGACTACCAGAAATTTATCCTACTCCCCAAAAAAAGCAATGTCCATGACCCTCTGAAAAGTGGCCCTGCATTAATCAATCCAAAAGGCATCCTGGCATACATGAATGTACCCCATGGTGTGGTGAAAGCAGTCTTCTTTTGATCTTCTAGAAGTACAACCACCTGATTATAGCCAGAGAATCCATCCATCATTGACATCCTGCAAGCTCCAACCACCTTCTACAGGATATGATCCATCTTAGGCAGGGGATAATTATCCTTTAAGGATGCTCTGTTTAGATTTCTGAAATCCACACACAGCCTTATTTCCCCATTCTTCTTCCGGACAGGGACTAGGTTTTCCACCCATTCAGAGTACCTCAATGGCACAATTATTTTGGCCTTTAACAGCTTCTTGATTTCCTTCTCAATAGAGGGAAGAAACAAGGGATTTATTTGTCTGAGCTTCTGCTTATGAGGCTTTGCATCTCCCTTCAGTGGAATTTTGTGTTGCATTATATTGATATCAAAAGTTTTCAAGTCCTGATAGGACCATGCAAACACATCTCTGTAAGACTGAAATAATTTTTGATATAGATTTTTATATTCTCTAGGGATCTTCCTGGACAGTTTTACAATCTTGGGGTCAACATTAGTACCAAGATTCAGGTCTTCTACCTGATTTTCTTCTACCACTTTGCTTGGATGCAGTGGGACATCATTTTTATCAAATAATATTTCTAGAGGCACCAACCCTCTGGGTATAATGTGTCCCTTCAATTCAACACTTTATTACCTGCCATTTTCTCCTCCCAATTCCTTTCTGAAGTATCTTCGGACTCATCTTCTTCATCAGCATCAATCTCCATGTTGGAGAATTCCCGTACTGTTTCCAGGAATCTCTTCATCTGTTCTTCATCTTCAAATACCTTCCAGTGTTTGACGTTATCTGGGATTGACAGCCGATAACGCACCTCCACTTCATATCTTAAAAGAGTGTTCTGCGGTGGTCGAAATGTACTAGCAGCCATAGCAAGGGAATCAACCATCCTATTCTGTTCTCGGGGCATGAACTGAATATTGAATGCCAAGAAGAAATTTTCCACCATGTCCCAAACTTCATTCCTGTAAGCCCTCAGCATAGGATGTTTGGTCTGATACTAATTCCAGAACTTTTAAACTTTGTATGTTCATGTTCCCGACTGTCTGTAATTCTAACAGGAGTGCTTCATATTCAGCCACATTATTATTAGCTTCATATTCTAGCTTGAAGGACAATGGGACCCATCTTCCTATAGGAGAAATCAATAGTATTCCAGCTCCATTGCCTTCTCTTGAATTTGCTCCATCAAAATGGAGTGTTTAGATCCCTGCTTCATTGCTCTCTGAGGGCTGCTTAGTCTTGGTCTGACAGAAGGATGGTTCATGAGCAAAATCTTGATCTTCTTCCAGCATCAAGCATGAGAAATCTGCTTCTTTACTTTAGACCGGTGAATTTACAGAGTTGTCAGCCTTGGTCACCATCTTGACAAATCTAGTTTCTTTGTACAACCTCCTCTCCTGGCCACCAAAAACTGGGATATTGGCATATGTTAAATCCAACTTGATTGACCCACCAATATTTGTTCCCCAGGACCTTGATAGCAACATACCAAAACAAGCTGGGATGTCAGCCACCATGATGTCCATTACCACACTTTTTGCTGGGATTTGGGCCAGATTGACCACCAAATCCTTGATCATCCCCAAGCACTTAACTCTTTTGGAATCAAATGAATAGAGGTCCTTGTATGGACGGGTAATTTGTAATCCTAGTTGTTCCATGACTGACAAAGGCAATAGATTATGGGAAGCTCCAGAATCTAACATACAATTATGTAATAGCAGGTCATGAATCACTATAGACACATAGAAGGAAGGAGTAGAAGCATCTAATTCCTCTACATGTGGACCAAAGACAACCATGGGTCTTTCTTCTTGAAGGTTGAGACTATCTGGAGTGAGTGGCGCAGCTTCTAGAGGGAGCATGAAAGAGGAGACTTGGGATTGATATGCAGGTTGCTTTAATAGTTCAGTTAAGGGAACTGGGATTTTGACTTTTTTCGAGTTCCTTTTGCAGACTGAAAACAGGGGGAGATTTTTCTACTACAACCTCTTTTGACTCTTTATTTTCAGCAGAGTGCTTAACTTCTTTTGACTCAGATTTGGTATTGGGGGGAACGAATATATTTGAAGAGGAAGGAGTTTGATCATTAGACTGCAAAGGTTTGTTTAGAGGGCTCTTACCTTTGTCCATGAATTTCTGCACTGTTGATTCCTTCTGAGCAGGTGCTTCCTTCTGGGGTAACTCCTCTTCTTGATCTTGAGTACACGTCCTCTTCTTAGAAGATCTGAGATCATATATTCTATTAAATTGTGCTTGCATGAAATCAGTAAAATGTTTACAATAATGATCAATTTCTGCGTCTTCTGTGTCTCTGGCCTTTTCTTCTTCTTGCAACGAGCACTCAGCTCCGTCATTTCCTTGCAAAGGGAATTCTTCTCCATCACTATTTGAAAAGGCAAGATTTGCATCCTCCAGTCCATAGGCAGTGTCTTCAGTAGAATCATCTACGGGACCTTCTAGGTACAATGGGTGTGGTACCTGATCTTGTTGCTCCTTTGCTTCCCTTGGAAATATTTGCAGGGGTGGCTTCCTGTACTGAGGATTGTAGCCTCTGTTTTGAACATTGTGGAAATTCTTGGGGGCTGAATTCTTGGTCTCCAATTCAAGCTTGACCAGTTTACTAGAAAGGTTCTTAATCATTTTTCTCATTTCTTCAATTCTGTCATTAGCTGAATCTCTGTCTTGATAAGAGGTGGACACCTCCTCTTTTCCCCTTCTTCTAGTATCTTGTTCAGATTTTCCCTTTGATTTGCTAGTGGAGGCAAAGTTTGCTTCCAAATCTAGTGCGTCTGACTGAGCATCATCCAGAGTAGCAGGTTTTCTTTCTCTGAGAGAGAAACCAAATTTTGAATCAAAAGCTGTTACAAAAACAACTTTAGCAGCGATTTTATGAGGTTTCATCTCAGCAGGAAGACTCAAATACAATTTATTAAATATATTGATAAATTTTGACACCCCTTCATTATGTCTTTTCTTGAGTGTATTGAACTCAGTAAGACAATGTCCATGGTCTTTCTTCTCTCCCCATTTTCTGAGAAAAGTATCCTCCATTATTTCCCAAGTGGTAATAGAACAGCCTGCCAATGTCTTAAACCATTTTCGAGCTTCACCATCAAGAGATTGGACAAAAATCCTTAAGACCACATCTAAATGTTCCACATTGAAATTCTCTGCAAAAGCACAGAAGACCTCAAGATGTTTTTGAGCATCAATCTCATTTTCCCCATTGAATCGGGGTAAAATCTTCAAATAATCCTGTGGCAAATCATTCAACACTTGGGGTAATGCCAGAGGGGCATATTTATTTAGCAAGAATCCTGGAACATTTTCCATTGGAGGGGGTGGAGGTAGTGAAATAGTTTGATGAGTAAGAGGAGGAGGAGGAGGTGGAAGTGGAGTATGAAAAATAATAGGAATGTAATGAATAGAAGGCTGAGGTGTTGAGGGGAATAATGGTCTATTAACAACTGATACTTCAGTGACTTCTTTAACCTCTTCAACCTCAGGAGTAGGGTGAAAACAATCTTTATTTTTGACACCTCCTCGGGGTGGGCTATTTGAATAGTAATAATCGGTATCTCCCATAGTGGAGTTAGGATTTGACACTTGAGCTTCTTGAGAAGAAGAGGATGGAAAGTCTTCTATAGATAATTCAGGGATTTCAGAGTGGAATGATTTTATTTCCCTCCAATTTCTTCTATGTATGATATTTTCAGGGTCAGACACTGAAGGTGTCTTTGGCTTAGACATATCTGACCTCAGGTGTGGCTTTCGAGGAGCCAGGACTGCAAATAGATTTATCAAATAAACAAATGTGGAGTCGCCAAGGTGAGGGATCTACAACTCTCAACTCTCCATACTCACCTACTTGAAGAGTGGATTATATTTTGTCGAGGCCTAGGGATTTTAAAATTTCTCAACTTCGTTCCCCAGCAACGGTGCCAAAAAGATGTTGTCGCTCCTAGAGACAGCCTAGAGTTGTGATAGACCAGTGCCTAGGACATATTATATAGCAAGGAGCATATGGTATAACAGAGGAAGTTATCAATAAAAAGCTCTCATGCTATCTCTTGTAAAACAAGGAATATTAATCTGAATGGGACCAAGACCTTCAGAAAACTGATACATAGATAGGAATGATGCAGAGGCAACATGCAAAAATCCACTACAAAAGCAACAGACAATTCAGAGATAGCTTACTGCAAAGAGGGCCAATTCAGAAATACCTCACAGAAATAAATTATCAGAAGGTGTATGTAGTGAATGAAATATTGAGAAGATATTGGTTAACATTGAGTTGATATCCAGATACACAATACCACGATGCATGGGATTACCAATCTAAGAATCCATACATGACAATAGCGTTTTAAAAACACCCTCCCAAAGAAACTAATATAGCTGAAATACGGTTTAGATGAATAATGAAACATAATATCATGCATGAGCCATATTTAAAGTGCTTGACTAATTCGAGCATGGGTATCAACTAGGATAAATCCATACCAAAATTCAGTGAGCCACTCGAATTCCAAAACATGATACATGAAATATGGATGAAATGAAATGATCTATTTAAATAACACATAAGATAAAGTTACAGACTATGAAACACCAAAGACCAGAATCCTCTTTAACGGATGGAACTCCTCCTCACTGAAACCCTATGGGCTCTGAGCCTTGATACAAGAGTTCTAAAAAATGTATACAAAAAAGCCTTTCACTGCATAATTTTCTGATAAAATCTGGAACCAAAAATCATCTATTCTTTGAGAGATTTATAGTAGAACAAGAAAGCTCAAAAAGGGAGTAGGTGATGAACATTTAATTGTCTCATTAAAACATAATGGCGGAGACGTGCATGCCCATACTGCTCAATGACTTTGTAATGATATTTTTACTCTGTGGCCTGCTAATTGAAATAAATGCACTGGTTAGAAATCTCTCCAGGAACACGATAGAGGAATACAAACCTCATGGCCCAGATTGTCCTTTCCTGAAAGAAAATTCTGCTGAAATGAAACCTGGAGGGTATTGTTTCTTGTGCATTGTACCCTTTGCCTTCTAAACTTGGATTAAGGCTTAAAATATTTAATGCTGAATGTTGAATTCCTCTGATCTCCCACTGATACTCTTTGCCGCAACATTAATGCCTCCGATTGCAAAATCTGTGCTTTGAATGACTCCGAAGCATTTGACAGATTTTAACTTTGTTACTTTAATGGAAGTCTTGTCGGCATACCTTCCCAAGCCTTTCTTCATAATTCAGCTCTAAAAAATGGTCCTTTGATGTGCTCTCTATCACAGTAATAGAGACTGTGAATCATGATAGTTTTCTGCCGCTGTAAACCTGCAAAACCCACAAACTCGTTAGGAAACCCATGAACGGGGAGGATGGATGTAGTGGCTATAACTGTGTAGTAGTGCGACATGATGAAATGGCGGAAGTATGTGGGGTGGCGATGAAAAATGCAGTGGAACAATGGTGGATGGACTGGCCAAAGTTATAACGTAAAACATTAAAATATGACATATGAATGGAATATATAAATGGCGGAGGAAAAATGCGATAAACACGTGGGACGGTGACATGGAGGAAGACCGGGTTAAGGCGGGGGCGATCAAATCTGGATCGTCCGATCTCAGGAGGAGATTGACGGCCGTGAAAATTCATTGGAGGTGATGGGCAGTGGGCCAGGGGCACTGTACACTTGGATTAACAACCGTGCATCTCCGTAGTGCGATGATCGTTGGATGGAGACCCCTAGATCGGATGGCTATAATTCATATCGCTCCGTAACTACGGACGAATGATAACGCATGATGGAGGGTGGTTTTGGAATCATACACAGGGACACGCGGCGAGCGATGTATGGAATCGCTCCGAATTGAGAAATACCGCCCGCCTCCGAAAGGCGGTGCGATAGATACCGGGCAGTTTTGAATAGTGGATGCGGGGCGGGGACCACCGGGACAAATAGAATCCGAGCCGTTGATTTTACGGTTTGATTAGACGGTAGGTAGGTAGGATACGGGCGCGGTAGAGATGAACGAACGCCGTCCGATCTGTACAGGTCGACGGTTATGAACGCGCCCGATATTCATTTGATAAGCGCCTTTCAGGCTGTGGCTTGGTCTAACACCCAGGTTACGTGGAGAAAAAGACTGAGGGGCTAAGGTCGAAAGGTGCCAGACCATATATATTTTCAAGTGTGGGTTTTTTCCCTTTTTAATGAGATTTTGAGTTTAGAAAAGGGGAACGATAGGCGGAAAAATTATTTTTTTAGGCCAAATAGAGGGGGTTTAAAGGGGATTGTTTGTGAGAATTTAACGAAATTTAATAGAATTTTGACATGATCAACAGAGGCACACGTTGGAAATATATATATATGAAAGATCTCCTTCAAGATCTGGGGAGACAAATTGAATAGGCTTCAATATCGCTGCGTCGTTTTTGGCGTGATACAAAAAGCACTGATAAATGTTTGCATCAATATTCATCTGGAATAAATAAAGTTGGGGGGGGGGGGAATTAGGATGCATGGTATGTCAAGACACAAACATTGGGTACATGAGCTCATTCTTAAATTGAAGAATGATCGTCTTGATATGAGGGAATTGCAACTTCTTGATATAGAGGATGTTCTGTTGGAGCTATTTTTGAGGAGGGCACATTAACAATTCCTATAGAACTTATATTTCTAGGGCACATGCTTCAAAGAATTTCCAGATAAAATTATAAATTTGAGGTATATGGAATTTCTCGTTATATAATGCCCTTTGTTGGAAATGTAACCATCTACATTGGGTGACTTGACGAACTTGAGGGAATTTCCACTCCAATATTGCAATGCCTTGTCATGTTTGCCAGATTCTGTTGGTCTATTGAAATGGGTGATAGTTTATGACTATGGGTTCCACCAAATATCTTTGAAATTTTTTGGAGGAGAAGTAAAAAATATTAATACAGTCAAATGGGGAGGACATAATCATTAATATTGACCCATACAAAATTTATGATTATGGCTTCCATGAACAATCTTCTAAAAGGGTTGAAGGAGAAGTAGAAATATAGGGACAATCGAAAGGGAAAGGAATAATGAGTGACAACTAAATGCCTTGGCCTTCCCTTAAGAACAATAGAGAAACACCAAACATATTGTTTCCCGACCTTCAACATCTCCTTGTTGAATTTTGTAATGATCTAGTAGAGGTTGGAACATTTCCAAATACTCTCACAACACTGCAATTGACACTCTTTCCTAATTGGAGGAAAATAGAAGTTGGCAGTCTTAAAAATCTCCAAACGTTGGAAATTAGTGGATGCAAAGAATTGCAGGAGCTTCTCGAAAAGCTAAGAGGAGTTATACAAGCACTTGTCTCATACATATGGCCTATACACGAGTATTGTATACACCAACCTAGATCTATCTTAACTATAGATCTATCAAGCGCTGAGAGGGATCAAACATCTCGAGGTGTAAACCTCTTTTTTGAGTGAAAAAATTGAGGAAAGGTTTTCACCTCGAGAGATTTGATCCCTCTTGGTGCTTGATAGATCCGTAGTTAAGATGGATCTACGCTAGTTTAAGTCATGCGTGACCAAGGAAAATATATCGATAATATGAGGAACATATGATTAAATTTATCAACAATATGTAAATACATCTAATATTATTACAACCATTTTAAATATGCTAAATATGTTTGAGATTTATCGAGTCATTTTAATTTTAAAGTTGCCTAGTTACCTCAGTTTGTTGAGATGATAAATATTGTAAAATAAATTTAATGACTAAAAATGATGAAATAAAGTTTGTGAATGCAAAGTGACAATGTAATAATATTGAATGATAGAAAATGTGAATAATAAGAATGTAGTCAATTACAAATAGCCTTCATTGTGATCAATCTCAAACTATTTTCTTATACTATTCTTATTGACACCCTTGTTAGTTTTGTCATATTTTCATATCAATTATATGAAAAAGACAACAGAAATCATAAATCATAAACCATTTAAATATTTAGCTCGATATGTTGTAGTAAACATCATACGCTGTATCTCTTGCTCTCCAATATTATTAGGTTTAATTAATATAACACAAAAATCATTCTACATTGTCAATAATTTTTTCCGCTTACACTGCAATCAATGCACACTATTAATCCAATGACTTTAAAATTAATGTACCATCATACATCCAATTACATCAAATTAGAAATCAACATATACGCTGAAATTAGTGCATCTAATTCATGAAATAAAATAATATTAGAAAACACCATCTACACAGAAATCAATGCATCTAATGCAAGTAATCAAATAGGATTAGGAATCAACATCTACACTCAAATCAATGAATCTAGTGAAAGTAAGAAAATAGGATTAGAAACCAACATATACACTAAAATTAGTGCATCTAGTGAAAGAAATCAAATAAGATTATAAATCACCATCTACACTAAAATCAATGCATTTAGTGCAAGAAATCAAATAGGATCAGAAATCATTTATATTGAAATCAATGCATATAGTGTATGCAATCAAATATAATTATAAATCAACATCTACATTGAAATTAATGCATCTAATGCAAGAAATCAAATAGGCTATCACCATCTACTATGAAATCAATGCATTTAGTGCAATAAATCAAATAGAATTAGAAATCATCTGCATTGAAAGCAATGCATCTAGTGCAAGTAATCAAATATCATTAGAAACTAAAGTCTACACTAAAATCAATGCATCTAGTGCAAGCAATCAAATAGGATTAGAAATCACCATCTACACTGAAATCAATGCATCTATTGTAATAAATATTCTTCCCTCTCTCCCCCCTCCATAAATATCTATATTTCCCTCCATCTCTTCTTCTTTGTCTCTTTATCTCACCCGCACAAACACACACACTCTCTCACTCCATATTTACCAATCTCTTTGTCCCTACCTTCCTGTTGCTATCTATCTCTTCTTTCTCTTCACCTTCCATATATATCTATATCTCCCTTTGTCTCTCTATATCAACCCCAAAACATACACTCTCTTTCTCCAATCTATCTATCTATCACTCCCTCCTCCTCTTCCTCCCTCTCCCCCACTTCTATCTCTCTTCCCTCTTACTATCCTCTCTCATTCTCCCTCCATATTCCTTATCACTCCTCTCTCTCTCTCTCCAACCTTCACTCTCTATGTATTTCTTATTACCACCCTCTCTCTCCCACTCCATCTCCATCTCTCTTTCCCTACCTCTCTCTACTCTGTCTCTTCCTTTCTCTTACTTTCTCTTCCACCCCTCTCTCTCTCTCTAACTTTGTCACTATATGTCTCTCTCTCTCCTTCTCTCCCCCATTATCTCCATATATTCTTCCTTATCTCTTTATCTCACCCCCAAACATACACACTCTCTCTCCATCTCTCCTTTGTCACTCCGTCTCTCTCTACACTTGTCACTGTCTATGTATTCCTTCTTCCCTCCCTCTCTCCCCATCCAACTCCATCTCTCTATCCATCCCTCCCTCACCTTCCAACTCCATCTCTATATCCCTACCTCTCTCCCCCTTAAACTCCATCTCTCCATCCATTCGTCTCTCCTCCTCTCTCTCAGGTTTGCTCTCTTTTCCTTCCTCTCTCTCCCTTTCTCTCCTACCACTCTCTCTATTCCCCCATCACTCACTCACTCACACACACACACACACTCTCTCTCTCTCTCTCTCTCTCTCTCTCTCTCTCTTTTTCCACTACAATCCTATATATTCCCCCATCACTCTCTTCCTCTCTCTCGTCCTTCCTCTCTCTCCCTTTATCGCCTGTCTCTTTCTATCTTCACCCCCCCCACCCCCCCTCTCTCTTTCTCTCTCACTCTCACTCTGCCCTCAAATACTCTCTCTTCCCCATCACTCTATCTCTCTTTCCAACTATGTTACTATATCCCTCCCTTTATTATTTTCTCTCCTTCTCTTCCCCCTTGTCTCCATCACTCCTTTTATGTGTGTTTATCTCACCCCTAAACATATACACTCTCTCTCCATCTCTCCCTTGTCACTCCCTCTCTCTCCACTTTGCACTCTCTATGTCTTTCTTCTTCTCTCCCCCTCCAACTCCATCTCTCCTCCTCTCTCTCTCTCTCCCCCCCTCTCTCTCTAACCTCTAACCCTTTCTCCTTCTCCCTCTCTCTCTCCTTCTCTCTCTCTCGTCTCCATCTTTATGTCTCCCTCTCCCTTTCTTACCATTCTCTATCTCTTTCAATCCTCTTCCTCTCTCTCTCCATTGCTCCTGTCACGTCTCCTTCAATTTATCTCCATCTCTCCCTTGTCACTCCCTCTATTTCTCCACCTCTATCATATGTCTTTTTTTATTCCTCCCATATATATCTAGGATTTATATATATATATATATATATATATATATATATATATATATATATATATATATATATATATATATATAAATTTAATATTGTATTAATATAAAGTTATTAAATTTAATAAATTTAAAATTATAATATATTAATATCAATATTATATTTAGTAACAATAATATAAATAATATTAATATTTTAATATTAATGTGAGGGTAAATAATGTTTTTGCATGCTATTATTATTAATTTGGTCCACGGGCTTCATATATAATTAGATGTTGATTTCTACTCCTATTTGATATATTTTTATTTATTTACATTACATTTTTATAGCTCTTTTATAAATATAGTA